>JAPKLX010000146.1:11340-139376 GCA_026898415.1 Leonotis leonurus | reverse complement strand
AACATAGATAAAGCCCTGTTTAGCCTTCCTTGAGAATACGACTTAGGATCAACTTACCCTTTATACAACGAATTCGTACTCTTGCGAACTAGTTTGTTTAATAAATTGTAGTATATCGGCTGGAAACATTCCTCGTGCCCAATACTGAATCCCTTTATCGGACAGTGGGTCTGGACTCAACAACGTCACGTACTACAGTTGAAAAATAAGTTGGGAACATATATTTTATTTCTTTTATGCATATATAGCTACATATATGCATGAATATTTAAAAAAAATCTATAATTAAAATTGTATGACATTGTTATAAAATTTCCTTATATATGTGTGTGTGTGGAATGTATTCATGATTAATTTAATATCTTGGATATGAGGAATGCATATTCAGAATTCATATTATAATCTAACGATTAATATGTAATCTTTCAAAGTTTATTCATAATTCAGAATGTCTGATTGTTAAATAAAATTCTATAATTAAATTGGTATGACATTGGAATAAAATGTTCGTATATACTATTTAACATGTATTCATGCTTAATTTATTATTTCGCATAATAATTTATCATGTCTGAAAGTATAAATAAAGTTAATTTTTAATTATTAATTTGGTACTAATGTTGTCACATGTAAAAAATAATATTTGAATACACAACATAAAATTTTGGCACATTAAATACTGCTAGTAATTAATCATAAATAACAAAATAAACATAAAACATTTACTAAATTCATATGTCTGCATATAAATTTAACTAAAATAATACTAATAATTCAAACTAAAATTTACAACTTCAAATATTAAAATGCATTCAAGTCTTTTGTGATATCGATAAATCAATTTAGAAGTGTGTTGCAGAGTTGCGCGATCCTCTTTGATGTCGCCTCCTTGTAATGAATTGCAAATTCATATATCATGTGTTCTTGCTCTCCATTTTTTTTTCCAACCAATAAGTGCTGCACAATATTTAACTCTTAGCACCTTCACCTACTTTTCCGCATTGCGCGTTATGCTTGAAACCCAGTATCCCGTGTCTTCCATAAATGTCTTCATGTATCTCATAAGAAATACTCCGCTATCTACTTTGGAGAAATACGTGCTAAATCCTGTGCAAATAATTTGTAGCTTACAAGTAGAAACAATATGTGCATAATGTGGATTTTCCCATTTGTCATAACATAAGTCAACATATCCCTCTGTTCATAAGACATTATATTGTATAAGAATTTTTTATTACTATGAAAAATCATTTTAAATTCGAAAAATACTATATATTGTGTACTATGTAAGCAACAAGATCTTCATAGCGGTTAGGAACACACAACTTCTGATGAACATTTCTGCAATCTATAATTGTTTGCAGACGTCTCTTCACATCTATGATTTCTTCATACAAACTGCAATTACAGATTTTTTATGCATTGAAAAAATGCAAAAAATGATATATATATATATATATATATATATATAATAAAATGATTTAACCATAAACTTATACCATGTCAACAATGTCTCGTAGTGGTACAATTATGCAGATAGTTTCACATAGAAATTCATTTTTATGCTCTCCAATGTAGCATTAGTTGGCACATCAACTAGTGTACCTATCTGCATAATTAAAGTGTAAGAATTGCATAATTAAAGAAAGCATTGTGTATTAAATATTTAGATATTTATTCAAATTAATAACATACATAAAGTTCAGTGGTTGCAAAGAAGCGAAAAAGTGAATATTCTGATATCAGATTCTCAGCATCATTCAGAAACGCGGTCCATGCATCAATAACAAATGGATACATTTTACAGCCTTTTCGAAGAGACAAAATGTCTTTTCTATATAGTAGCAAATCATCTTTCGTGAATAATATCGCATTCCTGCAAATAAAAAATTAATTTAACCATATATAAGAAAAGATATATTGCAAACAAAATAATAAACCATACTCTTCTGAAATGTTGATCACTAATGCAAATGCAACAAGTTGCTTTTCCATCTTAGATAAGGTTTTTGACAAATCTACAATTCTACTATGGTAAGGAGAGCATAGTAAACGTGAATTTTTCTTTTGCGCTGTGGCTCTACACTTCATTGATCATGACACATTTTCTGTGTCAATCACATACAAGCATAAAATTCAATAAATTAGAAATATTAAAAAAATAGTTCAAAATATTTTTTAAGAATAATTTAATTTACCTTGTTTTTATTCATTTTATTTTCATCCATTCATCAGCTTCAGCGCAATGCATGGAATCAATGTTTTTAGAGCAGATTGTTACATTTATAAATTAAATAACAAAATTTTACCTTCATATTTTCACTTATTATAAAACTCCAATATCTTAATTATATAATATATTTATAAAATTTTAGTGTATAAAATTACAATCTCCAACCTGATCATTGTCCACTCCATCCAATAACTGTGTCATCCTCATACTAAATAAGTTCAAATCATCATCACTGATTTGCTGCAAAAATTATACAAAGTATTCAAATTACTATACTATGTACATAAAACACATATATTATATATTTTAAAAATGCATACATTATATATATGATGCATGTGCACTTTTACACAGATGCATGTGCATTTTTATACATATACAAGATATTGTTAACATAAATGCAAAAAATTACTTGATAATATGCATTATTTATAATTCATGTATTATAAATATTAAAACTGGTTTTTGTTATTTTAAGATATTTATTGAGGTGAATTAAATTTACCTTGTTCATGACATTTTTCATTTTTTTCACTTCATATGCTTCTACAGAATTTGTTTGAACAATTCCATCTTTTTTTCCATCAACCTGAAAGTTTTTTTTCGAAACTTTCATTTATCTGGATATAAAAATATTATATTTTCATTATTATATTTTTGCATTTATAATAAATATATGTATGCATACATAGCATACATAAGATGCATGTTCATTTTTATACAGATGCATGTTAATTATAAAAAATATATGCTAGTGTTATTGTTATGTAGAAAATTGTTTGATATGATTAAAGACAATCAGTAATACACTCTTATATAAATTTATTATTCAAAAATTATATACCACATATTTTAGACATAAGAAAAGAGATATTTTGAGATATTTAGAAAAACAAATGTAATTTACCTTGTGTCCTCCGTTTTCGATTTTTTCCATTGCATGAGCTTCTTCAAACTGCATAGAATCAATTCTATCATTTTTGCCATCAATCTGAAATTATTTTTTCACCTTTCTTTAACTAAAATTAAAATACAATTATTATATTTCCAGTACCATAGAATTACATTTATAATAAATATACATATGCATACATCACATAAATAAAATGCATGTGCAGTTATATACACATGCATGTATCAAGAAAAATAAATATCAGTTTTATTCTCATGCATATAATGATTTGATACAATGCATTACAATCAACAATAAACACTTCAATAAATTTAATATTTTGTGAATAATGCATAACAATAATATTAATTGTCATGTATAAAACAATTTGGTATCAACAAATAATGATTCTAATATAAAAAACACACAATATGTTATAGTATATAACCTGAACATCTGCACTTCCATGAACATTTGTAGTCGTTGGCTCAACAGTATAATCTAATGCACCATTTCTTCCTTTTGTTTTACTCATAGAGCCTTCACAAATATCTTGATCCTTTTATCAAATTCTGTAAAAATGATAAGCAAAAAATCAAAAAAGAAAATTAATATATAATTTAAAATTTATCGAATTACCATTACCTCCATCTTAAGAAACACAATATTGGATGATAAACCTGCCGATGTTGGCCCGATTGTGATCTTATTAGCACTAGTGAGAACTGTTCGAGCTCTTATGATTGCATTCTTGTAATTGTTCTTCTGATCAAAACTCATCGGACCATTATCAACTCTGTTCATTAATTCAATCATGTTTTCCACAATATCATTTGTCTTGCTTGAAATTTTTTCCTCAAAAGTACCATCATCTTCCATTACTGAGTCAATTTTGTTCATATCCATTTATAAATTTCGACACACTTCTTGTGGAGCTTTGATTGGTTGACCCAAAAATCCAACACCAAACCCTCCAGCGAGAATCTCATCATCCTGTCTCTTTTTCAAGCTCTTGTAATCCCAATTTATAAAAATAGGAAAACTACGAGAAACTTGTTTGTTGAAAACTCGTAGATGGTCCACGTACAACACCGATATAATCAAATTATATGCATTTACTTAATATGTATTATACATAAAATAATCATATTAAAAATTATAAATTATGTACCAATAAGAATAGTGTCGGTCCAAAGAATGGTTGCGTTTTGTCGACAACCCAAGCAACATTTGCATCAACAAGACTTCTAATGAGATATTCACACCAATTATACTTCTCGATAGCATCAATATCTTCAAAGCAATGCATGACTGACGGCATTACATAACCATGAGTTGAACTCTCAATTATAGAAGTTATAATCAGTATTAAAAAGCTCCTTTTAGACCAAACACCCCCTTCTTTTTCCTCCAACATCATCTGCACAACATGCTTTGGTAAGATCCTCTTTTTGTCATTTATTTTGCATCGATCACGGATCAATTCCCACCATTCCAGGAAAAAGCTTGACGTATCTGGTTTTACTGACTTCTCTATCAACACATTTCCTCTATGGAACCCAAATATTCTATACACATCTTCTTCAAATATTTCAATCATTTCACCATTCTCCAAGTTTAACGAACAACTCATAGGGTCAAAATTATCCACCACCCAGTATGTGTTCTTTGATGGCAACATTGACGTTTTCAATTGAAGCATGTAACCAAATCATAATTCATTTTCACATCATTCAGACTTTTAATACCATCAAACAAGCAAGAAGGACTACTACGACATATTATAGATGGAAATCATCAGTAATATTTGTCCTATTTTTCTTAGTAAAATGAATGTCTTTCTTCTTCTTATTCGTTGCATGCACATCTTCGGGCGCTTTTATCTCAACATCTAATTTGCGTTTTCCCTTATTCGCAATGGAATGACTCTTACCCGTACCAAATTTCGAGCTTGACTTTTGCATCAGAACTTTCCCGTTTTTTGAACTTGTTAATGTTGATCTTGTAAATCTTCTTCACCACAAATGAGGGTAGAAAGTCATCACCATTAGAATATACTACATGTACGCTATTAACATTGGTGTCATGTTTGTTCTTCGTTCTTTCTGTCATAAGTTAAACATGTTAGGTAATGCGTATGATGCATAAATCATAAACAAAATATTGCATTAGTATCATGATAGTTTTTTTTTGTTATATACAATAACAAAATTGCAACTATTACTACTATATTATGCATTACTTAATAAAAGATGGAGCATTACTTCAGAAAATACAATATACCATATTTTCTTAATGCATTCAAAATTAAATTATGATGCATTCAAAATTACATTATAATGCATAAATTATACATTATGTAGTAATCAAGCAATAATTTAAAATTATCATTTTATTATATTTCAAACTAATATAGCATCACTCATAAAATATCTTGCATTTTATATACAACCCAAATAACCTTTATAAAAAAAAATTAATTAGATTTTTAAATCAATTCTAGTTTTCGATTGCATCAATAAATTCCACACAATGCATACTTCATGGATATACATAGTATTCGAACGAATAAACACAATAAAACAAAATATTCAAACATACATATATAAATTTTCTCAACACCACAATTTGTATTTCTTTTAACATTTAAATTAACAATCAATGCATAAATTAAGTATATACAATGCATTACATTCTCTACTCTGCACAATCTTGTTCAACTTGTCTGCCTCCATTAGTTTAAATATAACTTTCACTAACACAATTTTTTAATCAATTGGAACGCATGAATCGGCCGATGCGATTTGAATTTGAGTTCTATAATGTAGATAGAAACTACTGCAAATGAATGAGATTTTGGGGGAGCGAGAGAAACTACTGCAATGGGTGAAAAAAATTGGGAGAGAGAGAGAGAAGTGCTTATTTTGTAAAGTATGACTTTTGCATTTCCTAAAAAAGATAAAGTGAATATTGGGGGAGAGAGATTACGTGTGTTATGTTTTACAATATATTCATCTAGACTTTCTGTACACATGAAAAGGTGGGATTTGATTTAATATTTTTAAAATTTTACTTTTTCACCCTCACATCCTCATCCACATAGTAAATAAGAATGAAATAGATACATTGAATCTTTGGTATGTATTTATTATGCATTAAATCTCCTCCATCCAAATATATAAAACCTATGGTTGATATATATTCTTAATTCTTACTTTAAAACCTATTCTCACCTGAATGTACCCCTATATATATATATATATATATATATATATATATATATAATTCATTGACATTGTAATGCATTGGTAAATGAATAAAATTGCATTATTATGTTATGCAATAAGATTCTACATGTAATGCATCACAATAATGCATAACACACATGTTTTAATTCATATATAAGAGTTGGTTCTCACCGGATCCTACTCCTATATATATCATAAAAGCATTTACCAAAGTAAAGAATATGAAAAAAAAAGATTGATGTAATGTTGGTCCCGAAAGAACAACTATTGGTGTTTTAGGATGGAGGAGGGGGAATACACCAATTACAAACAATCGCGTTTCTTGCAGATTAATAGTGTTAAGTGCTATAGTCAAATACAGATCGTGACTAACAGACTGACGGATGGTTCGTTCTGTGAACAAAACATAAGATCTCTCACATATAGACACATAACATATGGTCTGTAAGTTACTCCCTCCGTCCTGGTAAAATAGGCCACGTTTTTCAATTGGGACGTTGACGAGCCCATTTTTCGTGCTCTTTTTGTGTCTTATTTTAGGTCTAGATTGAGTCATTTTCCTTTGTTTATGTCGAGTTTTGTGTCTGGGAGGACACGAGTCTAGGGCTGGCAGGATGCAAGTCATCTCAAGAAAGAGACAATATTATGCACGAAGCAACTTGGGCAATCTGAAGCTCAAGTCAAGGTACTGTTCGAGATCACGCTGCAACCGCTGGGGGCAAGAGGAGCATGTTGGCCAAGACAAGGAGACAGACTAAGTAGTCGAGAGCGCAGAAGACGACGGGCAAGGCGCTGGGATTCGCGCGGATTTCTTTCCTTCCTCGGAAAAGGAAACATATCTCTTTTTCCTTCTACCAACGATTTGGGGAGGATTGAGAATATTTACTTCTACGTGAAAGATCTGACCGGGAAGAAAAGTTCACCGCAACCCTAGCCACCACCACCACGAAAGCCCAAGCCCATGGAGATGCTATAAAAACACCACACTATAAAAACACCACGCTATGAATCAGAGACACATGCATTAGAGGGCAGGGACAATGCCCGACTGCTTCATTCATTAGTCTAGGCTTTATTTTAATGAGTGTTGGGGAGGAAGAAACAAGTCATACGGGCAAACACATTATTTAATTTTTGTTTAATACTTTCGGCCTTGCCAAGGGTTGGTCCTAGCAAGAGGATCGTTTGGTAACAACTTTATTTTCGTATTTCAATACAATTATGCTTTTATTTATTTCATCCTTATTCTTTACTTTTCATATGAGTAGCTAGGTTTATAAACTTGGCTTGGGAAAGATGAATGGATTTCAAACTTACAACATGTTGAGAGGTCTAACTGTGCATATAGTTGTGTTGGCATGTTCCTAAAGTGTTGGATCTGAATCCTATACAATTTAATCAAGTCCTCGGTGTTGTTTGGCCAGTAGCAGTCTTGGGCAAGATCAAGTTACACCTGTGAGTTGGGAACTCCAAGTGTTAGCGACTCCCTGCTTGTCAGCCAGAGGTATTAGTGCGGTGATGTAGGTGAGGACGCCATGGGACGGGCGTATGAGATGGTGTGCCCATGGTTATTGTGTTCCCCGCAAATGCCTATTTGGGTATGTTGGAGTAAGCTTGGTCCAAGAGCAATCTTGGGCAAGGGAGATAAGGGGATGAGTAACCCTTACCTTTTTGGCTGAAAAGATATGCTGGACGAGGCTTCGGTGGCTACGTGACGATTAAAAAGGGGGCTACCTGAGTGATGCGTTTGGGTGGTAGGAGTAAAACTCCATTCTTACGTTTGCCTTTAACCAATGACATATCAGTACAACGAAAAACTTTGCACCGATGATCAAGACATAAGTCAAGACTCAAGGATTCTGACTCAAGTCAAGTTGCTTTCTTATTTAACTCACTTAGTGTTTTCTTTTCAGTTATTTACTTTTACAGCATTTTACTTTCTGCTTGATTACACTTCTTGCCCAAGGCAAGACCCGATTCAAAATCCCAAATTGTGACATCGAGAAATAAATCCACCAACTCCCTGTGGGTCGACCTTGTACTTGCCACTAGCGGAACCTAGTAAAGAGTGTAGGTTTATAAATTTATCTTGACCAGAGTGATAACAACTGAGCTTCGTCAGATGTCTAATAAAATAGGCCACTTTCTATTTTAGGTAAATAAGTTGGCTTACTTTACACTACAATAGGCCACTATTACATTAACAAACAAAGAATATTGGTATGCGTGCCGAAAAGAAGTTGGCCTACTTTACCAGGACGGAGGGAGTACAATTTTGCGGAATGTGGTGGTTGATTTATGTTGCTCTTTTATAGAAAACCTTTAATCATTTAAGTGTTCTTTAGAGGCAGCTTAATGTAGAATGAAGCAAATTAATATATAATTAATAATTAGAATGTAAATACTGAAATGTAGAGAGAGAAAGTAAGAACACATTATTTTAACGTAGTTCGAAAAATTCCCTACGTCCACGATCAATCACAAGATTGATAATTCACTCACTACTTTGGATTCTTTCTTCTTTAGACTGACTAATTACCATTCACAAGTCAAGGTAAGAATTAGACAAGAACTTGTTTACAATTTAATGAGTCGTGACCCTCACAAACTTACAATGAAAACTGGAATGAGATTTTCTTCCTACTCAGAGATTGAGAAACAAACTATGGAGGAAGAACTTAGAACTATTGAGTTTACAAATATTGTATCTAAAATACTTTGAGTTCTAAGCTTAATAATTTGGAATGAGTAAGCTAAAAACAAGGTTTATAGAGTATTTAGAAATTTCTAAATGATCGAAGAGCTTGAAAAATTCTTCAAAGTTTGAGTGCTTCGGTTAACAATGGTGTAGAGAGATTTTTGTAGAGTTTAGCTTCAGTGAATTTCTTGTAAGAACTCTGGAGAGTGGCATTAAGTATTTATAGGCTCAACATTTGAATACTAGTTGTTGGAGTAGAAACTAACCGTTTTTCCTTTTGTACTCTGAGCCATTAATGCGTCCTTTTTGCCATATAAGGTTTCGTCCTTTGGAGATTTGAATTGCATTACCAGAAATAGTATGTGAGAACGATGATGATGTGGCAATAGGAAGATATATGCAGATGCTTCATTTAGGAAGATCATCGGCTTATCTTTCGCATTGTTATTGATCGTAGTCAGTGATCTGTGTAAGTACAAATCTTCCTCATTGTTAGTACGTTTTGTTGTATTTTTGTCATATTTTTTAGTCTCATTTCGTAGTGTTTTGGTCTATTTTATTTCGTCTTTTGTTCGTTATTACGTCGGGTGTCGAATTTGTGTGTAAGTTGCTTGGTGTTGAAAAGAGTGGCGAAATGAAGTCGTGGAGGTGCAACTTGAGGCGAAGAAATGTAACGGACCAGCCGAGGGTGCAAGAAAGGCCCGGAGCGCGACACTAGGTAGCACGAGCCACCCTGCAAGCATTGAGCATGCAGCGCCTGCTGGGGTGGCTGCGTGGAGAAGGTGCCAGGGGTCTAGCGCCCGCTGGGCGGACCTTTCATCTGATAGAACCCGTATGAGAGGCTCATAAATGCGCAAGATCCACAAGTTTAATAAATTATATAAATAATTAATTCTCATGCATTTAATACCATGTAGGAGAATATAATTGCGGAATTTAAATTATTATACTTTCTCCTTTGTTAGTCATTCTCTTGTGGAGAAACAAACTGATTCGTTAGCAACGAACCGCAATCCACACAGATGGAATATCCTCTTTATCTCCTTGAATCATACCTCGAAAACCTTTAACCTATTCACGATCTATGATTTGAATATTATGTGGGCGATAAGTTATCAAATCTTTAGAGAACAAAAACAAAAATTAGAGCATGGAATACTACTAATTTTGAAAATTTAGAGTATTTTATCTCTAATTGGCCGAAAATCCTAGGGTTGGAGAAGTGGGATTTTGGGATTTTCGGCCAACGCATGTACTCTATTTATAGATATTTTGTGTTAGGTTAGAATTTCTAAGGTGAATGGATAAGATCCCAAATAATAGAATTAATTCTTACTTTTATCTCTCTACAATTCCATCTATTATTCAAATTTGAATTTTGAATAATTCAAAATTTATTGACTTAGTCAAATTCATAATTTAACTAAATTAATTTCCAAGTTATTTTGACATAAATTTAATTAATTGCTTGGTTAAAGTTAGACTTAAATTAATTAATATATTAAGTTAATTTAACTTCAAATTAATTACTCTATTGAAATGCAATATAGTGTGATTTCATTATAAATATTTATCGATTCCACTATAGGATAATACCGAACTCATCTTAATTCATCCAAATTACGAATGTAACCCTTTTGTCATTAATTATTTCCCGCGTTTAAGATTTATTAAATTCATTAATTAATTGAGTTCGCTGACAACTCATAATTAATTAATATATTTATTCGCGAATGATCCGATTTAGACCTTAATTATTGCATACCAAATAAATTCCAACTGGTCGGGTTTCTTATGCAATAAACCTTTCTGAACGCCTCACGTGGATTTAATCAACTCATGTTACCAAGACGTGATTCTATGCGACTGACAATCGAGTACTTCTAGCTAAGCCAATCACTACTGCCCAAGACATCACTATTTAGGGTTACGAAAAACCCGTAAGTGAAGATGAATCAAATCAGCCTCTAATCAGCTGCATATACTAATGTCATTGCCACATATTAAAAAATAACTAATTTTTGAGACCTCGTTCTAAACAACAGCACGTAGAACTTATCTCACTTTGAAACCTCTCAATATGTATACGCAAAACATGTGTATCACCTTATACATACCGATATCATTCTGCGGGCTAAGGTCAGCTCTCGCATCAAATGATACCGCAACCTTTACTGACTAGACTGTCCTAACCTGTCTAGACTGTGAGCTTTATACTACAAAGGACCCGACTACGTTACCTTCTGTGTTAATCGATCCACCACACAGTCTACAATTGTTGTAAATGGACTTGTTTGCAATTCAATATATGAATATAATAAATAACAAACCAATGATAGAAATATTTATTCTCATTAAAATGAAACTGAAAACATGTCTGATACATCGTCTAAGCATAAAGCATGCTTTGAAGTTTACAAACCCTAACATCATTTGGGACAGAGGCTTGGGGCTAGCAACCGCTGGACCCCAGTGGCCATTGGGCCCCTCGCTCGGCTGGGACAGAACCTCGCGCCCAGCAGCCGCTGGATCCTCCGCGACCGTTAGGCGCGATTTTTTCTCGCAATTTGGCTATTTAAACATGTTATTTTGACATGATTAACAACATTATTTTTCCCTTTTTTATCTCTACAACCCTAGAACACTTTGACCACTTTACTTTTATTGTAATTTCGCCTCAGGACGAAGGATTGAGGGCGAGTTGACTCTCAATCCCAGATTCTTTCTTAGTAAGTTTCATTTAATTCTTATCTTTGATTGTTTGAATGGATTGATTTGTCATTCTCTACCTAGGGTTAGAATTTCTTTAATTATTATTGATTGCTTCTTCATTCATGCTTTTGATTAAACTTGTGCTTAATTGAATTGAATGATTGATCACCATTTAATTCTCTCAAATTCAAGATGAGATTGATAAATAATTTTAGGAGTTGACTCAAGGTTTAATCAAACAACAATTCTAAATCGGAAATGTAGGAATTGTATTCGTTGTTTATTTATGATCTTCATATTGTGTGATTCAAATACGGGAGTTAGAATTGCGTCTTAATTATCGAATATTAAAGTTAGTAATCAATAAACTCTATGAAATCATTAATTAATTGCAAATCATTGTTCATAATTGAGAAATTATTATTATGGTGATCTAATACGCGAGTTATGGTTGTCGTCTAATTATGAATACGTAAGTGATTAATTAGACTAACTTTTATGAAGCCCTTGATGAACGAACAATATCATGAATATATGAGCATGATTTTATTGATTATAGATTTTCTTAACTCTAGGCCCTTAAATCTGGAATCCCACCATTTAATTATTCTTGTTTATTTACTTTACTTCATGTTTCTCTTGCTTTATCTTGATTAGAGTGTTTAGATTTATTTTCTTGTTTTAATATCACTAAGAATTAGAATCGTCCTGCTAAGCTTTACATCGAGATTCTACCGGGTTAACTTGTCACATACAATAGACCTCTTATATTTGTAATAACCTAGAGTTTACAATTTAGGTTTAACACTCATGATATGTGACTTCTTCTTCTTGTGGAGTTCTATTCTAAAACTTGCAAGTGATCCTATAGTATAAATCATATTTGATCTTTGTTTCACATGTTGATCACTGTCTAACTAGTCTATTGTATAGAGAGATCTTTATAGTATAGATCGTAAACTTGATATGTGTTTTACATGTTGATCTTTCTGTCTCTGTACTTAAAAAAACTAGTTCTATTTTACATTGATCTCTATAGAATAGATCGTTAACTTGATTCTTTGTTCTGTACATAGTAGATCGATTGACAAATCGTCATTACAATATTTGCTTTAACTTCTAAGAGCTGTAATTAAATTTAAGTGCGTTTCATCAAAACTATTTCAAAGGGTTTTCAATAATTTTCCCATTTTTTATGAACCACACTTTACATTTTAAGACTTAGAGAAAGCATATAGTAAACACAGATGATCTGTTATTGAATATAACCGTTAAGAAACTAATAAGGCATAGTCTGGACAAAGAGAGATTGTCATTATTGCAAAAATTAGGATATATTTTTTATTATACTACCTCGGTCCACCAAGTTTCTTCTCATATTTCCTTTTTAGTCCGTCCACCAAATTTCTTCTCACTTTCTTTCTATTTTTGGCAACCTTTTTACTCCACTCACAACTCAACATATCATCAATAATGTGGGCCACATTCTCCACTAACTACAAACTACTCAATATATATCATCATTAATGTGGGCCCCTTACTCCACTCACTACTCAATACACTTTACATATCATCAATAAAGTGGACCTCATTCTCCACTAACTTCACTCAATACACTTTACACACTATCTATTAAGTCAAATAATTTATTAAAACCCGTGCCGGATCAAAGTGAGAACATCTTTGGTGGACGGAGGTAGTATATAAGAGTTCTTATAGAATATTTACAATGTACAATCAACACACATAAATTTAAAACAAATACATCAAAATATGAGTACTACCATATGTGTCATTCATTTGTTCAGCTTTGCCACTTCTCTGTCTTCCTTAACTTGTTCATCACACACCATGTTCAATTTCTCATATACACCATTTCTGATTTTCGTGTAGTCTGGATGTTTTGAAGTGAGTGGATCTCATAGTACGTGGTTGTCTCTTTGATATAGTTATTAATCTATGCCTTATCACTACAAATACCACCTGGAAGCATGAGATGCACATAATATATTTTCTCTTGTGGTTTGATCTTGATGTTACAAAGACAAGCCTGCGTGAGAATCCTCTTAATCTGTGCTTGATCATGAAAGATAGATAGATATTTCAAGAAAGCATCACCAGGAGGGTACTCAGCTACAAGTGGATGATGCAGAAAGTAGTAATCTTCGATGAATCCATCCTCGAGTTTTTCCCATGTTGCATTATCTTTAGGTACACCAAACTGTCAGAGGATACATGAGCAACAAGCTTGAAGCCTGAATTAGCAAACCTTTTCTTTCTCCTTAGAAGGGCAGAGAGTTTCCCTAAGTCGTTCTAATGCAGCTTCTTTCGCAACTTTCTTTACTTCCGCTCGTTCTCTTTCAATCTGGATCTATAGAATGCATTATATGTATCCCTTCGCTTAATATGTCCTTGACCACATTATAAGTTTCTCTAAACTTTTTGGCTCTAGCTTGTTCATCTGTCAATGTTGGAGGTGTTAGGGTTTGTATACCTCAAAACATGTTTTATGCTTGGACAATGTATCAAACCTGATTTCAATTCCATTTTAATGAGAATAAATATTTCTATCATTGGTTTGTTATATATTATTGTTATATACTGAATTGCAAACAAGTCCATTTATTACAATTGTAGACTGTGTGGTGGATCGATCACACTACGTGGCTTGCATGATTGATTTTAAACAGTATGTTCGGTGTTTGAGCATGTTATTTATGATGGATTATTTAATTTATTCTCGGTTTTTTTCTTTAAGCATGATTTATTCTCGGTTTTGTTCTTTAAGCATATTATTTATGATAGATTATTTGATTTATTAAACACGATATTCTAGTAAGTAGACCGTGAATATGATAGAAGTTTCTAGGGTTGGATTCAAGGAGATTCGAACGGTGTGGATTGCGGTTCGATAGCTAACGATTCAAATTGTTTCTCCACAAGTGAAGGATTTTCTTAGGAGAAGGTATAAAGTTTATTTTTCCGCATTTATGTTCTCCTATGTGCATAAGAATTAATTATTCATGTAATTAATTAAACCTGTGAATCCTGCATTTTTGTGAGCTCCTCATACGGGTTCCATCGGGAGGAGCATGTGCATATCCAGATCCTTCTCTTGTTTGTTCAGATGGTTGATCTTGAGGTTCTTGAGGAATTTGAGGTTTAGCAGATTGAGATTGATCTGGTTGTTCTATGGGCTAAGCAGATTGTTCTGTAGATTTCTTCGATAGAGCAGGTTGGTCTTTCTATTGCTTCCCTTTCCCTTTCTGTGCATTACCTTCCCCCTTTTCGACTTTCAAAATTGGAGGTTATCATCTCTCACGAGGATTGGATCTTTTCCTTCATTTGGACACCTTTTCTTCTAAGTTTGTCTTCCCAGTGAGCAGAATATTTATGGTGTTCTACATGTCGTTATGTACACGACCATGCGCAGAGTTTGAAACCGCGAGCTATCGGGTATGATTTTCTTCATTTGTAATCATCATCTCGATATGGTGTTTGATCCCTTCAACTTCTTCAGTCTTTGGCCAATCAAGTTCTTCTGTGATGTTGGGAATCATTCGAATAACAACTTCTTTCAATTTGTGCATCTTGAAATGTGTGAATTTATCATCAACAATTTTTTTGATATGTGAAAGCACTGTGGCAGAGGTAGATTCGATCTATTCAATGGCAGATTCAACTTTGACAAGATTCTCTTTGTGGTGCTTGATGGACACTTTGATCCATTCAAAACCTTTGTTCACGTCATCACGGTCATAATGCATAAGCTTTTTCAGCTTGTCATAAACCTTGTCGGTCTGCTTCTTGTACTGGTGTTGTACATTTGCCAATGTCTGTTTTCCAGCATCCAACACGGAATGTGCAAGAGTCTTCACTTTTGTAGTCACTCAAATTTTGATACTCTCTCTAATCTGGTCTTGAGAGAGTGGAAGAGGTTGAACTCTGAATAAGTATTTGAGACAGGTTGACACATAATCAGGGGGAGCTGTGCCGGGTGTAAAAACATTCCTTGTTGGAAATGGATCTAGAAGAGGGCCTTGAATTCCTTTCTTGGAAAACTTCTTCTTCTTCTTCTTCTTCTTCTTCTTCTTCTTCTTCTTCTTTTCAACGGCAGCATAACTTAATTCCAAAGACAAGTCAGGAGCAGAAGTGGAGGCAGCAACAGCAAATCCGACTGGCTCTGCTTTGCTTCTAGAACAGAAATGGATAGAAGTGATGGGCTTTGCTTCTAGAACAGGCTCTGTAGAAATCCAAGAAGATGGGCACTCTTCTGTAGTATAAATCCGATTGGGGCTAAAAAATCCTTGCATTAGGTCATCCATAGCTTGGTTGTACAATTTCATCTCTTCACAATAATAATGTCGTAGATCGACATTAAGCTTCAAGATTTCTTCTTTCATCCTTATTAAAACATATGCTCTGAAGCAGTCATGAACATCTGCTATGTCCACGAAGTGGAAGAAAGCCTGCAAATAATATATTAAACTAATTTTATGCATATTATGAGTGTATGGAGATATTAGCGTATTTATGTTAGGCAAGGAAACAACAAGCTAGGGTATCTGTCGCAAGATTTATTCCTCCTAGAGGCAGTCGATATGACAGTTGGCGCAAATCTTGGATACATGGTAATTTTTCTTATTTATAACCATGGTCATTTGGAAATTCACGGACAACGTTTGCTCGAGATATCCGATGATTTATTCCCTTGCAAGAAGATCCAAGAAGATATATTCAAGATTCTATAAGAAGATATATTTGGAAATTCAAGATTGACAAGATCTCAAATATATTGGGAGGCAAGAAATTGCCTTAGGGTTCGTCTACATCCTATAAACACAGGTCATGGACGCATGTTACAATTGAAATCTCTCGAGCATAAATTCATATTCATCATACACGAGAGTTCCAAAATTTTCAGTATTGTGTTTATTATGAGATTATTCAAGCTACTAGTTATTGGTTTAATATCTACTGCATACACACATGAGCGAAGATTATATTCCGCATATTGAGGGAGAGTGCTTTTCATTGTTGAGTGTATTTCTTATTTTAACCTACATACATTCCTTGTATGTGTAGAAGAATGATCCTCCAACCATCTGTGTGAGTAACAAGTGTTGGGGAGTGTTTCTTATATTGAGTAATCTATAAACTCGAGGGATAATTCTAGGGACTTTTGGGTTCGTCTACAGAGAGACTAGTTTCAATTCACTGGAGAAAGAACGTTGGAGAGTGAAGAGGTTTCTTAAGGTGAGGAGTCCTTAGAGAGTAACGTCATTTGTAACTTGAGGTTCTTTGATAGTGGATTGATCATGTTTTGGGCGTGGCTTCCAGACGTAGGTGTGTTCACTGAACTAGGTTACCAACTCTGTGTGTCACTTTCTTTATGTGTTTAATTGTGTGTCAGGTCTCACAAAATGTCTCACTATTACATTATGGCGTGAGATAAGACAAAACTTCACACATAACCATCTTTGCATCACTAATGGAATGATCCTATCAACATGATGATTATGTGCATAAGTTTTATTAGCAATGATTTGTCGAAATCATGTATTTATTAATATTTCAATACATATTACTTTTTAAAGTATCCAAAGTCTAGATCATAAACGAGTATGTAAAGCATATCTGAGACGGGGTCAGGACGAGGCCGAACATGGAGTGGGTATAGATCCTCAGACCTGTTCCGTTAACATCCAACTCATGTATATTTATATCATGTTTAATACATGCAATAATTATTTTAAAATTTATGAAACACTTTTTTAATAAATTTAAAATTTATATTTGAAATACTAATTTTTTAACATTTATTTGCAATACATTATTTTAAAATTTATATTCGCGAAATATAATTTGAACTACTAACTTTTGTAGGAATAAAGCTATTTTGACTTCTCAAACTAGATAATGTTTCACCTAATAATTTTTGTAATGATTTATTGAAATATATTACTTTCGGAGATCTTTGTAAATACACAAACTAACCACCATTTTTGGTATTACACATAAACTTTAAAATCTGACTCATAATACACGAATTATTATTTTTCGCAATTGAATACATCAAACTATATTTTAATCAGAATCATGCATACAATGGAGTTGGTACAGAGATTAAAAAAGTAAAATTTTGTGTTTTAAAAAAGTGGACTATAACATATTTTTTAATTTTTTTACAATATTCTATATTTTACTTGAAAAAAACAAACCACTTTTAAGTGACCACGTTTTCTTTTTGGGCCATCCTACTAAAAGTGTCCACTTTTCCAAAAAAGAAAAAAAATTACCTTCAAAATATCAACTCCTAATTTTTTAAAATACAATATTTTACTTTCTAAATCTCCATGTGGACTCTTAATTTTTTTAAAACACAACACTTAACTTTCTTAATCTCCATGTCAACTCTATTGTGGTCGGTTTTAGCAGGACGAATGGAGTAATTTTTTAATTTGGTTTCATATATAATACAAGAGTACCATTCACCCGCCTGCAACGGACACCACTTAATATGAACACGACTAATTTGACAATGTCACATCAGCATACGAGTCGTTATAATTTTTGTATTTTTTATTTATTTTATTATTTTGTATCGAATAATATTATATTATACACTAATCAATAAAATTCAATCAAAAAGTAAGAATTAATAAAAATTGTATTACAAATTTAATATTTATCTATAGGACATGTCACATTATTCGCGAGTACAGGGGCAGAGCTAGGCCCTCGAATATACGAGGGGCAAAATTGTTGCCCAAATTTTTCTTAATTATTAGTAGAACAAGATCTTGATAATTTTTATAAATTTATATATAATTTTCATAAAAATTTATCATAATTTTTTTAGATGGGGCCACTCTAAAGTGTGGCTCCGCCGCTGCGCAAGTATATTAACCATGTCCGCCCCCAGCAAATAAACATTTTCATATAATACAAAGCTAAAATCAAGGTTAGGAAAACAATTGTTCTTTTTTAAAAAGTTATCATACTATAAATTTGGAAGCAATCATCAATCATAAATAAATATTATTCCCAATAACACTAGTGGACATGTTTAATTCAACTTGCCGTAAAATCAACGGCCGAAAAGACTATTCTACATACCATAGTTGAGTAGTGTTTTAAATTCTAATACTATAATCAAAAGACTTAGACGACCTTCTCTCTTTTAAAAATAATTTATTGTTTCACCTAATAATAAAAATGGTTGGACCTACCTAATTATGCAAACTCAATCAATCACTTTCCGTATAAGAGCCGTTGGAGAAATATCAACGCTCTTGCCGCGCGTTACAATACGTCACATTTCTTTTAGTTTTTCTTTTCAATATAATAAACTACCAATTTTTAAACTAACAAATCAAATACTCCCATACCACTTACATGATTCTCCTTCTTTTTTAAACTCAAATTAATATTTTACTTTATTAAATTTTCTTTAATATTTTTTATTTTTTAGCTATTGCCTTCGTTCCTCTAAATGTGACCGACCATATTTCATTATTGGAATGTCCCATTAAATGTGATCACTTACTAAAAGTAGAAACAATTTTGCATTTTAGATAAAGTAGCCTACCTTTTTAAAGCACAAAAAGGCAATTTCTTAATTTTAGAGTCCATCTAAATGTGGCCACATTTAGTGGGAATGAAGGAGTATTACATGCATGAGATGTCTCAATCATAAAAATATGATCACATACGTGGGACGAATGGGGTATTAGTCAAAAAAAAAAAAAACTCTGATACTACCCCACTTTAATGAATATGATAATGTTACTCATTCTATAATAATATTTTATTTTCATAATTGTGTATTGATATGTTTCCTTAGTAATGACTAATTTAAAATTCTCACAATTTTTGTTAAAGTTTGTCATTACTAATAAGATAGAGGTAGTATAAGTAGTGGCAGATTCACAGCCACCAAAGGAGGGGCATTAGCCCTTACTATTTTTTTTTTGTCTATTTATATTTGGAAAAATTGTAACTTTATCGGTATCTTTACCTATATTTGTGCTAAAACCTAAGTTTGAACTATAGCAAAATTTATTTTTAAATTTGATACATCGAAATTCAGTTACCACTATTAATTTTTTATGCGTCTCCATTGCCACTGAGTATAAGACAATCCATAAGCAAAATATATTACATCAACTTATTCTTTTTGCAACTTTTCATTTATTTCAATGTTTGCCGGTGATAATTCTTCAAGTTTCAATTCAAGTGTATATGATTTCAACCAACTTGATGGAATGAATGTGTGAACGATTCTGCTAATTGTATGGATGAATTCGCACTCGAGAACAAACAAGAACTGAAATTGAAAAGATGAATATCTCAATGTATCTAAGGTCGAATCATATAAATAATATAGGTCAGATGAAATGTCTCCCTATATCCCAAATAAATATTGTTGCAGCCACATATGAAGATGAATGACACATATAACGAGGAAGGTGACCTCATTGATTTGTTGATAGAGGTCTGAACCAAGAGGATTTCGAAAATCCATCAACAAAGATAACTCACCAAATTTTTATTAAAGAATGAAGGATTTTGCTTGAGATTATATGGCTTCTAGGTTGAGATATCACAAGTATGAACAAACTAGTAATGATAAGAACAAACTAGTAAATATATAAACAAATTGAATTCAAATCATATCTAATTCAAATTTCGAAATTCAAAAAAAGATTCCCAAATTCGAATTTCAAATAATAAATTTCCTTCTTAGGCCTACTTGCATACGATTAGGGGTGTCAATCGGTCCAGTACCGATTAACCGAAACAGGAAAACCCATAATTTTATAAACTGGTATTGAAACTGGTTATTTTACTAGTTAACCGGGCACCAACATGTTCGGTACCGGTTAACTGGTAGAACCGGTTAAGGTACTATTTTTTTTAATTTCTTAATTTTTTATTTTTAAATATTAATTTAAATCAATAATAATTAAATTTAATTTGTAAATATTTTTAAATAAATATAAAATATAAAAATATATATTTTTTTAATCTTTCATTTTATAAACCGGTACCCGGTTCGGTACTAGTTCGGTATCGATTTCCCAGATATCAATATTTTTTCAAACTTTGAAACTGGTAACCGGTATATTTACCGTTAAATCAGTACTCGGGAACCGGTTCCCTATACGGTACTGAGAATCGGCTACAAATTTGTTACCCTATATACGATCTAGTTGATAATTCGCGGGTTGTCCACCCATCCGGCCTGTCATTGCCAATGGGCTTTTTCGTCATCTCTTGAGCCCAAATCTCTTAGATTAATCTTTGCAATGCTTCCTTGAAATTCTTAGCTCAAGCCCTCGTCACTAATCCAACTGGCATGAATAGGGTCTTGAAATGACGATTATTGGGCTTCATCAATCTGTTCATTAAAAGAATCGTCGAACATATGAAATCATTGAAATAAATTATTATAAACAATCATTAGTCTAATTGTAGGATATCAAACTCTTGCGAGAAAGAATAAGGTATTGTAATAAGGAACGCGAGAGAGATGGTGACCATTTGATGAATGACTATTTTATCACAATGTCGACGTATTCCTTACCGCTATTTCGATATAGATTTCGCATGAGCATATCGATATTTATGTTCTCCAGAATTATCTTTCACATATTTTAAATTTATTATCTTCGTCCATCATTTTATTACTCAATTTGAGTCGATATGTGATCCGTCGTTTTACACCAAAAATAAATCCGACTTTTCAGCCGGTATGCCTACACTGCTCACTTCAGTGGTAAGCAAGATCGTCTTCCAAGGGACCGGCGAGATTTTCCTCCGAATTTCCAACTACAAAATTATCAATTTTATTAAACTAAACACGAAAGTAAATCTGAAAACAAGTAAATCAAATGAAATAGCTTGTTTGTGATTTAAATAATTTAAACGATCGGCAGCGAACAAGTCCATTCTAGCTCAATTATTTTGATCCTTATGCAAAGATAACTCCAACAACCTGCAAACAAACCAGTTATGATCACCGAAGACGCTTCTGAGGCGACCTTATTTCTCATTAGCTTCTCGATAACCAGGAAGATGCTTCACCAGTTATTTCTCTAATCGACTGACAACCGTAAGAGAACGCTCTATAGATTTAATGAGCCGACAACATTAAAAACTAGAGAAACTCGATTCAAAACCGATAAACTCTGACGCAGGATTATCGAATTAAGACTATTATTCCCTTGACTTGAACAAGTCAATTTACCATTAATTAAACCTAACCACGATTACGTATGGCCGATTCAATTGGCTATAAATCAATTCTACCAACTAAATATTGCGCAGTACTGTTTGGCCTCTTTTTTTCCTCTTTGTGTGATTTTTTGACTCGATTTACGGTTCATTTTATGTTTCAGGGTCACAAGCCTAAACGAGTGTTGAAGTTGGAAAAGAGACGAGAAAAGAGTGAAGATTAGTGCCGAGAGTACTAGTCAGCGGCCGTGTAGCCCTAAGCAGCCGCTGACTAGGTGGTGCATGCCAAGGCGAGCCAGAGTCGAGCCAGCGCACGAGGGCCAGCGAGAGCCAGGGTCAGCGGTCTCTGAACCCTCAGCGGTCGCTGACCACCCGGCTGACTCGGTCAGCGCCCAACGGCCGCGCCCGCGAGTCACGGAACCGTATCACCCAGCGACCGCTGACTTTTAGCGGTCGCTGACCTCCCTTCTCGGCTATAAATACCCGACACGTTTCTCATTCGATGGATACCTTTTTCGAGAAAATTGTTTGACTTTAGGTATATTGTGTGTTGAATGAAGTTTAGGTCTCATTTGATTCATTGTATTTAATTGAGTTGTCTATATAAAATGAAATGATCTATTTATCAAAAATGAAATCGAGTAAAAAATTCATAGACAAACCAAAATAACAAAATATAATAATAAATTCATATACATATGTTGTGTGTTTTATACTAGATTAAGGGTGTCATGGTACGATATACCTTACTAAATTGTCATACTTTATAACTTACATTTATTTTCAGTATGAAAAATTAAATATCATTTCTTTATCATATTTTTCAATATACTTTAGTTCGGTATATTTTATTTTCGATGTGAAATTCGATTCAGTATAATAATTTACCAAAAAAATTTAACACACTTTATATTCGATAATTAACGATATCTATATTTATTGATACAGTAAATAAAATTACCACTTTTCGGTAAAATTTAACGATCCAATACTTTGTGGAAAAAAAAAAAGAGAAATAAAGCATACCTTAAAAAAGAAGAAAAGGGAAAAGTAAGGGTCACGACAAAAGCGAGCGCGTGAAACGGTAGACCTCACGGAATCCTAATAATCTCCGCCACTCAAAGAAGAAAAGGACAACTTGCGTTGCCGTAGCCAAATTGGAAGCAGTGCGCTACACGTCATCTGGACACGTGTCATAGCGTCATTGGCTACCTCTTGAGGCATTTTAATCCTTAAGTCGGCAACTTTTCCTATATAAACTCTCCTTCCGCATTCATTTTCGTTCATCACCGCATACGTTTCTCATTTTCTACTTCTTCATTTCTTCCTACGACTTTTGTTTCCCTATCGTTTCGTCAAGGTACGCCTTTTGCTTTCATCGTTATCTCCCTTTCGATTCATTTGCTGAATAAGTTCTTGTATTTCCCTTCGTCCTTGGGTATGAGTTTTGTGTTTTCTAGTTCTGGATCTGAATTTGTTGTTTCTCCTAATTTTTGATATTTTGTTTCGCTCGTGTATGTAGTCTTCTGGTGTATTCGTTGTTTTCAATTTTGATCGTCTCTTTTCTTAATCTGTATGTCCGGATTTTTTTAGAAGCGGGTAAACTGTATACTGATTCGTATTTTTTGAAGTTTTTAGATCTGTTTTCGTTGTTTTCGATTTTGGTTCTTTATGTTTATATGTATCCATCTCCTGAGTTTTTTTAGAATCGTTTAAATTGTTTACCTGGATCTATGATTTCCAGTTTTTTTTGTTAAGATCTTTCATTTTAATCCGATCTGAATCACTGCTGTTTGGGAGAATATTATGGTTGAAATTAGAGTCAAAACCAATCCATTTTTTTTTATTTATTGATGTTGCTTATATTTGTGTTGGATTTTATGTTGCGATTATGAGGTATCTGTTGTGTGAGATTAAAGGTTGCTAATTTATTACATGCGTCGTCTTGTTGAGGTTATAAGCTTATAAGGAACTGTTATCTGATATTACTATGCGATAATTACAGATGCAGATCTTCGTGAAAACCCTCACCGGAAAGACCATCACCCTCGAGGTGGAGAGCTCCGACACCATTGACAACGTCAAGGCTAAGATCCAGGACAAGGAAGGAATTCCCCCGGACCAGCAGAGACTCATCTTCGCCGGAAAGCAGCTCGAGGACGGCCGTACCCTTGCCGACTACAACATCCAGAAGGAGTCCACCCTCCACTTGGTCCTCCGTCTCCGTGGTGGCATGCAGATATTCGTGAAGACCCTCACAGGCAAGACCATCACCCTTGAAGTCGAGAGCTCTGACACCATCGACAATGTAAAGGCCAAGATCCAGGATAAGGAAGGAATTCCCCCGGACCAGCAGAGACTCATCTTCGCCGGGAAGCAGCTGGAGGACGGCCGCACCTTGGCTGACTACAACATCCAGAAGGAGTCAACCCTCCATTTGGTCCTCCGTCTCCGTGGTGGTATGCAGATCTTCGTCAAGACCCTCACCGGCAAGACCATAACCCTTGAAGTGGAGAGCTCCGACACCATCGACAATGTCAAGGCCAAGATCCAGGACAAGGAGGGCATTCCCCCAGACCAGCAGAGGTTGATCTTCGCCGGAAAGCAGCTAGAGGACGGCCGCACCTTGGCTGACTACAATATCCAGAAGGAGTCAACCCTCCACTTGGTCCTCCGTCTCCGCGGTGGTATGCAAATCTTTGTCAAGACCCTCACAGGCAAGACCATTACCCTTGAAGTTGAGAGCTCGGACACCATTGACAATGTCAAGGCCAAGATCCAGGATAAGGAGGGCATTCCCCCAGATCAGCAGAGGTTGATCTTTGCTGGGAAGCAGCTGGAGGATGGCCGCACCTTGGCTGACTACAACATCCAGAAGGAGTCAACCCTCCACCTGGTCCTTCGTCTCCGTGGTGGTATGCAGATCTTTGTCAAGACTCTCACTGGCAAGACCATCACTCTTGAGGTCGAGAGCTCTGACACCATTGATAATGTCAAGGCCAAGATCCAGGACAAGGAGGGCATTCCCCCGGACCAGCAGAGGTTGATCTTTGCTGGAAAGCAGCTAGAGGACGGCCGCACACTGGCTGATTACAACATTCAGAAAGAGTCCACCCTGCATTTGGTGCTAAGGCTCAGAGGAGGAATGCAAATCTTTGTGAAGACCCTCACGGGGAAGACCATCACATTGGAGGTTGAGAGCTCGGACACAATTGATAATGTGAAGGCGAAGATCCAGGACAAGGAGGGTATCCCACCGGACCAGCAGAGGTTGATCTTTGCTGGGAAGCAGCTTGAGGATGGAAGGACCCTTGCGGATTACAACATCCAGAAGGAATCCACCCTTCACCTTGTCCTCCGTCTCCGTGGTGGCTTCTGAATGTAGTGTGTTGCCTCCTCGTGTGTCGCTTATTGGGTCGTGTCTGTTTCGTTTCTTCTACTGTCTCACCTCCAATCTGCTTTTATCAGCCGTTTATATACGGCGGCTCTGGTGTCAAGATATTGATAAAATCTGAATATTTCTTTTTTATGTTCTGTGTCTATATTGGTGGGGTTTTCCCCTAACCACTTAAATAAATTCGTGTTCAATAATGGTTCATTCTCCACAATTTTCTTTTCTGTGTATATGCTTATCATCCTATGCTTATTTAAGA
The DNA here is from genome assembly GCA_026898415.1 of Leonotis leonurus. Lineage (NCBI taxonomy): Eukaryota > Viridiplantae > Streptophyta > Magnoliopsida > Lamiales > Lamiaceae > Leonotis > Leonotis leonurus. Next base: position 113,701 of record JAPKLX010000146.1, on the reverse strand, counting down.
GATATTTTTTCTGGTATGACAACATGTCAAGAGTCTGGGATTTGAGAACTTCATTTGTGATCAAAACTATACTATAAATATATCCTCTCTCTGGCATGTATATGATCACAAGTAGAGCTTGGTATCTGGTTTTTCCGTGTATGATTGATTTGGTAGGATTTGCGTTTTCTTGCAGTTTGTTTGTGTTGGCATCCTCTTTATTTCGATAATATGGAGTATAGATAAGTCTTTACAGAAATAAATATATAATTCATTTAAAATATTTATTATTTTAAATTTATGAATTTTTGCAAGTATTCTATATTATAAAAAAAATAACTTCACAAATTACTGGATTCATTTTAATTCAAAGGGAAGTCATTACAGGAGTAGTGTTCTTTTTTAAATTGTTATGTATACATAATAACACAAATTAATATGATTTCAATGTTAAGAGAACCTTTTTAAATGATTTTAATAACATTAATAATTAGATAATTAAATATATTAATTATTAATTTACTCTATTTATATATTAAAATATAATTTTAAACATTTAAAGTGAGAGACATTTTACAAAATGTAGTTATGACATAAAGTTCTATACAAGCTCTTCATTTTTACATGTGTAATATTATAGTTTAAATCATTTACTTATTTATTTAACATATTTTTAATTAGTTTTTTTAATTTATTTTAAAAATATAGTAAGATATAAATATTTTTTATAATTTATTTTATACATTTGTACTTTTTCTAATTTTATAATTCATTTGATTTTTTAGTATTCATCATGATATTTTCAATAATATGATTGTAAAGTATAAGTTGAGTTTTAAGTATATTTATTTTGACTTTTATACTTTGTATATTTGAATTTGGAGATTCGAATTTGAAGGTTATTAAACATTACATGTTTGAAGGGTTTTGATTTAAGGTGAGTGAGAAGGGGTGTGTTACCCATTTTCGGTCTCGTTTCTCGCGTATTTTTGGTTTTTAACATCTTATTTTTAATTGCTTCTCATACTCTTTGTATTAGTTTATCTTCTCGTTCCATATTTTATATTGTAGGTCGGGAGTCAAGACAAAATGAAAGTTTGTAAGCATTGAAACGAGAAACGGGGACCGAAGTGCACAAAAATATGAAGTGAAGACAGAACGCAGGGATAGTGATCACTACCCCCTAGTGATCACTAGGGCACCCAGGCAGAACGTGGGGTAGCGACCGCTACCCCCCTAGCACTCACTACCCCTAGTGAAGTTGGGAGATTTAGAGAGGGGGGCTAGTGAGCGCTACACCCCTAGCGCCCGCTAGCCCCTTGGAAGATCAACTTGGGCGTTGGGGTAGCGAGCGCTACCCCCTAGCGCCCGCTACCCCTCTTCATCGCTTTTTAGGACAGAACATGGGGGTAACGAACGCTACCCCCTAGCGGTCGCTACTTTGGCGGATGTTTTTATTCCTATTTAAACTCTTCACGCGCGATTGTTAGACACTGTCCTTTGTGATTCCTTTTTCTATGGTTTAGACCACGAGAGAAAACACCATAGTTAGATTTTTCATTCCGTTATTTGTCTTTTCAATTTCGTTGTGGATTCGTTCGTGATTCAAACCCGGTATTCTTTAATGCATTATTTCTCTTTTCAATTCGTGAGTTCTTTTACTGCATTCTTTATTGCTTTATGATCTCTTTTCTTTTTGTTCTTTTCTTGATTAATTCACAATTCGTTAATCCAAACCTTTCGATCATGTTAATTAATCAATTCAAGGCATGTTTAAATTCAGTTTCTTTAATTCTTCATTCTTAGATTTAGGATTTAATTGCTTTATTAATTTTCGCCTAGGTAAATTCGTATTTTAAATTCTTTAATTTAATTCGCCTAGATAGATTAATTAGATTAGTTAAAATATCAAAATCCTTTCTTTTCAATTGCTTTATGTTCTGCAACATAGATAATGCTTAGCCTTCCTTGAGAATACGACTTAGAGTCAACTTATTAATCTATAACGAATTCGTTCTCTTGCGAGCAATTTAATAAAATAAGTTGGAAGTATATCGGCTGGAAATATTCATCGTACCCGTTACTAAGTCTCTTTATCGAATAGTGGGTCTGGTCTAAATAACGCCACGTACTGAAGCTTTAATTATCACGTAACAAGGGGAATTCACTTGAATCTATAACATAATTTAGGAAGATATTTTTCGAAACGTGGAATCCAAATTATCTGGAGTAACAATTTCTAATTTTGTTTGTAATGTAATTTTTTCATAACATATTTTATTTTTAAAATATATTTTAATTATGCGATAACAAGATACAGAGTAGGAAGCCCGAGCCATATGATTTTGTTAGTAATTTCGCTCATACTTTCTTAACTTCACATCTTAGGTCGGAGATCATATTCATATAAATGGAAGTGTCATAGATCGAGTACGTCCTTGACTCATCAATATATTTTAATTATGAGATAACATGATACATAGTAGGATGCCCGATCCATATGATTATGTCACTAGTTATGCTCATACTTTTCTTGACTTCACATCTACGGCCAGGAGATCATATTCATATAATAGAAGTGTCAGAGATCGAGTACGTCCTCGACTTATCAATATGTGTATTAGTCTGAGTATCCAACTAAGTAGGAAATGACATATAAAAATACTAATTATCGTGTCCTCTCAAAAGAATCTCGATTTAGATCTGAAGTCGATAGGCCTTAAGGCTCAACTGCAAGTTCAAGGACAAGAAATCAAATATAAGTTTTAGTTTTAAACTTTACTTTTGGGAGCTTTCGATAGATTCTCAACTTAAAAAGGTATTTAAAAAGCGGTCTAGTTTAGAAGAAAGTCCGCTTTGATTTCCTTTTTTTGTAATCGAAAGTAGCACCTTTTTATTGTTCTTTTGTTCCTTTGGATGAGTTGTGCTACTAGCTTTGATAAGCATGATTGGAATTGGCTCAACCTTTGCCTATTGTGTTATTGTTGGGTATCATATCCGATTGTGATGCATGTTACAACACTAGTTACATTTAGAAATAAGTATCTTTTATGTATACTTATTTTATTTTATTATTGTAAAACATATTGTATTTTATTAGCAAAAATATATGCAGTATATCTCAAATTAAAGATTAGAAGAACGTTTGATATGATATGTAAAAAATAAATTTAATATTAATATTACAATTTAAATTAATAAAAAGAGTTACATTTCTTTTATTCATATTTTTAATAGTTACTTTTATTTAATTTCATTTATTAAATTATATTTATTATTTTATTAATTTATAAATTTTATGAAATAACATATAATAATTAATATATATATATATATATAAATTTTATATAAAAAATCATGTATGAGAATGAAAAAAAAAGTATTCCGTCTATATATTTAAAATTAATTAAATTAAATATAATATTTAATATAATATAAACATGAAAAATTATATAGTATAGTAAGATTTGTAATTTAATTGAGTTATTAATTGATATATTAAAATAATATTTTTAAACAACTATCAATTTTAATAATAATTTATTCATCAATCTATGCATTGTGAATAGAGTTGTCATAACAAGTCCAATCTGACCTGTCTGCTCGGGGTACTTAGAGTTTGGGTCAAGTTGGATTTCAAAAATTGATGTCCAAATATTATCAGGCCTGAAAAATCCACTCAAAAAAGTTTCGAACAATTGAATTTCGAGCTTAAAAAAATATGTCTCTTACAAATAATATATACTTCCTCCATCCACGAAGTTTTTTTACTTTTTATCAAACACACATACTAGTACAACGTGAAGGAGGAAATAATTTTAAACTCTAAAACCTAAATTATCCATAAACAAAAAAAAAGAAGCAATTCCAATAGAGGTGTTCAAAAGTTGTAACTGTCAGGATCGGACCGTAATCAATAGGTTTGAGAATTGTAACCATATAGGAAACGGTTCGGTTGCGGTACTAAATGTTCAATGTTTCGAACCGCGATCCGGTGGTTCCTCAACATTTCAGGAGAGAGTGAATGGGGAGTGTCCCATGAGGAGATATTTTGGCCCCAAAAACAAATCTATATAGTTGAAGCCACTAATATATTTTACAGCCGAAGCTCATCTTATCTATATCCTCTTTTGCTGCAATTTGCATGGCTTTCAGTCTCCAATTCTTCCACCATCACTTAATCCTCCCCTCCAAAAACCAAACACCATTAAATCTCACAACATTCAAATGCACCACCTCAACCACTACACCTCAGCCAGACGACACCGACTTCCCCGTGCCGCCCTCCGAGACAACCATCAGTCCTGAAAAGTTCCCGATCGAGAAACGACGAAGATCGGAGATTATCCGTAACAGGGAAGCTAGACGAGGGCTGGTGAAGCCAGACCCGCCCAACTTCGAGATAGGGTGGAAGAGGACGAAGCCGATCCCATTGGAGAAGCCAACAGGGTACGTGATTATGGACTTCTTGGAGAAACTCGTGGAGCTCATGGACCGGGAGTTTGGCTCCGCAGCGCTGCTCGTTAAAGTCGGGGAGATCGTGGCAGAGCGAGCCGTGGAAGAGGCAGAGGTGCTAAGAGATGAAGGGAAAGTGGATGATAGGATGGTGACTGAGTTGTGCAGAGTTTTGAAGCTCATGGAAATGGATCTCACTATGCTTAAAGCAGCTGTTAAGGAAGACACTTTGAAACAGAGGCTTCAGCAAGCTAAGGCACGTTGCAGGCAGGCTATTCTTGTTGCTAATTCCTTTTGAAACTCTTTTTCACACATAATGAGGAGAAATAAGAGCATTTCATTTGAATTAATCCCACTGACTTCTCTTCTATTTTTTGGGTGGCTCGTTGAACATGACAATTCAACTTCACTCCTGAGGTTTCAATCATTCTTACACAGTTATTATTCCAATCAAAAGCCGCGTGGTTAATTCCAATTGCCAACTTAAGAGAGTGTTTGACTAAACTTATTTTAAAGAGCTTATAAGCTCCAAAAGTTCTTGCAACAACTTACAAGATGTCATATCCTAATGGAGTGGGGCGTTCGGTTGGTAGGATTAGATCCTAGACAATAATTATCTTATGTTTAATTTACAAGGTACATTCAAGATTTAATTTAAAAGATATTTAAAGATAGCTAATACTAATATTTATGTTTGGTATCCATGATACGATACTCATCTCAAGATAATTGTTCTATAATTGTCAATTATAGAACAGTTATCTTGAGATGTCGTGTCATGAATACCAAACATAGCTTAATCTGGCCTACTCCAATGATAAAATTTATCCTAGATATAAATCCAAGATTGAGTCTTGGTACTATAAATCTCAATGAACCGAACATGACCTAAAAGTTTATAAATTGTCAAAATGTTTGAATAAATGAACTTATAAGCTCTTTTGAAAAACTTAAATGTTTAGCGTTTTAAGCTCTTCTTATGTGATAATGACTAAAAATGATACTCATTTTGTTAAAACTCTTTTTTAATGTTTGTTATTTATGTAATTTTGTCGCACCTTATAAGTTCATGGAGAAATAAACTACGGTTGAGCTACTTATTTTTTGAACAACTTATAAGTTCCAAAGGCTTACTTTTACAACTTATAAACTCTCAAAGAGCTTTATTTGTCAAACACTTTCAAGGAACTTATAAACTTCTAAACAACTTATAAATTGTTTTAAGGAGTTTATAAACTCACCCAAACACCCCATAAGTCTAATTTTGAGCAACAGAAACGTGTGCAGTAAATATCATAAACAATTGAAGCCTAGTGTAGTTCTTAGCCAAATTAATGATGCCATAAATTTATGCATCAAAATAGCATTACACTAGACAATGCTTACCAGATTCCTCTCCCATATATGCATATATATGTATATATTAGAAGAATCTAAGCTACAAATGGGCTCTGGCAATAATTAAACTGCCCCAGGGAGTGTTTTGGTCACTCTATTTTTGGCTTCTAAGCTATCTAGAACGACCTTGTGTTGCCCTCAGTGCCTTCCTTTTCTTCCTTTTCATTGTTTTAACCTCGGCTTTTGCATACCTTTGTTGGCACGCTTTGATGACGTAGCAGACGTGGGCATCATCTTTCGGTATCTTGTTAAGTAGTTTGGCAGCCGATATTTTATCACCCGAGGCCAAAAGTGCCTGATACATCCTGCACAAAATTGAACAACCACGTACCATCAGAGCATGGATACAATTTGCGTTATCTGTTCAAAATTCGATGCACAGCTGAAGCAGTTTTACCTTACAAAACTTAGCACATTGTAGGGCAGGCCAGCTTTCCCGTATTCGTTCCAAATCAAGAAGGAGCTTTTAGTATCTTTTGCATAGGTGCAAGCACTAAGGATAAAATCCAGACTTTTCCGTGAAGGGCGGACCCCGACATCTTCCTTGATAGCTTGAAGCAAATCGAGACCAAACTGCATGTCTTTTGGCTCTTGCTCCGCATATAAGCAAAAGACCTACTCCGTGATAAAGCTAAATAACATAAGACTACGTGCAATTAAGTCGCCTAGGAGTTTTCTTCAACCAATTCAGAAAGGTTAACCTAACCTACTTGGCTACTGGAAATAGGGCAGCAGAATAGTGTTCTGAAATTTGTCAGTTTTGCTTTAAGCAGAATTAATTTGTTATGTTGATATTGTATCTTTATTAACTATTTGCCATGTAACCTGATGCATTGAATATGTCTTCACATATGCTCCAGAAACATAGGTTTTCATTTTTCTGTTCTATCTAATTTTTTTTTACAATACTAGCAAATAAAACATGCATTTGCACGTAAAAAACAGAGAGATGGTTTTTAGTTTTATTTAAAAAAACGATTTTATTACTATATTTTATGGCTTTTCAGATGTAATAAAGCTTTGACTACTAATTTGGTCTAGCCGAACTTGCATGGTGTAAAAGTGCAAAAAAAATTAAAATATAACTAAAATATGGGGTTCGATATATTGCAGACTTACAGTTATTGAATAGTTAAGTCTCCCGGGTATATACGGATTATAAAAGAAAAAGGTTAAATGAGGATATATCCCAGTGATTTTCCTATACTAGAAGTTCAAGGAATATGTATGTGTGGCACTATGCAAGGTGCGTCGAAACAATACCTCATCAAACAGAACTTCCAGTGCAATTTCAGCATCTTCGAATCTCTCCTTTAATTGCTTCAGTAAATCAACAGTAGATCTAAAACAATGAAAACAACTATACTCAAGAAATTTTACAGGAAAATGATAAATATATGAAAAGAAGCACCAAAACAATGAGGACCTTAAATTCTCATGTCGAACACAATCTGATATAACCGCGAAGCAGGCATCAATCCAATAAGGTGAATCATTTAATTCCTCAAGTAACTCCAATGATTTCCTTAGTTGTCCTTCAGACTGATAATGTTCCTGTAAGAGATGAGAAATATCAAATCGTGAGCATCATAATGTGTACTGGTTTATCCTAAGTTCTAACTTCTAACATGCAGAAATTGCTTACAATGAGAGACTTAATAGCTTTGGGATTTAGATCAGACTTGGTTCCCCTCATTTCTTTATATATGTCAAGAGCATCAGCTAATTTCCCGTTTGAAGCTAGAGCTCCAACAAGTGCACTCTTGATTTCTTTCAAGTCCTTTGCTGGTATACTTTTGTTCATGATTATCTGTACATAAGTAATTAGTTACATTCCAGCAGCAAAGGTTCATTTTGTATTTGATAGAGCTGAGAGATTAGGCAACTGTTGATACTGATGTATTTCAATGGCGAACAGTAAAGACTGCAGTAAGAATTCATCAGGAAAGCTGACATAATAATGATTAGATGAGAAAATATACCTTTTTAGCATATGCAGTATTTCCAAAGGCTGCATACGCGTTTATAAGGGACATGAAAACCTGCTTAGTTGGTGCGATTCGCAATGTACTCATCTCTTCATAATACTACAATCAGATCAACACAGAGAAAATCAGGAAAAGCCTCCTCACAGTTCTAAAATCATGCTACTATGCTTATATAAAGATAAATCCCCCAATTAAGGACCACCCAAACCAGAGCCTCACAGTTCTAAATCATGCTAATAACAGCAGAAGATATATTTTTATATATGCATATGTCCCAACAAAGGACGCCCAAAAAAGAGCTAGCTGTTTTGTCCCATTAGATTATAGCATATATGCTATACTAGTCATCAAGAACTAACAAAAGCCGTAGAAAACCTTAGCTATATCTTTCTCACAACGGCTGTTGGCTATGAGATAGCTGTAAGTCATAGCGTCAGGTTTCACATCTGCCTCTTCCATTTGTTTGAGAACTCTCTGGGCACCTTGAAGGTTTTTCTGTAAGACCACTATAGATGTCAGTAAAATGTAGAGAATCAAGAAAACACTTGGTAGCCAGTAATCCGGAATAGTAGCCAAATATGGTAGGCAGAAAAATTAGAATGTATTTGTGAATCTAAGCAACAGAACTTTATCTAGCCCTAACAGGTGATCTCAAAATAACATAAAGATGCACATATGATACATCATTCGAAACCATGCTCTGGACTTTTGACAACTAACCTAGAAGATCTCAAGCTAAGCATGATCTTGACCTTGGCAGCTTGACCCTTTAAGAATGTAAAATCTCAACTTCTGTACGAAACTCCTAATGCTATTTTTTTTAAATATTCTTAGGGGTTTAGAAGCATATAACTTCAAAAGGATAGAAATAAATTGAACAAAATATTTAGAATTTCGTTGGAAAAGTTATCTGCAGTTCACTGAAACATGGAAGCAAGAATAAACCAGATTTTAATGGAGACGTGATTCAGCATATACATCAATAGACCTGAGCTTTGCATATACTGACAGAAATTTCCCCAGGCCCACGTACCAGAAGAAAAGGTAAATTCTCTTTAGAAAATGGTCATGTTGATCCAAAACATTAATGATAGCTTCTGATATATAGAATATAAACATGCTCATATAAATTTCTAGGAACTGAAAGTGGATGGGCTTATCCTAAAACCTTCTAGTGCACCAGAAACGAAATTGTAACCATTTAATCAATGAGATAATAAGGACGTAAGAAAATGAACATGTCAATTAGATAGTTTGCTTCTGAGAAAATTAAAGCCTTGCAAGAAAAGGAGCAAATTGTTAGTGCTATCAAGAACTTAAGCCACCTCACGGAAATATCCAGCTAATATCACGTTGTACATGCCAGTTGTTGGTTTTGAGGTCTTGTTCCAATCATTTATCAGCTCGTATGCTCCTTCAAACTGCATTGAAATGACAAATCAAAATCTGCAACATCTTTAACTGATTGACTTGATACCCTCCAGATACTTACATCTTTCATCTTCACGCAAAGAAGTATCATTCTCCTGAATGTTTCAGTATTTGGCTCCTGATTGTGTTGAGATATTCTCAAATATATCTGATGGACCTGTGAATTGAAACAAGCCATATTAATATCATCCAGTAAGTCCAATTTAACATGATAAACACATTCAGTACATGAAAAGAAAAAACACAAGAGATGAGGACAGTTTCATGAAACGAATCTTAATTGGAAAATGCTCATCTAACCCTTCTCTCTCCAGAATGCCAGTTGTCAATAAATATGTTCAATCAAATTTGTGAAACATTTGGCGATCAACTTTTATATGATATCTATCAAAATATTAGTTACATGAAAAACGAGGTTCTGCATCATGAAATTGATACAAAAATGTGGCTAAATGATGTTTCTGCAAATACTTTGACGTTGGGATCAAGACATTTGTAATGGAATAACTGCCATTGAATTTGGGATGTAGTACAGATTTTCATATAAGGCAAACCTGCCAGTTGATTTATGTCATGCTGTAAACCACAATCAGCCCATTTTCTTTCAACCAATTGATAGAGCTAACCACAACTATCTCATACCTAAATTCTGCATATTACTTTCTCCGTCCATGAAAGATCTTGTCAATTTGACCCAGCACGGGTTTCAATAATGTGTTTTGACTTTGTGTAAAAACATAAGATGAGTGGAGTTTGGGACCCACCATATTTATTATTTTTAAGTGATTGTGTGTATTGAGTGGAGTTTGAGTCCCACATGATTTTATTGTTTTTAATTGAATTGTGTGTATGAGTTGAGTGGGTCCACTTACTATAAATGAAAAGTTTGAAATGTAAAGAAGTATTGTGGACGGACTAAAATGGCAAAATGTAAAGAACTTTCGTGGACGGGGGAGTACTTAATAAGATAATGCACCTCCTTTACGTAATCATAAGCACTACATGAAATGATATATTTTACATTGTACGGAAGCATTAGAATATCACGATCACTTCCTGTTCCAGCTTTAGAGTATTTCTTTTATACATGCCAAATACTTTCAGTATGTCTAATCTGTATTACAATTAGAAAAGTGTGGATGCTTATTGATATGGAATAATATCAACTCTGTTCATCTAGCGAATAGAGGTGTTTATCTTGCATATAGAGGTATGTAGGGGTCTGTTCGGAGGAGAACTCTGACTCATTCAGGTATGTTGGAAAGAGGCTTATGAGTCACCTCTGCGGGTCTGAGAAACACGCAAGACATGCTTTTTCATCTACCTGACATTGTGTCAGGAACGTACTGGACACGGGTACAGAATAACCGTCTTGCAGGCGAATATTCCATAACAATATTTGAGGACCACTGTGACGTGGCTTATTCTTATTGGAGAGGATTTCAAGGTAGTACTATTGTCAGCAGGGTTGTTATTCCTTATGGTATTACTCTTATACCCTTTATATGATAAACTATATATACCCGATTCATTTTCTATTAATACACCTAATGAGCACAAAACTAACACACTACAATACTCAACATATTTCTTGCCTTCTCACATACACCGAGTGTACTACAAGCTGACTTAAGCGTCGGAGAAACTGACTCTAGTAGTGGAATGTCGTGAACTCACGATTGAACTATTGAATATGTTAGAGGAGTTCATTCAATATGTTTGTTTCAAGTTTCATGCTGTTAAACCAAAGAGCTAACTCAATATGAGGTTTCACCGTAGGTAGCTGCTTCGATCGGTGCATTCCTCACCTCAATAGGCTCATCCAAAAGTGCCCTCCTACCTGTCTTAATGGTTCTGGTTCTATTGCTTAATCTTCTCCTAGGACTGTCCATGGTCTTCCTCCGGGAAGTGAGGGGGATGCCCCTAAGGAGGGTATGACTTTCTGTGTTAGAATTCTTCTCTAGTCAAGTCTCTTCCCCGAGAACCTGGCCATTTCTCCCGTATTGTTTTGCAGGACTTTTTCTCGAGCAAACCTCGGATGCCGACCTTAGATGGACAACTCTATCAAGATTTTAGGTTCATATATAAAGGAATGAACTCTAATCCTTTGAAGTCTTCATACACATCTTTATATTTTGTGTGGTTTATTCCTTAATCCAACACTAATAAAATTAGCTTTACTTAAAATATCCTTATAATATATCTATCTTAAGGATTAATAGAGTAATTTAATTATTATAGATTTTATAAATCTATTTGATATGAAATAAGAATCCTTTTGCATTTAGAAATTTCAAACCTATAAATATTCTACATTTTGTATTCATATCATTTAAATCTATAAATTATGTGCATTACACGTACCACTCCGCTAGTACTAATAAAAAGATCACATAACGTTAATAATGTTAATGCACTACAAGATTCAAACACTCAATTTACATAATTGATTATGATAATAATTAGTGCTTATCATAAGCATGACTTATATTAGATTCAAACATGATAACGACAATGACTTGGGAGTAAATCCAAAGTTAAAAGTGAAATGGGCTACGGCTTTTAGTGGTCTCTTAGTAACTCCGGCTCCACTGTTGTACCACTAAATTTAGTGAAAGGGAGAAAATGAGATGTACGGAATGGCATTTTATTCCATAGCATGAGTGGGCCTAGTACAAATTCGTTATTCAACATGCGAGTTCCTTATGCTATTATTTGGTTAACTGCTTACTAACCGTACCAATGCTGAAATTTTAGGAAAATGAATACAAAAAATGTCTCAGGTGTTATGAAATTTGAGTTCTATCAGCATTCCGAAAGAACTAAAAACCATTGCCACCAGAAACCCAAGGTCATCTACAAAGTACAATGAACATTATGCTGCACCAGAAGCATGCATATAAAACAGATGTTCATTTGAGATTTATTTGATGTGAATGGTTTTAATGTTCCTCCTACCCCCATCTTTGTATGCTCTGATGCTGCACTTAAAACTTATCCTAGCAACATTAGGCTATACTGTTAACAAACTTAGCACCATATGCTGGTTCTTTTATAAGTATCTATGCCTCGTCAATTCCAAGCTTCCAGCCTAATAGAAAACATGTACCAAAGATATAATAAAAGTGATGTAACTAAAATCATTTGTAATTGTAGATATAAAAAAACATGTGAACATGTACACAAGATAGTAGATCCATAGATATTGAACATCTGTAGATTGTAGGACCAGAATCTAAGTCGTAATTTGTTAAGATTCTGAGAGAAGGGATAAAGTGAAGTTCGATGTCATCCATTAAATCTTGAATGCTAATAGAAAATATGAGCATTATCATGATTTGACACCAGAATTATAAATGGAGGAGAACATTTACATACCAGATTAAACTCACAGCTCCGATCACAAGCATATAATATTGAATGAAATGTCTCCAATGGTAGAGATATACCAGACTCAAATGCGCCATCAACTACATTGAGCGCCTCATGTACCTAATTAGTAATTTATAGTATATCATACAAGTCGGAAAGGTGACAAACATCAGGAAAAATCAAGAATAAGAAAGTTTTATGTTGTGAGTTGCTTTCCGGATAGAGAAATAACTTTCTTTCATACGCACCTTGAAAAACTGACAACTATAATTAATGAGCTTTGCATATTGAGCTGAAGTAGGCAACACCTCAAACTTAGCATGCAACTCTTGGAACTTTTTGATGATACCTTCAACCTTCAAGAACAAACAAGAAACAAATAAGACAATTCAGTTATCCCAAGTAGAGTAAATACACAAGTTCAAGAACAACCTAGCAAGTTCTTTTAAAATAAATTCTCTATGAGCAACCTAGCAAGTTCGCTATCAAAGTTTTTATTTTTTGCTTGAAATGGCTCTAATTCAAAATAAAAACATGCAGCATACAAGACATGTAGTCATCGCACATGTCTAGGTTCATGTGGGGCACCTTCAAATGACAGGGAATACTTTTAAATTTATCTACAGAAGCAAGTTAAATGAAATAAGACAAAAACTGGTCGAAACTAGCAACTATTGTGAAGATGTGAAAGAATTTGACAAACTATTTCATATAAAAGCTCTCTAAATGTCTCAAAACATTTAGACTTGGGGGCTACCAGTAGCATTCATGATAAGTTTCTCACCGCTAAATTAGGTATGCTAATCGCATATTCGAGGATGAGATTTGAGATGTTTTCAGATCCAATGTCTGCACTTCACCAAATATTACAATTTACAAGTTAGTACACATATTCAAGGAAAAAAGCTATACTAGACAACCTGAAACCCTAAATATTCCAGAAGGAACACCCCAGGTACAGGGAAAGAAGAAAATATAGAATGAATCATAAAAGTGATACAACAGTACATATGGATAGGCAAAAGGCATATATTACACAATATTTACGACGAACACCAGAATATGATTTATGTTCTTGATTGATACTAAAACATGTTACTAAAGCTCATATGAAGATAGAACTCAAAATAATGATGGACTAGTTTGCCGAATGCTATGCATTAAATAAATATAACAAAAAGATCTCTAACCTCTTTCTTTCAGCCCCAGTACAAAACTTTCTGCAAAAGGTTCCAGAAAAAACTTCCCCAAACCCCTGAAGATGCACTCTAAAATTGCAACTGATGTAACTTTAATGTCAAGAGTTTCCAATAGCAAAAGAAATTCTTCTTTTCGGTTGCTTTCACACAATGCCTGTAACAAACCCTCTGCAAGATAATTGCAGCACTGAGGTTAGATGTCTATATATGGATAAGATGTTCATTAAAACTTTGATCAACTAATGGATGTAGGATATCAAATATTTTAGTTAGTTTCACTTCACATTTGGCATAACAATTCTGAAGTGGTATAAAGAAAGAGCTTTTTGTGACTTAGATTAAAAGATGCTCTTTTGCCACTTTCTGTAGACTGTATCAAATGTAAAAACAACCCTCTTGCAAGAAAGGAGCCGCCCCATCTTACAATACCAAGGACACTGTTCATAAGCATGTTAACATGACTATACATTCACATTTCAACAGAGTATCTGCAATATCGGGAACTCGTAAGATATATATAACAAAATAATACCAAACAACAATAACAGGTATAACAGAGTCAATGTGCTCCTATATTATTCATTAATATGATATACGCAATATAGGCTAGCTATTAGAATGTTAATATGATAAAATATATGCAATGTTGGCTACCCATTAACACATTACACGCAAATGCAATATCTGATACCTCTTAAGTGTTAACGCATAAAAAATGTTGACGTGTTAATACAATAAACTCTATATATATCATGTACTCGTGAACATGTTAACGTTTCAATGAGAACAGGATTTACACCATAGCAAAACACGGATATGGGAAGAACCCCAGAATGGCTGCTTTTGTTACACTGGCTAAAAGTGTTTGTATCAAGTAGCTAAAAGAGATCATGGGAACAACGGATATGGGAAGAACCCCAGAATGGCTGCTTTTGTTACACTGGCTAAAAGTGTTTGTATCAAGTAGCTAAAAGAGATCATTCCTGGTATCAAATGGCTACTTTAAGTTCTTCTCCAACTCCAAATATGCATATGAAAACACTAATGCAAGATAGTGAAACACAGTCAACAAAGGAAGCCATTAAAAGTTTCAGACAGGAATAGCAATAAATCTTTGAAGTGTCTGTTTGTTGGGATATAATCATTAAAAATACCAAACTATAAGGAAAAATTTGGAAACAAGGCAAGATATAGATGGTTTTCAGATCAGGGGAAAACATCATTAAGATTGAAGGGAAAATATGCAGCGATAATTTGTTTCCTATGCCTCAAAGCTGAAGGCACAAAGAACAATGTGGCATATATGATACTCCTGTCGTCCCATTTCAAAATGTGCATTTTTCCGTGCATGAATGTTAAAAAGTGTTGAGCTGTTTATAATAAAAGATTAAAAGAAAAATGTTTTCGTGATGGAGTTTCTATTTTAGGAAATACATATATTGAAATGGTGTGTCCCAAAATAATATGCATATAATGAAATGAGACGAGAACATATGTGTATATATGTATCTATATCTCCGAAATATAGAGTGAGTGGACTGGTGAAAGGCCACAAAGATATAGGATAGGCTACACGATGCATCGTCCCTCAACTATCAAGATTATGTGAATTCCATTGTTAACAACAGCATATGATTCTTATTATCCATTTATGGTAAAGGAAAAAAAATGTTCCAAACATGTAGATTGAGAATAGCATCACCTGAATGTTAGATTTCCTCTAAATAATTGAGATAGAAGGAAGACCAAGAAGGAGAGCATAAAGGGGAAATTAAGCACTCTGTAAGACTAAAGAAGCTTACCGCGGCGATAACATCTCTCATCATCATAATTTTCCATTGCTACAGAAAGACAAAATTCTTTAATGTTTTCTTCTTTTTGGAGTCTTAACCGTAGCAGCATCTCATAGTAAGTTAAATGTGGAAGTGAATCAGGATTGTCTTCTCTGATTAGTTCATGGAAGAAAAAGAACTCTTCAGACTTGCCGAAATCGATAAGATACATCAGGAACTGGCCATACATTTCTTCTTCTATTGGGAAACCTGATTCTCTAACCAATTTCAAAATTTGATAAACTATATAAATCTGCTCTAACGAAGCATCTTTTTCTGTGGTTTCCCTAGCCTTTTCTATGCATAACTTGATTAATGCAGTAAACTCTTTCGGGGTATTTTCTCGTCCCAGCTTCCCAAATAATTCAACAGCAGCATCTGTTCCGATTCTTGTAGCACACATAGTGATCAGGTGGTTGTAGCGAGAAGGTAGAATGTTCTTAAAACACCACTTCCGCTTCCTATCTTGTGACAATTCTTTCCTCCGCTCTGAAATGCCGTGCTTTGACATTAAATTTAACCATGGCAAGTCCAAAAAATTTCGGACAAGCACCTCCTCTTGTTTGTCAGTATCCCAATCCAAGTCCAACTTATCTGCAGCTAACAAAAATATTAGCTTTCTAGCTACACCATAAGTTGGAAAATGAATACTCTAAAGCCGATCATATCATACTCAAACTTTTGACGGTACTCCTTAAAAATAGACTTCGAATTGAGCTTAAAATTTAATGGAATCACTAGCAAAACGTATGGAATGAAGAAAAAAAAAGTGCAAAACAGTGTAAATGAACAAAATCATGAACAAGCTGAATGTGAAATACATTACAATCAGGCACAACCTCCCCACTTGCATTTGCGTATCCATAGCTACGACTAACATAATTCACCTGAATTCTATTGGCAGTTACATCTGAAAAACCCCAAACAACAAAAAATCCGTACCGTACAATAAGCTGGATACTTCTGAAGCCAGCTGCTCTTCAGATTCATCTATAGAAAAAGGTAATTCGTTTTTACGAGTGACACAAATTTGAATACCAGCACCAAATAGACGAATAAAATCGAAATACATAAAATTCTCAACATACCGTCTTCTTCATCTATGCACTCAGAGGTCAAGCTTCCATAGACAATAGAATCGAGTGAGGACTTCTGTGGATTGAGAGGCCTACGTGATGGCGGCGCTTTGAAGTTCTGGAGAAGGCGCCTGCTCTTTTCGCGCTTGGCTTTCTCGTATGCGGCGGCGGAGGCGGGGGAGGACTTGACGGAGGATAAGTAGCGCTTCAACTTAGCGTCTTCGGGAGGATTCTTCTTCTTCGCTGCTGCGGCGGCAGCGGAAGACGGCGAGTGTCCGGAGGTGGAACGTTTTATACATGCATCGGAGGTCTTGGTGCGGCGAAATGTTAGTCTGGCAGCGGACCGTAATAGAGAGAGTAGGTTTAGGGGCGTCGATGAAGTCCTCTGGAAAGTGCCATGCATTTTCAATGACACAATAAGAGAGAGGTTGTGGAGTTCAGGCAGAATAACATTTCTGTAGTGCGAATGAGTGTGTTAGAGAAGAGAGATGAAAGGGGTTCTTTCTATTATTTCCCTCTCCCTTTAACACAAAACCAGTCCTTTTTACTATAAATAGAGTTTCGGGTAATTGGGTCTTGAAAGTGGTAGATCGGATCACCCGGTTGCTTTTGTTTTTTAATACAATTATTTTATAAATAAATAGTTGCGTAGTCCCGAAACTCACACGAAAAAAAGGAAGTGACTTCGACAAAAAAAAAGTAACTTGGACAAAAAGAATGGAAGTGACTTCGACAAAAAAAAAATAACTTGGAAAAAAAGAAAGGAAGTGACTTAGACAAAAAAAAAATTATCGATAACCTCTCAGACCAATCAATCGAATATTGATTAATACGTAATTGATTGAACACTATTTGAAAATTACTTTTCTGCTCAGAAACGAAATATTCCTGGAAATTCTTGCTCTCATTGGGCCATTTGTATCTATATGCATCAGAATCTCGATTCACGAATCTCTCGTCGGTTCGAGAAATCAAGATAAGATAATCGAACCGTTTTTCTGATTTCTCTTTAGCTGACATGTTAGGTTTTATATCCAAGTGAATCTGTTATAATAATAAAACGTATTGACTAAAGACGAACCGATGGAGTTATATTACATAATATCTATCTTCTTAACATATAATTAAAATATATTTTAAAAATAACGATTATTATTACTACACACAATTTGAATTCTATATTTTAAAAAATGTATTTGGATTGTGTTATAAATTTAAGTGGAGTTCTTTTCTCACTCACATTATAATAAAATTCTTTCAAACATGTTATATTAGTAATATCAAAAATATAATATAGAAGATATAAAAATCGAAATAAATATATTTAAAACTCAACTTATATTTTCTAATCATATCATAGAATATCATGATAAATACTATAAAAAAATTTAAATGAATGATGAAATTATAAAAATTGTAAAATTTTAATTAAAATTTCATATTTATTAAAATAAGTACGAAAATTAATTAATGGTATATTAATTAAATAATTATAATAATAGTATAACACATTTAAAATATATAACTTTAATAGAATTTCCTAGCATAACTATATTTTTAAAAATAACTCCCACTTTAAAATTTGGTAGGAAATGTAGTTATTAAAATTTAATTTAATATATTAATATATTTGTTATATGAAAACTTTATAGTAAAAATAATATAAATTATTTCAACATTTTATTATTATGATTTGCAGGTTATTTGTAGACAAGCTAGTTTTATGTAGTGCACTATCTTGTTTTTATAAAAAGTATAGTTATATCATAATATAAAAGAGTGATTCTTTTAATTTGAATATCACTTATATATTAGAGCATTATTGCTCTTTTTATTAAAACGAATATAAAATAAGTATGTTATTATATATATATATACTATAATTCTGTTATTTAAGATTTTGATTGAGTCTCAGTATTAGGCACACTTAAAATGATTAATCGTAAATATATAAATGTATCAAATATAAACTTGACTCTTGAAAATTTTTAGGAAAGAAAAAATATTGTTCTTAAATTTACTTTTATTGTCTTAGTATAATATCATACATTATACATTTATGTATACTGTAAACGTTTCTTTTATTAATATTTAGTGAATGATATTATCAAATAGTTTAATATAAATTACTTTATCCGTGTGTCCACGAAAAGTAAATTGTGATAGAATAGACACGGATTTTTTTTAAATGATAAAGTTTGATTTTAGTGGAGAAATGAACCCCCAAATTATAATATATGTGATGTTTAAAATAATACTCTCTCTGTCCCACCAGTTTAGAAACGTTTGATTAAAATACTACACTCATTTGAATATAAAATGTTTCTAATCTGGTGGGACGGAAAGAGTAAATGTTTTGTGAGACAATGCCTAAAAATTAAAATAGTAAACTTTTAGTAGATGCCCCAAATAGATAATAAGAGTACACTTTTCGTAGACATATTAAATATATTTTCTTCTATTGTAAATGTTATAAACAAAGTTGACATTGTAAATGTTCACATTTGCCCTTTTCCCATAATCACCAAAAAAAATTAAAATTTATTTACTACCATAACATCTACAGTAATTCAAAATAATAATAAGAATCATATAAGTATATTATATAATTAATACATCTCATTTGTTTCAATAGAATTACATCAACAATGAACAACTATTAGTTACTGAACAGTTAATATAATATCTAAAATTTCTAAGAATATACGGTTGAAAAGCTTAAATTAACATGAAATAGATTAATATATCTATATGTTTGAAAAAAAATCTATAATTTGTGTATTGCTTTACGCCTATTAACCAAAGATTTATTATATTATAAATATAACTAATGAATAATATATATATTTATTGAAAGTTTTGCTAGCAACGATCAAATCTTTTTTCCAACTCAATAGAACCAAAAGAATGCTACAAATCAAATCTTTCTTTTGAATGTAAGTACAACAAAATTTAACTCATTTTATGAAAATACAAAAAAAAAAAAAAATTATCATCTAGACATATAAAAAGTGCCAATATCCAACACCATTGATCTAAATAATTCAACAGTTAAGATTTATTTTTAGTTAAGTCATACATAACCATTTTTATTTGATCTCTTCCCTAATATATATATATATATATATATATATATATATTTTAACATATAGAAATAATCTCTATGCGAGAAATGAAAAAATGTTCTAATAATCCAGTTTAATAAATCAATGATTGTGATATTCTTACAAATTAACTTTTATTTAAAAATTAACTTCCACATTCCAGTGATCAACTTTACAAGTTGGATGTACATTCAATTACTTCTACCTTCAATGTAGACTAAGTCTAGACTAGATATATCTTTGATTACAACTTTGTACTAACTCTAAAGAATACTTTAAGATATTGCAATCAAAGTAATATATCATAGGATGAAGAATCTTGAGATTTTGAATTGAAAGTTTGAGAGCGTTTGAATGCTTGATAGCTTTAATCGTGCAAGTAAATGATATCTTGAAATGTTGAAGTGTTGGGTTATTTATAAGACTCGTCAAAATAGTAGCCATTAAAGAAATTGAGTTGTTGCATTTGAATTTCTCTCCGTTGTAGCTTTAGTACTTGTTTCCGCTTTTGCATCTCTAATGTCTACTCTAAAATATATGTCAAAACTAATATAATATCACGTGCTAGACTTTGACGTTGAAATTACAACCCTTTATGGGGTGATTGGTAGGATGGAATGATCATTCCTTACTTCATTCTATTCATTTGATTGGTTCATTCTTGTGATTAGGAATGAATATTCCATTTGGAATCATCATTCCACTAGGAGTGATAATAGCCATTCATCTCTAATCACAAGTATTAGTCATTCCTAATCATCAATAATTTCTTTTGCTATTTTTTCATTTGGACAAAATTAATTAAAATATTTGTTTATTTGTTAATTTTACTATACATCACACCTTTTCCCTACCAAAAAAATATTAATATTTTTATAATATTTACAAAATCAATTTTTAATAAAAAAATATTATTTGAAATATTCATTGAATGATATAAATTATATATTTTTAAATTTGTGGATAGTATTTATTTGTTATAAATGAGTCATTTTATAATTTAAAATTTTCAATCTAATTTACATTTTCTTTATGATTTTAATTATGATTGTTATAACTGAGCATACACGTTTTAGTGGGTGTGAACAAACTTAACCGATATGGAATAACCAAATTCAAATATTTGATTGGTTCGATTTTATTTTTAAATCAAACTATAATTCAATTTGAATTGGATTTAGACAAAACTATATCAAACGAATATACAAAAATTTAACTATTTTTTAATTTAAAAATACAATTTATTTTTATTAAATAAAATTATTTCATCATATATATTTTTATTATTTTCATCATATTTTATCGTATATTTAAAATTTAAAATTATGTAATAAATTAAATGTGATAATTTATTTACTTCATTTTTATTTTAAATTTTTCTAGATTTACGAAGTAGAATTATGAAATTAATAAATTTTTAATGTTTATTATCATTTGAAACTTGAAAACTATTGAAGATATATGTGAATTATTTAATAATTTCAATATTGTGATTATAATTTTAAATTTCATATTTTTATTTTTTAGTACATGAAAACTATTGGAGATATATATGAATGATTATTTTTTTATAATTATTATTTTAAAATTGAATGAAATGACAAAATAAAATATTTGGATAAACCAAACTAAATCAAAATAAATTTGGTTGATTTGGTCCAATTAATTTTTTGTTTGGTTAAATTATCTTTTTCATCTATTTTTTTTTAATTTGATTTGGTTTCATTTTTTAGAAAAAATTGAACCATATATTCGAATATTTCACCCCTACGTTTTATTATTTTATATTGAAATATTTTTATTTGAATATTTTGGTCCATAAAAAAACAATTGAAAAATAAACTTACTTGGAGTATTAAAAGTATGATTTTGTAATACAATATAAATATAATTTATTCATTTACTTTATTCTAGTTATCAATTATAAGAATTAAACTAACAAACAAATTGTCATTTCATTTCATTCTTATTCCTTATACGTACCAAACATATGAATGGATTAACAATTTCATTTCATTCCACACTCCATTCTATTCCTACTTTATTCAATTCCATCCAACCAATCACCTCGTTAGAGTTAATCTGCCTACTCTACTATGAGGAATGACTAATTCATGACTTGACATTTCTTAAATTATTTAGTCCAATTTCTAATATATCTACCTCATAGTCTGATCCTTTAAGACAACTGCATATTGAAGTTCAATATGAATTGGTATTACAGTAAAACCTCAATAAATTAATACTCTATAAATTAATAAACTCTCTAAAATAATAAAATCTTCCGGTCCCGACTTGGGCCTTTGTAAAAAATCATCAAATTCGATAAGATAATAAGATAATAATTTTTCGGAAAATCCCTTTATAAAATATAGGTCCCATTAAAACTCTAAATTAATAATTCATAAAAATTACAACTATAATTACTATGATAATTTGCTAAAATATGAATTTATTATTAATTGCTTTTTATTAAAATTTAAATCTAATTGTATTTCATCTTTAACTTTTCTAATTGCACCCAAAACTTTCGGTGTCGAGTTCTCTAGCTGCAACAAAAAATTGTGAAGAGTTGTTGCCGTCCTCAAAGCCTTCTTTCGCGTGTCTGGTTCCAATATTATTGAATCATCTTCAACTTCATCATTAGTAGGATTTTCAATAATATCAGCAACACTTTCCTCCAAAATTTTGAACAATTAAACATTCATCATTTTCACTTGGATAGTCTACCAATTTGTTGATGTCCATTTCATTGCGATAACCAACATCCTTAATCATATTCTCTAGC
The DNA here is from genome assembly GCA_026898415.1 of Leonotis leonurus. Taxonomy (NCBI): domain Eukaryota; kingdom Viridiplantae; phylum Streptophyta; class Magnoliopsida; order Lamiales; family Lamiaceae; genus Leonotis; species Leonotis leonurus. Next base: position 91,079 of record JAPKLX010000146.1, on the reverse strand, counting down.
TCATGGAGGCTCTTTTCAAAGATCGTCTCACTTGAGTCGCTTGAGATTGCTTCATTTGAATGAATTTTGTATATAATTATATTTAATTAGTTACAAAGAATTTGGTGATGCATGGATATAATAAATGAAACATATATGAATTTATTTATTTTCAATAAATATGAACTAAATTTGTTGAATTTAAAAAGTCACTCTTTTAATTAATAAAATATTAATTTATCGATATATTAATATCTCTCTAAATTAATAAAATCTCATGGTCCCAATGCTATTAATTTATAGAGGTTTTACTGTATTTCAGTCTTCATATCATTTAGTCTTAATAATTTATAAATTAAACTCCATAGAGTTCATATAAAATAAAACTAAACTAAACTAAACCTAACATTATAGTTTAGGCCATCTTTCAAAAACACATATTAAAATCCTTATAAATATTTCTATACAATACTCATTAAACAAATAAAAAGTATAAGAAGAAACTTGAAAGTGAGACAACTAAAAACAATGAAGAAAAGAAAAAAAGAAGACAATGATGAAAGAAAAACAATAAGAACAAATAAAAACACACATCCTGGACTTTAAATAAAAGGCATAACTTTAGCCCAACCCACATTTTTGGAGCCCAAAAATGAGTCTCATTCCCAATATCTTCTATTGGCTCAAAAGGATCAAATCCTTCAAATTACAAACAAAAAGGAGCTCAACAAAAAGCTTTTAAGAGCAATTTATATGGGCACTTAAAAGTTAAATTTGGATTTTCATTGATTTTATTTTGCAGTAATTTTTTATAATAATTTTTTGATAGGATTCATTCTTTGAGTTTCATAAAAATACTTGCAGTGGAGGGTTCTAAAATCGAAACTTTTGTACTCAATGTTCATATTTTTATTTTTTCACCTTTTCATTTGTTTAAATTAAAATATGAATTGAGTATTTAAAAAATGTAAAAATAAATTCTAGAAGAAATAAATTATCTTTAAATAAAAATATTACATTGGCTAAAGAAAATTAAAATTAAATTAATTTATAATGAAATAAAATTACGAGAAAAATAATTAACTGAATAGGAAAAAAGAAATAGACCAAAGTACCGAATCAGATGTAAATTTCTTAAATAAAATTATGCTCGAGCAAATCATGAACGGACACGAATCACTCTATGTAATTTTTAAATTTATCATTGATGAAAAATGAGATGCATAAAACAAATGAAGTGTGAAAAGAGTTGTGAATGAAATGAAACATTTATGGATAAAAATAAGATGAAATAATTAAATAAATAAATAAAATTTTCACATAAAAAACATACTTCTTCTGTCCCACTAGATTAGAAGCATTTGATTAAAATACTCCACTCATTTAAATATAAAATGCCTCTAATCTGATGGGACGGAGGGAGTAAAATGAAACGGACACTAGAGAGATTCACACTTCCCCTTAACGGACTTCCATAAAAGCAAGATTGTAAGATTAGACTTGAATTTGGAAGCCCATGTTATCAACATTGATTTCCCGCAGCACATGACTTGCCCAGACTGGGACTATCAGTCTATCACAAGTGAATTAATATTTCACTTTTAGTATTTACATTTTCCAATAAAATAAAAATATAAATCATAACAAATATCATCCTCATAATTCATAATTTACATTTTAAAGGTATAACATATATCCCCACACAATTTATAATTTATATTACACATGTCCATGAAAAATTACATATTTCTATATATTATTCGTCCACAAAAAAATTATATATTTATTTTTAATAATTATACTCATATTATTGGACCCATTATTAATTTTTTAATTAAACACATTACATATTTATTTCAATTATAACATATTTAATTCATTTATTAATCAATCATTTTTTTTTATTTCACTCACATACACATTTAATTGACAAATAGTGTAGGACTCTTATTTTACCCACAAGACCACAATACATTTGAATCATTCGATAAAATTTGTTACGAATCCAAATATGAAATTTTCGGCGAACGAATGGAGTGTTATAAATATATAATTCAGTACTTGAGCTAGTCTGCAAGTTGAGCTTGCTACTCAAGCAAATCTTGAAACTCAAGCAAATCTTGAACTTGAGTTTGAGTTTCATAATGCTAGACTAGATAAGCTCGTAAGCGCAAGACTAGTATTTGTAGTGACTTTCTCTCAACTGAGCTTCAATGAAAATATTTCTCTTTGTATACAATCTAACACATACCTTATTTCTTAGTAATTTTCACATGACCTATAATTAATGTCTCTTTCTGTGTTATTTTTATGATTGTGTATCATTTATAATAATTTTAGTTAAAAAAATTAAAATAGAGAAAATATAAATTATTTTTGAAATTCATATTTAAGACAAAAATAATTAAAATATATTTAGAAAATCATAATTTACTTGAGTATAAAATTTAAAATATATATATCAAATTAAAAACATATATAAAATATTAAAAAAAAATTATATAGATGCAAATTACATATTCAAATTAAAAAAAACGTTTTAGTATAATTTTTAATTTTGAATAGAACTAAAATATTTTTACACACGATTCTATTAGGAGTGATTATATTTTTTTTATTGAATTATTTTATTAAAAATGATCGCTTACAATTGAAAATAATTTTATTTTTAAAATAAAGTAGGTCACCTTTTTAAAATAGAAAAGGTTATTTTCTTAAATCTTTTTTACCCATTAACTTGTAACCACATTCGCAAGAAATAGGTGGGTTGCAAAAAGATAAGCTCGAATGCTTGGTCTCTTTTAAAAACATATGCTGATGATAATGGAAGATGTACGAGGGGCTCACGAATTTGAAGGATCCACATATATAATTAATCACATGAATAATTAATTCTTATATAAATAATACTACATAAAATAATATAAATGCAGAATTAAATAATTTATACCTTCTGCTACGCAAGTCCTCCGCTTGTGAAGAAACAATTTGAATTGTTAGCGTGTGAGATAATCTATCTAGTAATTTAGGAGAAAAGAAGAACAAAAATTGGAGCGTGGAATGTTTCTCATTAATTTTCGAAAATAAGAGATAGATCTCCTAAGGGGCGCAAATTTTGGTGATGATGGAGAGAGAAATCGAATCATTATTTATGCTCTTTTTATAGATATTATGAGATATGTTACGGCTTTTAAGGAGAATGAATTAGATATCAAATAATAGAACCATATCCCCACTTTAATTTTCTGCAGTTATCATCTATAGTTCAAATTCAAATTTGAATTATTCAAAATTAATTTGGACTTGAACAAATCCATAATTTAATTTAATTAATTTTCAAGTCACCTTTGGGCCCAATTAAATTTAATTAATTGTTTGGTCCAACTTAGACTTAAATTAATTAATTTAAATTAATTTGGCCTCCAATTAATTACTCTATGGAAATGCTAGTGCAATTCTATTATAAATATTTATCGACTCCACTATAAGATAAATGTAATGCCCCAATTTTCGAGGGAAAGCCCGTAAGCCGGGGTGCGACTCGGGGTGAGATTTAAGAAGTGGGGAAGAAGGGGGGGACATGTTTGACTTGGAAATAATCCTGAATAATACTTCAAACATAGTCATTCATAGATAAACGAGAAGACTCGCAATGCAAATCGATGCAAAAAGCTATTCGACGTCGGAAGTTGAGGTTCACAATCCTAATTCTATCGAATAGAAGAACATAACCAGAGTCATTAGAAAGTTATAGATCGACAGACGGACTATACTTGACAAAAAGAATATCATAGCGGAAGCAATTCATAAAAGCAATCTGATGACAACAACAACCACGCCTCATCTCAGCTCGTCACAACCGACACTTAACGTGAAAAATATTTGGAAACATTAGGTAAAGCCGAAAATCTCAATCGATTAACTTCAGAGCATTAAATTTAGTTGAACGTACATTAAAACATGACATGGATAACATTTCATTTTGCAATATCAGAGCTTATATAACTCAAACATAATTTTGAGAAAAATAAACCCACCTCTTGGAATAAATCCGTCGTTTCAAACCTCCTTCGAGTTTAGAGAAGCAGTGTTAATCCTCACATTCGAAATGACTTACACATTGTACTTACCCTTCATAATATACATGCTATTTAGAAATCTTCGAATCTAAATAAATATATCTCTAATTTAAAAGTTAATAATATGCTCTTAGAGTTTCATACCCTTTCTATTTTCTAGAAACGAAACTTGGATTTTCCTCGAAAACCTTAGCTCGTTATATAGCATTTAATAAATTAAAGCTATCATTACTCGTTTAAAACGAGATAATTAAATCTTAATAATAATCGTTTGAAGAAATAAATATTAATTCATCACTTTAAATTATTCTTTGCATTGAGGTTCGATTCATAATCTTTTTATTAATTAACTATTAGAAATTAATTAATAATATTAAATAATTATTTTCAATCAATAATTATTAATTAAGTCTTAATAAATTAATTAATCAAGATTAATTAAATTAAAATATTTTATTAAATAAATTATTGATCTATGATCTAAGTGTTAATTAAAGACTCATTTAAGTTAATTATTTAGGTCTAAATTAATTTATTTAGTTAAGTCACAGTAATAATCTATTTGACCCAAGATACTAATTCTCGACCCGAATGTTTCATGGCCCAATTTAAAACCCGGCCCAAACTCATTACTTATTAATTCTATTTTTTTTTTCTTTAATCTTTTCTTTATCACTTATTTCTTAGAATTAATTTTTTTAAACAAAACCCACCACTCTCTAGAACTCTCGTCTACCCCACCCACCACCCCTTCTTTCTTTTCTTTCCCATTTCCTTTTCTTTTCCTTCCATTTTCTTTAACTGCCATCATCACTCCCTCTCATTCTTTCTTTACAGAGGACCCTTCCTCTCATCTTCATCTCCGGCAACTTGCTGTTGCCGCCGTAGTGAAGAAAAAAGGTCATCGCCCATTTATACTTCTCCTCTCTTCTTCTCGGTTGCCCTTTTCTCCCGAAGATCGAAATTCTAATTTTTCTTTCTCTCTTCTACAGATTCATGACAAATTTCTCTATTTCTATATTGTCATGAGTTTTCATTTGTTGAAGGAATATCTAGGCTATAAAGAGATATAACAAGAGTATGAAGAGAAAAGAAATTTATTATTTGATGGGAGAATGTATAAAGTGTATGTGTACAAGCGTAGCATTCATCCCTATTTATAGAAGAACAAATGCTATAACTACCAAGATCTTTTTACACAAGAATATACTAGAGGAATCTTGAATAACAACCTTCCTAACAAACTATGCCGTTGCAATGCTTCTGCTCACACTCCATTGCAAATATAATAAACTTGCTCCATAACTGCCTTGCATGCTTTAACCATGCACGTGCTAACTCCTTCACTTAACCATGCATGTGCCTTCATGAGATAAACTCCAATATACCCCCCTCAAACCTAGCTAGGTAGGTTCTTCACTTGACATCAACTTCCTTCGCATCATATTGAACCTAGGCTCAACCAATGCCTTGGTAAATATGTCTGCTAATTGCTCCTTAGAAGGAACATGCCCAATATTAATAATTTTGGCAGTTACCTTCTCCCTAACATAATGCACATCTACTTCAATGTGTTTAGTCTTCGAATGAAACACCAGGTTGTTTGCAAACGCTATAGCACTAATATTGTCACACCAAAGCTTGTATGGTGCAGTAATATTGACTCCTATCTCATCACATAAATATGCAATCCATACCAAATCCGTAGCTGCAGATGCCATGCTCCTATACTCAGATTATGCACTAGAACGTGACACCACATCTTGCTTCTTGGAACACCAAGTCACCAAGTTAGAGCCCAAGAAAATACAATGCCCTCCAGTAGACCTTCGATCATCAATGCAGCTAGCCCAGTCAGCATCATAGTATGCAGTGAGATTACAACTCAATGATTCTTTGAACTTCAATGTATCCAATGCTGTGCCTTTGATATACCTAAGCAGCCTTTTGCAAGCAGCCCAATGAAGATGTGTTGGAGCTGAAGAGAATTGACTCAATTTGTTTACAGTAAAGGCTATATCTGGCCTAGTAAGTGTCAAATACTATAAAGCTCCAATGATACTTATGTACAGAGTTGGATCTTCAAACCTTTCACCTTGTGTTTTAGATAGCTTTGTTGACGGAGTCATAAGAGTGGCACTAGCATTGCATTGCAACATCTTAGTTTTGGACAGAATGTCATGAATATATTTGTGTTGTCCCAAAGCAAACTCACTATTTGAATGCTTGACCTCCACACCTAAAAAATAACTCACATGGCCAAGATATTTGACAGAGAACTTAGAGTGAAAAGTATCAATTACTGACTGCACAACACTCATATTATCTCCAGTAATTAGTATATCATCTACATATACTAATATGAGAGTAATGGATGCATCACTTCGTTTGTAAAAAAGAGAGAAATCTGAAGTAGATCTCTTGAAACCCAACCTTTGTATCTCAGCTTTCAATGTATCATACCACGCCCTTGGTGCTTGCTTCAAACCATAAATGGCTTTGTTAAGCTTGCACACATAATCAGGATGATTATCATCCTTGAAGCCTGCAGGTTGTGCCATGTAGATAGTATCAGTTAACTCACCATTCAAAAAAGCATTGTTGACATCAATTTGTTGTATAACCCACTTTCTTGTTGCTGCAATAGAGAACACAGGTCTAAGAGTGGTTTGTTTAACCACTAGGCTAAAGGTATCAATAAAGTCAACCCCAACAACCTGCTCAAAACCCCTAGCAACCAATCTGGCATTCAACTTATCCAACGACCTATCTGGATTTAGCTTGGCTCTAAAAATCCATTTGTTACTGATAACTTTCTGGCTAGGGTGTGCATGAACCAACGTCCATGTTTCCTTCTCCATAATAGCTGCATACTCCTTCTTCATAGCTTGCAACCACCCATCATGGGACAGTGCTTCCTCCAGAGTTAATGGTAAGCTAGGAACAGTAAGAGAAAAAGTGGATGCAGTATAAACTTTAGGTTTAAAAATGTCATTCTTGGCTCTGGTTTTCATGGGATGAAGAGAAGGAATGTTGGCAGATGACGTAGGTAATGTTGGGTCAAGATTTAAGGGAAATGTTAGATGAGAATTTATGGCTGATTCTTGAGAAGAGACAGAAGAATTTGAGAGAGATAGGTTTGGTGGGTTGTTTTGTACAGGACTGTTATGATAACCATCTTCAATTTGGAGAGGTTGTATATTTTCAGAGGGAGCAAAGAAAGATAGGTTAGGAAGATAATAAGATGCAGTGTTCTCAGTAGAAGAAATGACAGTAGAAAACATCTCAGCATAAGGAAATTCACATTCATTGAACTTTACAGTGTCTGCCACAAACAACCTACCCTCATTGTTCAAGCACTTGTAACCCTTATGATTTTGACTACAACCAAGAAACAAACATTTTTGGGATCTATATTGCAATTTATGAGAGTTATAGGACTTGAGGTATGGAAAATAGGAACAACCAAATACATGAAGATAAATATAGTTAGGTTCAGTGGTAAACAAGACTGAGTATGGTGATTTCATATTTAAGGTGTCAGTAGGCAATCTATTGATGGTAAAAACTGTTGTATCAACAGCATACCACCAATAGTCAAGAGGTAAAGAGACTTGGTTTAGTAAGGTTAATGCCATATCTACAATATGTTGATGTTTCTTTTCAGCCTTGCCATTTTGTTGGTGAATATGTGGACATGGATGTATGAACTGGACTCCTAACTCATTGAAGAAAGAAACAAGACTTCTATACTCACCCCGCCCCCCCCCCCCCCCCCCAAGTCAGATTTAAACTTCAATATTTTGGTACTAAACTGACGTTCAACCAATCTAAAAAAATGTTTTACAGTGGTTTCAGACTTAAGTTTCAAAGGAAAACCCAAGTGTACCTAGTGTAGTCATCTATGAAATGAATATAATATCTATATCCTTGAAGACATGGTATATAGGTAGGTCCCGAAAGATCAGAATGAATAAGTTGAAATGGTTTGGTTGTTTTGAGAGGTTGAGATGTGTGAGGTTTCTGGTGGATCTTGCCTATACTACAAGCATCACATAACTTAAGAGAGGCATATGAAGCAGACACTTTAAGCTTCTTTAGAACATGAGATAACACTTTAAACTGAGGATGTCCAAGTTTTTGATGCCAAACATTTATTTTATTCACATTCTTAGTACATGAAGAATCAAGATTACACTGATATATAGAAGACATACAAGAAGTAAAACTAGATGGATTTGAAGCAGAAACTGTAGCTATCAAGGACATAGTAGCAACAGAAGTTGAATGATGTGGGCTGTGATTTGATGAAGAACTCTTTCGTTTGACCTTGGAATAGGAGGATAGATCAATTTGATAGAGTTCTTTAAGGAGTGTCCCCTTCAGCAGAGGTTTGAGGCTGACTTTGTGAATTGAGATATGCTGATGAAGTTTTTGGTTATGTCAGGAACAAAAAGTATGTGATCTAGGAGTAAAGGAGAAGAGGAAGTATGTAAATGGCTTTTACCTATGCATTCAATTGGAATAACTTTACCATTACCTACTGTAAGAGCATCTGGACCACCATAGGGAGTACTAACTTGAAGATTTTGCATGCTGTTGGTGATGTGATTTGTTGCTCCACTGTCAATATACCATACTCCATCTTCATCATCAAACTCTCCTTCACACATATGAGCAACATATGCCTGAGGAAAAGCAGTTTGAGTGTTAGGTCCAGTAAAACTTACATGAAACCTTTTGAAACATTTGAAAGACACATGTCCAGGTCTTCCACATAGTTGACAAATGACTGCAGACTTCGATCCAGGTTTGAAGTTTCCCTTGCTTATCAGACCTCTTCCTCTTCCATTTCCTTTGTACACATAGTGTGCCATTGGTTCAAATGTATTCATTTGCTGCAATTTGATCTCATATGATTGCAACACATACTGCATCTCCTGGAGTGAAGGTGGTTGCCCCCTATGCATGAGGTTTACCACAACTGCTTCATATTTTGGACCACAAGCACTCAAGATATGTTCTCCAAGATCTTCATCAGAAATTCCATAGCCAGCAGCACTCAACTGATATGCAAATCCTCTCATCTTGAGAAAGAACTCATCTATGGTAAGCGCACCTTTCTTCTGTGAACTAATCATTTTGTTTAGTTGCATCACTCTTGTGCGAGACTAAGACTGGAATAACTCCTCCAGGATATGCCATAGCTGTGCTGAAGTAGTGCACCTCACAACATGGCCAAGCATGGACTCAGTGATTGAAGAGAGCATCCAACTCATAAGAAGTTGGTCCTTGCGCATCCACACCTTGTATTCTGGATTTGGTACTGGCTCAGAATGTGCAGATGAAGATGGTACAAGCGGAGATGGTACAGTAGCCATGGAGGATATGAGATCCTCAAAATCATGTGCACGAATGGTGGAGAGTACTTGTACTCTCCATAATGCATAATTGTTCTTATTTAGACGCAAAATGAGTGGGTGAAGCATCGGTACCGACGCAGAGGTGGAAGAAGAAGAATTTGTGGAGTGTGAATTTGTATTAACCATATTGATTTCAAAGGGAAAGAACGATAGAATCACAGATTGCCCAGGATGATATAGACTCTAGATACCATGTTGAAGGAATATCTAGGCTATAAAGAGATATAACAAGAGTAGGAAGAGAAATGAAGTTTATTATTTGATGTGAGAATGTATAAAGTGTATGTGTACAAGCGTAGCATTCATCCCTATTTATAGAAGAACAAATGCTATAACTACCAAGATCTTTCTACATAAGAATATACTAGAGGAATCTTGAATAACAACCTTCCTAAAAAACTATGTCGTTGCCAACTACTCCTAGCTGTTGCATTGCTTCTGCTCACACTCCATTGCAGATGAGACAACTCCAATATCATTCTAATTTTGATTTTAAACTCAATTAGAACTTAATTTATTAAAATTGATTTAAGCCCCATTTTTTTATTGGATTCCCTCTGTTTCTCTCTTCTCGACGGTTCCGGCAAGGATTTCGCCACCGTCGACGTGACAGTCCAGCCAGTCACTCGTCATCACCGAATCACTACAGTTGACTTTAGCAACCGCACCAACCCAAAGCTCTACTTCAGCAGCAACTCGTCTTCGGCAGTTGCAGTCTCCACTGAAGACACAATGTGTCGTCCGGTCTCGCTCTCGCCATCAGCAACCACCCTTGCCCCCATTCCGTTGACAACTAGCAGATAATTATCTAATGTTCTTCTTAATCTTTTTATTAATTTCAGTTCATCAATATTGTGCCTTAAGACTTTAGTTGTTGATTTGAAGTAAGAACTTTAGTTTATTAGTATGAATATTATCACGTATGTTATGGTTATGTTCTAATAATTTTAATGGTTCTTAGAAACATGCTTTTGTTGGTTTAGGAGTAGTAAGAACTTAGAAAAAATGACAAGTTTCTAAAAATCATAGCTTGAATTGAACTGAGTTGAAAACATAATATTTATACGTATAAATCTGAAAATCTTACTTGCTTAGTAGAAAAACTTTGAATGATATGGTGTTGTGATTAAGGGTTCTTGATGCTCCGTTTCCTCAACCCTTCTATGCATCTTTACAATGAAATTATTTCCATTTTGCAGGAGTGAATGATGAGGTGAGGTGAAGTGAAGAACGTAGGTAGTGATGCTTTAATTCGATTATATATGGAGTGGAAATCTACTGCAGTTGGTAGGATTGAGAGTACTAGGGAACTTAAGCAAAGTCAAAAGTTTTGCATAAAATCTGGATACATGATTTGGGATTTGATGGAAATATTTTATGGTGAAAAGGCTTGTATCCATGGCCTTTGGAAAGACACAATCTTTCTTAGAAATTTTGTGAATTGTAAATTTGTATAACTTTTTAGATAATATTCTTTTAGGACTGTTTTTTTATTGTAATGGATATTGTTATTGTTATTGGACTCAATTTACTTGAATCGTTTCACTTGACTTTTAGTTTTCATATTTTAACCTTTATTTGAATCAAATTTATAATCTAAAATGAAACTCAACATCGGAGTTTTAAAATTCTTAACGAATATGAGAACTATAATATAATAAAATTTGATTAATACTATTATTAAAAGAGTTGGGTATTACAATAAATATTGAACTCATCTCGATCCATTCGAATTATGGATGTAGCCCTCTTGTAATCAATTATTTCCCGCGTTTAAGATTTTCTAAATCCATTAATTAATTGAGTTTGCTCACAACTCATTAATTAATATATTTATTCGTAAGTGATCCGGTTCAGACCTTAATTATTACATATGTAATAAATTCTCAACCGGCCGGGTTTCTTATGCAATAAACCTTTCTAAACGTCTCACGTAGATTTAATCAACTCGTGTCACCGAGACGCTATTCTGTACGACTGACAGTCGAGCACTTCTAGCTAAGCCAATCACTATCGTCGAAGACATCATTATTTAGGGTTATGAAAAACCCGCAATCGTAGATGAATCAAAGTAGCGTATAATCAATCGATTATACTAATGTCATCATCATAGATTAAGAGATGAATTAATTTTCGAGACCTCGTTCTAAATATCAGCTCGTTAGAACTTATCTCATTGTGAAACTTCTCAATATGTATACGCAAAACATGTGTATACGCTTATACATACCGACATCATTCTGCGAGCTAAGGCCAGTTCTCGCATCAAATGATATCGAAACCTTTACCGACATGACTGTCCAAGTCTGTCTAGACCGTGACTTTATATTACAAAAGAACCGACTGTTGTGATCATCGATCCACCACACAGTCTACAATTGTAATAAGTGGACTTGTTTGTAATTCAATATATAACAATAATAAATAACAAACCAATGATAGAAATATTTATTCTCATTAAAGTGAAATTGAAAACAAGTCTGATACATCGTCTAAGCATAAAACATGCTTTGAGGTATACAAACCCTAACAATCTCCCACTTATACTTAAACATGCTTTAGAGTATACAAATCTGTGTCGCATGACATATAACTCTCTTACTTATACCTAAAGTAGATCTATAACACGTTGTACTCTTAATCCCTCTACATGTCTCTCAAACGTCTTCCCATTCAGGTTTTTCGTTAAGGGATCTGTCAGGTTGTCCTCCGACGCTATCTTCATAACCACTATGTCGCCTCTCCTTACAATATTGATATGATATTTCCTCTCAATGTCATATTTAGCATAAAAAATAGTAATATAATAATAATAATAATAATAATAATAATAATACCAATAATGAAAATAATCTACTTAGATATATTTATTCAAATCCGGCCCCGATCCGTATCATATCCGTCCTGTATTCGAATCCTGAATATTTCGAATTCGTATTTGAATCTGGCTTTTCCATATTTGACTCCGAATCTGAGAAAAAAATATAAATTAAGATACGAGATAAGCACTATCCGCCCGTGTCCAATCAGTTTTCACCCTAGTCATTTGGTCCTTACTTTACTTTAGTAGATTCTTTTCTTGAACTAGGGGATTGACTTGATTTCTCTTTTTTTTTTAAGTTCTATACTGTAAATCATGAGTTATTATCAACCATTTAGGATAACTCAGCAGTTGTTGAGCGTGGAGAAACATCGAAAACCCCAATTTATTTTTTCGGAGCCATTTCTTTTCCCGTCCACCCAACCCGACATAGCACTTCACTTTTGGTTCTTCTGAAGTATCCATTTGCGCCTCTTTTTTATTCGTTCCCACGTTCCAATTCTTCCTAGTAAAACGTGACATATTCGAATTCTGATTGCTTCTATGCCACCATATTCAGTGGGATAATAGAAATAATATTTAATTTATATATATTCTAATTTTATTTTATTTGATTTATATATAGGGTAAAAATAAAAACTACCTAATTTAAAAAACATATATGTTAGAAATACCCAAAACCTAAAGATATATGCATAAAATACCCACTTTTTTTAAAGTGGACAACTTGTTGACCACTAACATCTACTTTATTCTGTGGGTTCCACAAAGTTTGAATGGTGGTAGTTAATGTTTTATCAATTCCCAATAAGCACTCTCAACGCTCATCTCTCATCGTCTGCAACTCACCACTACTCTCTCCCTCTCGCTCCCTCCCTCTGCAACTGACTCCCCCATTGCTTAAATTCTGCTGTAAAACACCCCAACCGTTCATTGGCAACCAGATACTCCCCCCAGTCACCTATCCTCCACCTCCACCGGTCGTTAGCAGCAAGGAAATCCCCCCACCATTCGTTGGAAGAACGCATAAACTCCCCCACCGCCAAGAAATGCCCCTCACCGCGTAGAAGGCATGTCAACATCAGATGATGAAATTCCTCAACACATTCAGGTTTGTGATGTTTCAATGCGAATAATTCAAGAACAACCACTCTTAATTACCAACATTAGCCATGATTTATTTTATTTTATCCAGCAGTAGTCACATATTGTGTATTGTTATAGTCTATTGATCATCAAGAACACACCAACCGCTAGCTAAGTAGCATGTTAGGGTTTTTATACCTCAAAACATGCTTTATGCTTAGACAATGTATCAGACTTGTTTTCAGTTTCATTTTAATGAGAATAAATGTTTATATCATTGGTTTGTTATTTGTTATTATTATATATTGAATTGAAAACAAGTCCATTTACTACAATTGTAGACTGTGTGGTGGATCGATGATCACAGAAGGTAACACAGTCGGCTCCTTGGTAGTATAAAGTCACAGTCTAGACAGACTTGGACAGTCTAGTTGGTAAAGGCTGCGGTATCATTTGATGCGAGAGCTGACCTTAGCCGACAAAATGATATCGGTATGTATAAGCTGATACACATGCTTTGCATATACATATTGAGAGGTTTCACAGTGAGATAAGTTCTACGTGCTGATACTTAGAACAAGGTCTCAGAAATTAGTTCATTTCTTAATATGTGATGATGACATTAGTATAGGTGGTTGATTATACGTAGCTATGATTCATCTACGCTTGCGGGTTTTTCGTAACCCAAAACAATGATGTCTTGCGTGGTAGTGATTGACTTAGCTAGAAGTGCTCAACTGTCAGTCGTACAGAATCGCGTTTCGGTGACACGAGTTGATTAAATCCGCGTGAGACGTTCAGAAAGGTTTATTGCATAAGAAACCCGGTTGGTTGGAATTTATTCCGTATGTAATAATTAAGGTCTGAACCAGATCGCTCATGAATAAATATATTAATTAATTGTGAGTTGTCAGCAAACTCAATTAATTAATGGATTTAGAAAATTTTAAACGCGGGAAATAATTAATGACAAGAGGGTTAAATCCATAATTTGGATGGATCAAGATACGTTCAATATTTATTCTATAGTGGAGTCGATAAATATTTATAATAGGATTACACTTTATTGAATTTCCATAGAGTTATTAATTTGAGTTCAAATTAATTTAAATTAATTAATTGAAGTCTAAGTTGGACCAAACAATTAATTAAATTTAATTGGGTCCAAAAGTGACTTGGAAATTAATTTAATTAAATTATGGATTTGACAAAGTTAAAATTAATTTTGAATTATTCAAATTTGAATTTGAATAATAGATGGAAACTGCAGGAGATTAAAGTGAGATATTAACTCTATTATTTGGTATCTTATCCATTCAATTTAGAAGTCCTAACATAGCCCACAATATCTATAAAAAGGATGCATAGTGGCCGAAAATCTTAACTGCCCTACCTAGGAATTTTCGGCCACTTCATAGAGATTTATCTCTATATTTTCGAAAATAAGGGAGTATTCAAAGCTACAATTTTTGTTCTTGTTTCTCCTTAATTACTAGATAGTTTCGCCCAAACGATATTCTAGTAAATAGATTGGGAATATGTTAGAAGTTTCCAAGGTTGGATCGAAGGAAAACGAGTGAAGATTTCCATCGGTGTGGATTGTTGTTCGATAGCTAACGATCCAATTCGTTTCTCCACAAGCGGAGGAGTTGCAAATGAGAAGGTATAATTTAAATAATTCCGCAATTATATTCTCATATGTGGTGTTAATTGTTAAAAATTAATTATTCTTATTATTAATTAAACATGTGGATCCTTCGTATTTATGAGCCCCTCATACGTGTTCTATTAGAGCATCCACCGCTCGTTAGCTATGCCAGCAGTGGATGGTTTTCGTTGTGTATGTGTTAGAGGTTGTAGCTTTATTGTGCTTATATATATTTTCAAGTTCAATAATGCATCTCGTGTCTAATTAAAATTTTAAATTTTGAAGAAATCGGAGCGTCTGTGGTATCGTCGGCCCGAATCACTGAATCGGGTATTGCACGTGAATACATACTATAGGATTAACCTGTTAAAGATTTTCAGGACTACCCTCCTCGATGTCGGGGGTCATGATCTGTTGGAGAGGTTTTGGAACGGACCGTTTGACCATTTTATTAGCCGGACCCCAGACACGCTGTCATCTCAGGCGAGACACAGCCTCGTTTGTAGCGCTATCTAGTAAATGCGGGGTATTTGGTTCCACATTAACTCGTCTGATATGCAGTACACGGCTCGGGACAACGACCTGATCACGAGTTTGAGATTCGAGCCGTCGAATTTTGATAGTAAAACCCCTTGCGATCTTAGCAGCGTATGTCTGTTCTAGTTCGCATGCGCGATCTCCGTATGACAGCTGCGGACTTGGTCAACCGCTTCAAGAGCGGAAGATGCATCCCTGGCGCTGATGATAATATTTACCTCAGCGTCGCCCACGGGCTCGTGGCCTATATCTTCATGTCCGGGCATGACGGTTAGAAGATACCGTTCATGTGGCTGTGGACATTAGTCGACAATATGTATAGATTCTACCAGTATCCTTGGGGTGCGTACTCGTACAAAATCCTCCAAAATTATTTGGGGAAGATTCTAGACAACAAGAAGTACCACTTATATGGCCCGACATGGGCATTGATGATATGGGGATTCGAGGTGATTCCTGGGTTGGGAGTGTCGCTCATTCGAGGTGATAGTGCAGTATGCTCCATTGATGAGCCGTACAACGAGGATCGATCATCCCGAGCTGCGTCGTGCGAGACAGCTAGTGTTTAGTATGTTTTTGTTATATTTTAGTGTGTCATTTTGTCGTGTTTGGTATGTTTGTCTTTTGTTTCGTGTCGTTTTGTTGTTCGTTTTTTACGCCGGTTTATTTGTTTTTGGTTTTGGATGAAGGAGGTGGAAAAGAGATGAAAATAGAGCTAGAATTGTGTCGTACTCATCCCGTGGACGAAGCCGAGTGGGGCAGAAAAGACCGAGGAGAGCACGAGGAGAAAGGCCAAGATGACAAGGCAAAAGTTGGGACCAGCGCCCGTTGGCACCCCAGCGCCCGCTGGGGTGCCTCTGCGGAGAATTTCAGAAAGCAGGACCCTGCGACTGCTAGGAACCCAGCGGCCGCTGGCCCTGCAGGCAATACGCGGGCAGAAGCACAATGCTAGTGACCACTGGCTGGCAGTTCCAACTTTAGTTTTTATTCATTTTTTGGCGTCATTTGGAGGTGTGGACGATTAGACTAAGACAAAAACACTTAGAAAACATTATCTTTACTGGCTTTTTAGTAGATAGGACTTGGTATTTCAAGAGATTGAAGGATAATCCAACTTTGCTTTGTGAATTCGTAGTAAGTTCATCTTTATGGAGATTTCTATGGTTTCATTTCTATCCATGGTTGACTAATTACTTCTCTAGGGTTACGTTATCTTTATCTATGGTTTAATGCTTTAAATTGATCTTGAATGGTTGTTTGATTTGTGCTTTATGAGTTTTTTTATGTTTGATCACCATATGGAACTCAAGATATGGAATGGATTGATATGAATTGTTCTATATCTCATTTGTAATCAAACAACCAAACCTTATAATCGGAAACGTAAAAAGAAAATCGTGTTTTGAAATTGATATTCTTTTAAGTGTGATTTGGATATGAGAGTAATAATCACTGATTAGTTTTAAAGAACACGAAAGTGATTGACTAATCAACTTTGGAGAATCTAGTTAAAAGTATGATTTGATCGAATAAGCATTGAACCTAGATTTAAGATAATCGTCACCCTAGATCTTTATTCTCTTGTTTACCTAATTTACCGTTTTCCATTAATTAGCTTTAATTCTTATCTCTATCTGATTTAGAGTGTTCTAGGACTTATTTTATTTCATAAAAGTGCTTTTAAATTAGTCTTCCACGAGATTCGATATTCGGGTCGACTTTATGTGTACTATAATTTCTTAGTATACATTTTTAGTGGAAGAAAATTTGGCGCCGTTGTCGGGGAAGGCTATAGGCATTTTGATTTTTAGTGCTTGTGTTTGTTTTTTATTTTCTTCTTTCTTTGTTTTCGTATTGTGATTGTTCAGTTCATTGGTTGTTGTGTTTATATTTTCGTTCTTGTTTTTGTTAGGAGTTTTCAACCGCAAGTTGTGTTTGACTTCTCTTTTTGTGGTGCTAGGTAGTGCATGCACGGACGCCGAAGTCTGTTTAAGAGATTGGCACTCGTGTTGGACAACGTACATCGAAGGAGGGAGTTGCAAACGGTCAACCTGGAAGAGGAAGTTAAAAACGGTTATACTTTGGAGTCAGGGTATCGATCAGATCATTCAGAGAGTACACCTCCACGAGATTCAGACACAGATTGGAGTGAGACGAGCTCTCATACAGTTATGGTGGCCCGTCAGATGAGGGAACTTGCTAGGCCGGTTATAGGAGTTGCGGCATCACTTATAGTATTCAAGCAGCGAGGAATTACGAGCTCAAAAATATACACTTCAACCAACTTCCGTTTTTCTACGGTATACTGGCGGATGATGTATTGAACTTCATCCGGGACTTCTATGCCATAGTCCAGAAATTTCCGCTTGGAGATTTGACAGAGGACCAGTTGAAGATGAGATGTTTTTCGTATACTCTCAAAGACCGAGCTAAGACATGGTTTATGTCTTTAGCTCCCAATTCATTTCAAAACTGGAATCAGGTGTCTGAGAGATTTATGTCAAAGTGGTACCCGAACCAAAAGACGCAAGAGGTTAGGTCACAGCTGGTGACCTTTACATAGTTGGATGGAGAGCCTCTTCACGAGGCTTGGGAAAGATTCAAGTGTCTTCAAATGCAATGTCCTCATCACAACCTATCTCCGGAGCTGCTCAACCAGTTCTTTTACGAGAGTCTTCACCAAAACTTCTATTCTATGGTTGATAATGTGGCTGGAGGAGACATTGGGAGTAAGATAGCGGAAGAGCTCACCGAGATATTCGAGACAATGGTGGATAACTCACAGCAAAGGAGCTCTAGAGGTCCGAAAAAGAAGGTTAATGAAGCATCTTCGAGTAACGATATGGTGAGGCAGTTGGCAGAGCTGACAAGACAAGTACAGGCCATCCGAACTACGGATGAGCAACCTAGGAAGGCTCATATAGATGAGACATGTGGAATATGTGGAGAATTTGGACATGGTGCAAATCTGTGCACACGTGGAGTGGAATCTAGGATGGCGTATGAGGAGCAAGTGAATGCCCTTCAAGAATTTCAACCATGACCAAAGTTTGATCCGTACTCGAATTCATACAATCCGGGGTATCGTTACCATCCAAATTTCTCGTGGAGGCAGCAAGCTCCACAAGGGCAGCAAATGCTGGCTCATCAAAGCTTCCAGCAATTTGTGCCATCACCATATCAACCACCTCCAGGATTTCCTAAAGTTTCAGTTGAAGAGACTCTTCGATGAGGAGAAGTGAAACGCAAGTTGGGCAGTTGGTCGAAACGTTGGGAGAGTTAGTGCAAAGCAGTAGGAAGGATAAGCTTCCTAGCCAGGGGAAGTAATTGTAAAGGATTGAAAGGTGTCTAGCTCACGACATAAAACGAGCGCTATGTGGGAGGCAACCCACACTTTTATCTAGTTGTTTTTGTTCTTATTCTTGTTCTTGTTTTTGTGTTTGTTTGGTGTTAGTTAGAGTCTTAATCGTGTTTGTGATGATGTAGGAAGGATCCAAAAGGAAGGATGTCGAAGAGGAAGGGGAAAAGGTGCAAGAAAGGGGGCAAAAGTTATAGCCAGCGACCGCTGGGAACCCAGCGGCCGCTGGCCATACACGGCAGAAGACAACAGAAGACAGGGGTCAGCGACCACTGGGAACCCAGCGGCCGCTGGCAACTCTCTTCCACGCGATTTATTCACTTTCCCTCCCTTTTTCCTTCATTCCTATCTTCTTATTTCCCATTCTTTTCTCCCCAAACCAAATCCTAGCCTCCTAAATCCTCCAAATTCCTCCTTCCACTCTACAAATCTAAACCAAATCCTCCAAATTCCTTCTACCCATCACTTCTCATTCCTTTTCATCCATAAATTTCTCTATTTCATCCACCACATTGAAAAATCCAAAATTTTTAATTTTGGTAATTTCTCTACTCTTTTCACTTTCTTCTTGCTAATTGTGCCTTTTCTCCATGTCTAGGAACATCCGGCGTCGTGTGGAAGAGCCCGAAGACGAAGAGGAGCAAACCGAAGCCTCGAGGGAGAATCTCCAACTCACCCGATTCCGTTCATCCAGATTTCCTATTTATGAACCCGTGGAAGGTCAAATTTTCTTACGGTTACTTGCTTTACCGTTTAATCATGGGTATCAATTTTATTGGGATTTGTTGAATATGGTGCATGTTAGTTCTCAATTGCGCAAATATTTGAAAACATTAGGCTTCTTAAAGCTTTCGGATAGTGGTAACTTAGATGGTTATAGAGAACTGTCCTATGAATTATTTTCTACATTTGAATTTTGTGATGGACATAATTCTTTCCAATGTAGGCTTTTAGGGAATAATGTTACTGTGACTAGAACTATTATGTGCTCTGTTTTGGATTCTCCTTGTCTAGAGGAGCAGCTACCCGAACCCCAAAAGGGTTTAATCCGGTAGCTGCTTGGTACGACCTCACTGGGCTCTATAATTGGAACCCGAGTGGCACCCTTAGTGGATTCATTAGGGATGACGCCCTTTCCCTCTTGCATAAGTTCATTGCTTTCAATATATCGGGAAAGACGGAAGCCAATAAGGTCTGTACCAATGAGTGCTTTTTCCTATCTGGCGCTGTTAAAGGGCATAAGGTATGTATTTCTTCTTTCGTCTGGGCTCAGCTCGAAGGAATTAAATATAGGAAAAAGACTCATCCGACATTAGCATATATTGCTTTTCGTCTTGCTCGTCACTTTGATTTTCAGGTACCACACAATTATAGATGGGTACAAAGCTGTAATGGCCCGCTCTTTTCGTTAGGACTATTTTGTATCAAGTAGCATATCGAATATTAATACCTACATTGTGTAGTTGAACTTTGTTCCGATTTAAATCTCATCTTAAAATAGGACTAAAATAATTGTTAATTGGTATCGAGAATCTTTACCACTAATAATCCTAATTGAGTTTATTAGTACTATTGATAATCATTAGTATGATATTAATTAGTGCCTGTTATTATTATTATTATTATTTCTATTATTACTATTATTAAGAAGCATTAAGGATACTATTGCTACTATTATATACAATATATGACATCTAGCTTGTTATATAATATTATGGCAGGTGTGAATAATCAACCAAGTATTGGACATAAAATCAGATTTAAGCCCCATCTCTTTCTTTGAAACATCATCGGCTGAGGTGATGTGTGAAGAGATGTAATATACTATAAATTTCCATAATCTATAAAGCATGTATGGTAAATGAAATCAATAGTACAAATCAGATTTTTACTAGAGAGTCCAATCAGATTTTGGTAGAGATATTAAGAGATGATTGTTCCTTTACACAATGGAAAATAAAGGGGTACAAATCATCAACATTTAACCCAACATATAAAGAGATAAAAGTCTATATAGTACTAATGGATTAGAGGTGAAGTGAAGATAGATTGGGATGGTTGGCGGCTGAGATGAAATGGAGCAGTCTGCCACTTCGCTCCATTCCCCTGCAAATACAAATGATTGATTAGTTAATGGTTAAAACCATGTAAAGCAAGATCAAGCAAAACCCATTGGACTTAATGTTACATCTCTTACCTCTATTTATATATAAAGAGTTAATGTAAGACTTAATTACACTCTCACTCAACTATACTAAAGTGCTGCCAAATTGGAGACTTGAGAAGAGAATTGTAGCAGTCTTGAGGTAAGAATTTAAGGCCCTAACAATTAATGTTCATATTTCCATCCTTACAATAATTGCTCTTAAGTATGTTATGAACTCTTACACTTTTAGTTTTAGAACACATACGAGACATAGTTGTACGAACTTAGACTTTCCACTATGTTAGAAACGTACATGAACTTAGCATGATTTAGAACCTGTACTTCCCATTCAAGAACCATTTTCAGTTTGAACTACAAACAATAAGGTTACAATGTTCACTACCACCTAAATCAAGCTTAATCCACCCAAACCACAAAACAAATTACATCTATATGTTCTCAAAGAAAAAACATAGAGAATGAGAGAAAACTTAGCTGCTGTGAAGGTAGAACGCAGCCTTGAACAGCCCCGAAAGCTCTCGGACAGTCCCGAACTAGTTTCGAATCAACCCGAACAGCCCCGAAAGCTCTCGGACAGTCCCGAACTAGTTTCGAATCATCCTGAACAGCCCCGAAAGCTCTTGGACAGTCCCCGAACGAGCTTCGAATCACCCCGACCAGCCCCAACCGGCTCCGAACCAGCCCCTAATCACCTCGAACGGTCCCAAACCAGCCTCAAACCGCACCGAACCAAACCTGCATATCAATCAAGGGAGGGAAATCAAATCTGCCAATGGACTTCTTCCAAGAACTCTCTTCTAATCTATAAATCACTTTAAGCATGTACTCTGTCAAAACTGTAACCCCAAAACAAGAAGACAACATCTAGGCTCCTAACTAAATATGGCGATTAATCAAGAGTAAGAGAAGAGAAATAAAATGTAATAAAAGAAATAAGAAAAATAGAGGAAGATTACCTCGAGGCAGCGACGGTGAAGTGGTGACGCCGGAGAGGGAGGACAGCGGCGCGCGTCGAGCCTGAGGCCTCAAACCCCAGGCGAAGAAGTCTTCGCGAGTACAAAGATAAAGCAGGGCACCGACGAGAAGGGCTGTTTTTCCCAATTGCGTTGTAATCGCCGGCTACGACTCCTCCGTGACTGCGCAATCGGGGAGAGCAGAAAGAGATAGATAGAAGCCGCGAGGGAAGAGAGGGAGCGACAGAGAACAGAGAGGGAGCGACAGAGAACGAGAGGGAGAGAAAGAGAAGGAGGAGGGCGAGCGGCAGAAGTGATTTGGGGGAAGAATAGGATTAAGTTTGTCTAGGTTATACAATTAGAAACATCTAGAATTGGGCCCGGGTATTGGGCCGGGTCGGGCGAAGATAATATAATAAATGGGCCAATGAATTTATTATAACTGGGCCTAGAACAAAAAATATTACGGGCCGGGTTAGATCCAGTAGATGGACCAGTAATTAAATCATAGTTGGACCTAGAGGTTAATTTAATTATTGGCTAAATTAAAATAATAGATGGGTTGAGAATTTAACATCTGATGGGCCGAGAAAATAGAACCAATTGGGCCAAAGAGTATGCTCACTGGGCTAAAATTAATAATAAGTTTGGGCCTAGAAATTATTAAGATAAGTGGGGAATTTATTTCAATTGGGCTAATTTAATTAATTGAGAAATTGAATAATCTAATTATTTAAGTGGGCTAGTAATAATTCTAGTAGATCAAGAAATTTCTTATTGGATTAAGTCCAAGAAAAAGAATATTTATTAATTTAGAGAAGTTAATTATAAATTATTTAACTAAATGGTAATCTCAATAATTGATTTAAATATGAATCATATTTGAGATATATTAATCAAGCTATTCCAACCTATAGGAAATTATATAAATATGTTAACTTAGAAATTTAGAATATTCAATTAGAAAATCTCTTATTTATTGTGATTCAATAAATTATTACTTAGAAGTAATAAATGAAATTAAAATCTAAGAAACATAGTTGATTTGAGAAATCAACGTCTCTAGACAATAAATTCAATACTCGAATAATAGTCGAGTAAAGATCCGAGGATAATTCTCCAAATAATAAAGGATAATATTTCTTACACTTAGAAAATATTAAATGCACTAGAAGATTATATCTCACTTGAGATTTACTTAAAGGTTTCGACAAGAGGTCAGATCCGCACTCCGAGAACGAAGCCAACACCAATCGAGACTATTCAAGTAGGCTTTCTTACTCTATAAATGTAATGCCCCGCTCTTTTAACCCTGATCTAACTCGTAATAATTCATCAGATTAGATGTTCTTGTATTGGAATTATTAAGTCATGACTTTAAAGTTTATTCTTAGTAACCTTGTACTATTAAAAACTTGCATGAGTTAGAGTTATTAAAGCAAACTCGATTCGAAATTTAACAGTTAGTTGAAGGTATTACCCTTATAAATAGTCATATATTAATTAATTGAATTTGGATATAATTAATGTGTTAAAAGATGATAACTAGTAAATGTGAAATAACTTATTGAAACTTCTTGGAATATGAACACTTTAAGATTTGGATAAAACCACACATGATCAAGTGTGAATTAGGAAATACATATGTATGTATATATATATGTATACACGACAGCACAGTGAAGGAGAAGAAAGATTAAAAAAACTTTAAACAATGCAATTTGATAAGAAATAATTCATATATGCTTAGTGGTACAAGTCCCAATCTCATAAAGAAACATAGAAAGCTTTAATAGGGTACACTACATGTTGGTGTAAAAAGGAACATAGAAAAGAGAGTTAAAAGACTGAGCAGGAGACAGGGGACTGCTGCCAACCTGCCCTCTTCCCCCACAGCATCCTGTTGCCATCCCTGCAACATAAAACAAAATCTGAAAATTCAGAAAAAGGAATAGAAGGAAACGATGCATGCCAGACAACTTGCAGATTTATAAGGCAGTTTACAGATCATTTCTCATAAGAAATCTACAGGTAATCATATATTCTTGTAGTGGAGAGAAACTGAGAGCTTAATAGATGAATAAGACTTATAATAAAAAGGGAAGAAATGGGAACAAGAGCCGAGGAAGAATCCAGATTGTCTTTCTTCCTACTCCCTGCAACACTCAGACTGCAGGAGTAAATCCTAAAGGAATCCTCCATTTACATAATCAAACATAGAAAACTTTCTAAAAGGTGAAATACATATTGGTGAAAAGGTACAATGGCTAGAAAGGATATATAGCACCCAGATGGAGCAGGGGAGCAGCCTGCCACTACACTCCAACTACTCTACCTGCTGCTGCCTAGGAGGAAGTAGTCCTTGATGCAGTTTCCTCTTCCCGTACATACTGTAAAATCAACTCCTCCCATGTTGTAATCTGCCACATAAGACAAATTAAAGAATTCATATTAGAGGTAAGATGGAATAGCAAGCATATCAAGCTAACTAGAGTCTCAGTATTAGTACCTCTATAAATGCCAATCACTTCCACCTTAGACAAAGTTTTACATTCCACCGCACACCACAAAACAATAGCAAACAAACTAGTTAGAGGAAAGAAGGAGAAAATTTAAGAAGCTGCTCAAATCCAGACCAAAGCACTCCAGCTCCTCAAGGTAAGACTTCAAAACAGAAACCTCCACATTTAAGCTTTAGACTTAGCACTTGAACTTAAATTAGAACATAACATGCTTATTAGTTCACTGTCTAACTAGGGTGAGCAACACACACAATCTCAAGAACATAGGCTAACTACAGGACATAGAAACCTTGATGTTTAACTATGGCCAGAAACTAGTGAACAAATAAGAACTCCTCTTTACTAAACTCCCACATACCAAATCAGAAACTGAGTACCACAAGCCGTAAGGCAGATGAAACAATAGCAACAGAGTATAGCCAAGCCACTTAAACAATTTCAGAACCTTAGAACAGACTTAATTATTATAGCATGTACCGTTTATCAACTGAAAATAAGAGGAGGAACATAGACAAACTTAGAAATAAGCCCAGAAATTCAGGACATAGACCTTACATCTTTATATCCAGAATGAGAAACAACTCAAAGGTTATAAAATTTCAGCAATGAAATATAGAACTAACTAAGCTCAGAATTCAATCAACTTCAAACCACAAATCTGCCCTAGAACAACACAGTGGTATATCACAACCTTAAATCATAAGAACTATCCATACTTCATGAATACATAAGACACTTATGGAACTTCAACTGTAAAATTTAAGAAAGAGATGAACAAAGGACTTAGCTGAGGCAATTAAGCCCTCTTCAGGTTTGCAACAGAACACCTCGCCCCATAAGCTGTAGGGCAGCGAGCTGTCCCAGCAAGCGAGTTCTAGCCGTGAACCCAACGGTTTGGAAATGGGCTCCTGAATGCACTCGTACCAGATCAAACCACCCCAGCCCAAACATCTCCGCTCCTCCTGAAATAAAAATCAAATCGTTAACTAATGAAATTAAGCAAAGTCTCAATTAGTAGAAGTTAGAACCCAATAGAAAAAAAAAACGAAAAAAAAAAAAGAAAGAGAAACCCCCAATTCCAATCAGTTAGAATTAAAGCCAATCTGGAGTTTTAATTCACTGCTAATACTTAAAACAAATTTTTCTTGTAACATGCAAACCATAATCAAGAAGGAATAAGAAATTAGACTCGAAAAAAAAAAAACAAGGGGGAGAAGATTCAAACTGAAGCTTAAGAAAGATTTAAATGGGATAAAGTAAGGCCTCACCCTGGGTCTCGACGGCCGAGCTCTGACGGAGCCCTCGCGTTGTATAGTCGGGGACTGGGGATAGAATAGGAGGAATCGAGCGACTGGTGGCGCCGCTGGGCGCTGCTGCTTGCTGCCGAGGAAGGAGACAATGTCTCGGTGAGGAAACGGAGCATTGTGAGCAGCGATTTCGAATGGTCTAGGGAGAGAGATGCACGCGTGCGTTTGTGATGGAGAGAAGGGTATACGGCTAAGGGAAGTGTTAGGAATAGGGACTGAGAATGATTTCAAATTGGATATATTCAGCCAGGTTTATGGACTTGGGTAATTAAGTTGGATTGAAATTTTTAATAGGTGGGCTACATTAATTAAACTAATGAGCCAGCTTTAGAAAGAAAGATGGGCCAAGTTAATTAGAGTTAGACTGGCCGACATTTACTTAATCTTATGGGCTTAAATTATAAATAATATTAATGGGATAAAGTTTCTAATTGAATTAGTTAGTGATTTAATTGGATCAATAGTTAAATAAAATTGGGTTTTGGCCAAGTGTAGAAATATTACTATATAATTTAGAAAATTTATCTATTAAGCTAGAATTTAATCATAATATTTGATTAAATTAAAACCATACCTAAGGTGTATTAATCAAGGTTAATACTAACTTATAAGATTTAATTAAATATTTTGATTCAAGAATCAAAATAATTCAAGTAGAAGTTTCTTTATGGATTATACCCAACAATTATTTACTTGGGTAAGTGAATGAAAATTTAGTAATAAATCATAGCTTGATTTAAGGATTTAACGACACCTCTAGACAATAATTCATATGCTCGAATATTAATCAAATTAAGACCCGAGAATAGAGGATAATATTTCCTTATGCTTAGAAATATTAGATATACTCGAAATTGTGTCTCACTTAAGATTTAATTAAAGGTTTCGACGAAAGGTCGGATCTGAATTCCGGGAACGAAGTCATCACCAGTCGAGACTATTCAAGTAGGCTTTTTCTTACTCTATAAAATATGTGTGCATGTCTTCATAATGAAACGAGATATTTTCAAAGTACTGTCTTGCCATAAATGTTTTGATTTTAGTATGATGCCTATCTGTTATATATATAATCGAATTCGGGTTCCAGTGAGTAAGCGTCTCCACTCGAACTAGTGTACACAAAGGACCGTGAGTCAGCGAAAGGTTGACCGGTCAAGTGTCTGTGGGAAGTGGCCACTTCCCCGGCACAAAGAACGTTCAGATATGGTTGATTACAAAGAACTAGGACAGGCCTGTCAACTCAAGATTTTACAAGAAATGATTTTAGTGAACATAGGTGCTTTAGAGACAAAAATCCCTATGTTTCACTTGCATGGTATGACAGTTATATATGTATGAGTGCGATTTTGACGTGTGTCTACTGAGTACTTTTGTACTCAGCCCTGCATGTATTTCTAAACGTGCAGGTTGAGCGGTGGTGAAGGAGGAGTGCTGCTTTCGGGCTTTTTGTCGATCTCTTAGTATTTGACTCTTGGGGGTTCTGCATGTCTTCATACATGTAGAGCTTATTACGATCCATATGTTTTTTTTCCGCTGTAAGTTTGAGATCATTATCGAGACTCCAGTTCTTTCATATTATGTTGAATTGTATTGAGCCTAAGACTCAAGTCCTTTTATAATTCATGTGTAATGAATTATTTGATGTGTTATAAGGATGTTGTTCGGTTCAGCCTCGCTCTAGTTTCCCCACTTCTATCCCCGTTTCTTTAATCCCTTCCCTAGTCACGGTTTCCCCGACTTTACTATCCTTAGTGAAGGGCGGGCTTGACAATAAAATATGTGTGCATGGCTTTAGAATGCAATTATATATTTTTTTAAAAGCACTGTCTTGCCATAAATGTTTCGATTTATGTATGATGCCTATCTGTTTAATTATAATCGAATTCGGGTCCCAGTAGATTAGATATCTTACTCGGACTTGTGTACACAAAGGACCGCGAGTCATCTTAGCGGGTTGGCCGGTCCAGTGCCCGTGTGAGGTGGCCACCTCCTCAGCACATAGAATCTCGGATATGGCAGATTACAAAAAAGAACTTAGACTGCAGTCGAATATAGGATTTTCACGAGAAATGATTTTGTGAACATAGGTGCTTAGAGACAAAATCCCTATGTTTCACTTATAATGGCCTGACAGTTATAATTGTATGAGTGCGATTTCGGCACGTGTCTACTGAGTACTTTTGTACTTAGCCTTGCATGTATTTCTAAACGTGCAGGTTAAGAAACGATGAAGAAGGGGGTGCCACGTCGTGCTTTTGTCGGTCTCTTAGCGGTTGACTCTTGGGGGTTCTACATGTCCTCATACATGTAGGACTTTCATCGATCCAATTAGTTTCCGCTGCTAGTTGAAACCTTTATGTAATGGATTTGAGACTTCGATCTTTATTATTATTCGTGGTTATGTACAAGCTTATGACTCGAGTTATTCCTATATTAATTTCGTACGATGAAATTCTAAGCTAAGTTATGTGAGCATTGTTCGATTCATCTTGGTTCCATTCCCCCATTTCTATCACCGCTTCTTAAATCCCTCCTTTAGTCACGGTTTCTCGGATCCTACTATCCTTAGTAGAATGCGGTAGTGACAAAAGCCTTAACTTGGATGCCACTTTTCTCAAGCATGCCGGCCTTCTTGATTCATCTGAAACTTCCTTCGTTCCCTATGAATGAAGAGAATGTGTAAGACGCTTCCATGAGCATGAGGCAGCTCTTGAGCGAGCCGGAGGTGCCGGACCATCTACTGAGGCCCCTCCCGAGACTGATGACCTCCCCACCGATACTGATGCCGAGATGGAGGAGCGTGCTTATGAGGGAGAGCAACAAGGCGGATATCTTGGAGGATATCAAGGCGCCTATGACCAAGGCGGTTTTGCCAGTGGCTCCGGGAGTGGTTTTGGCGGTGATTACTTCACCCGGGATGATTTCAGATCCTTCCAAACTAACTTGTTTGGAAGGTTAGACACTTAGACGTTAGTTCTTCGCTCCATGGATTCCTGTCTTGAATATCTAGACACACGTGTCTCCTCTCTGGAGACACAATGGGCTAGCTGGACCGGCATTCACCCTCATCCTCCACCTTCATCCGAGTATCAGGATCCTCAAGATCCTCCGACATTCTAGTTCTTTCTTTTAACTTCTTTTGTTTTATGTTTTATGTTTTATTTATTTATTCTATTTTATGTTTGGGTGTTATGTCTTTGTTTGCAGGTACAATTTTAGGAGCATTTCGTTCCTGGACTTGTTGTCGGCTTTTCATATTATGAGGGAAGTTTCCGTATTCCTTCTATTTAATTTCTTACTATGAGGACGTAGTAGGATTTAAGTGTGTGTGGGGGGGGGGGGGTTTAGTTATTTTCTTGCATGTTTTGCATGTCTTTATTGTTTTTAGTGTTTTATGTTTGCTTGTTTGTGTTTGTGTTTGTATATTATTCTCCACATTTGATCAGTGATTGTCTACTTGCTTATTCAATAGCTTAGTGTTGATATATATTGATGGTTGATATGTGAGCCCTGTATGTGGTATGTATAGGTGGAATATTAG
Source organism: Leonotis leonurus (assembly GCA_026898415.1). Classification (NCBI taxonomy): domain Eukaryota; kingdom Viridiplantae; phylum Streptophyta; class Magnoliopsida; order Lamiales; family Lamiaceae; genus Leonotis; species Leonotis leonurus. The sequence goes on along the minus strand of JAPKLX010000146.1, from coordinate 61,658 downwards.
CTAGGTTTGATTGTGATTGGGCTAGGTTGTGTGGTTAAGATGACATGTGGGGCATGTTGCTTTTATTAGTCGTATACATAGTGGTCATGATCCGGATTATGAGTGACTACTCCTTATTGTTTATATTTTCGGTTTCCCTTGGATAAAAAAAATAAGAGTATCAACTCTTACAAAAAAAGAATAAACGCTAGAAGGGCGTCAATTAAAAAAAAAAACAACGCGGGCGTTAATAAAAAGGGAATTGAACATATGAACGATAGGAAGATGTGAGATGAGTGTACATCGTGACCATATGTGTATTGATGAACTTAGTAACGGACAACATTACATCTTAATTGAGTGACCGAATACAATTAGAATTGAGCCTAGTCTAATTTTGGTTTGAAGATGTGAATGGTGGTTTGGCTTATATGTTGATTATTGGTATATGTTGATGCTTGGTTGTTGGATTTTTCTTGAGGACAAGCAAATGATTAAGTGTGGGGGAGTTGTTTAGTATGTTTTTGTTATATTTTAGTGTGTCATTTTGTCGTGTTTGGTATGTTTGTCTTTTGTTTCGTGTCATTTTATTGTTTGTTTTTACGCCGGTTTGTTTGTTTTTGGTTTTGGATGAAGGAGGTGGAAATGAGATGAAAATAGAGCTAGAATTGTGTCGTACTCATCCCGTGGATGAAGTCTAATGGGGCAGAAAAGACAGAGGAGAGCACGAGGAGAAAGGCCAAGACGATAAGGAAAAAGTTGGGACCAGCGCCCGCTGGGGTGTCTCTACGGAGAATTTTAGAAAGCAGGACCCAGCGGCCGCTGGCCCTGTAGGCAATATGCGGGTAGAAGCACAAAAACACTTAGAAAACATTGAAAAATCCAACTTTAGTTTTTATTCATCTTTTGGCGTCATTTGGAGGTGTGGATGATTAGACTAAGACAAAAACACTTAGAAAACATTATCTTTAATTGCTTTTTAGTAGATAGGACTTGGTATTTCAAGAGATTGAAGGATAATCCAACCTTGCTTTGTGAATTCGTAGTAAGTTCATCTTTATGGAGATTTCTATGGTTTCATTTCTATCCATGGTTGGCTAATTACTTCTCTAGGGTTAGGTTATCTTTATCTATGATTTAATACTTTAAATTGATCTTGAATGGTTGTTTGATTTGTGCTTTATGAGTTTTATATGTTTGATCACTGTTTAGCCTAAAGTGTGTACTCTAGGTTCTCGCAAATTATTACGAGGTCGATTGCATGTAGCAAGCTAACCCCGGTCGGATCTCGATGGAAAGCTTAACAGGGCGGCTCTAATCCTAAGTGTTATTAAAACAACAAAACGGAAATCCTAAACATACTATGACCATATGATGTAACAATAAATAAAATAAATATTCAAAGCAGCTAAACGAATCCCAACGGATTGAAGCTTTAGGATAAGTTTCTCAACTCCTATTCAATGTCTAGTTGATCATGCATCCATATTTGATTAAGAACACCAAATGTTTCTTAGCAAATTACTTTCGTATTAATACAGTAAGACGTGATCTTTACTTTCATATACAATTCACACCTCTAGTAATTGCTTAATCTCATATAAATTATTATTCTTTACGTTTCCGGTTAAGAATAATGTTGATTAACCCTAGGTCTCATGTCAAGCAAATGATCAATCTACTTAACATATACATATGAATTTAATAGTGATCAAGCATTAAACTCCATACAAAACAAGTTAATCAACGAGCATACATCAATCAAACATCGAACAAGCACACAAACATCCAATCCTAGTAGGATCTAGCCAAGCATGATACACATGGTAGAATTACAAAAGGAAACCATAGAAAAGAAACTTACTACTTGAAAAGTAAGAATCCAAAGTCGGAATCCACTTCAATCCATCGGAATTCTTAAATCCTAAACCCAGTGGGCGCTGGGGTGCTAGTGGGCGTTGGCTCGCTCTCTCGTTCCTTCGGCTTGGTTTTTCTCATCGTGCACTCTTCCATACTTCGCCCTCAGCTCGGTTTTGCACGCACAACGATAATTGCTCCACACTTAGCTCCAATATCTCTTTATTTCACCATCCTACATCAAAAAACGAAAAGTACATGACCGGCGTAAAAACAAACTAGAAAAGGAACGAAAATGAACAATCTAATACTCTAGACACGACAACACGAAGACTAAAAACATCACAAAAACACACTAAAAAATCACCATATGGAACTCAAGATATGGAATGGATTGATATGAATTGTTCTATATCTCATTTGTAATCAAACAACCAAACCTTATAATCGGAAACGTAAAAAGAAAATCGTGTTTTGAAATTGATATTCTTTTAAGTGTGATTTGGATATGAGAGTAATAATCACTGATTAGTTTTAAAGAACACGAAAGTGATTGACTAATCAACTTTGGAGAATCTAGTTAAAAGCATGATTTGATCGAATCAGCATTGAACCTAGATTTAAGATAATCGTCACCCTAGATCTTTATTCTCTTATTTACCTAATTTACCATTTTCCGTTAATTAACTTTAATTCATATCTCTATCTGATTTAGAGTGTTCTAGGACTTCTTTTATTTCATAAAAGTGCTTTTAATCATTGCCCTGCATAGTCTTCCACGAGATTCGACATTCGGGTCGACTTTATGTGTACTACAATTTCTTAGTATGCATTTTTAATTGAACAGCTGGCACGAGCTATTATGATCGAGGAGGTTCACAATCCTCGATCTACATGGAGCTCGAGACCTCATGTGCATGAGGAGATATCCGAGTCGAGTGAGCCGACATAGAGACCACCCTGACATCATCTGGACAAGGGGAAGCGTGTCAGACTGCCTATCACCAATTCATCATCCAGAAGTAGTGGAGGTCATCCTCCTCCGAGACGTTCCACTGATGATGTAGGACACATCAGATGATTTGATCTCACTACATTAAAGAGTTTGATGCATGCACATATCGATTCCTGGATGGACCATATGCAGAAGGATGTGAAGAATTTAGAGAGCCGGTTGAAGAAGTGGATGAAGGATCTCATCGAAAAGATGATGTGCGGTGTGTCACGACGCAATTCTCCAGTGATAGATACTCGGATACGTAGCCCGCCCATTACAGACTCGGCTCGTCCTTCACATGCAACAACTGATGATGATGATGATGCTGCTCCATCTTCCATGTTTCCTAAGCAACTAACCACGATATCCGAGGCGACAATCTCGTACTCGGAGTAGTTTCTATCCTCCAACGGTGGCTTCTTCGGACCGATGGTTTCGATGCCTGAGCCCATATACACAGATATTGTCATACCGCCTAGCGCAGGTTCAATTTTCATTTCAGCTGCCGAGGACTTGGCTCGATCATTTGAATTTGACATCCCCTTGTTCGGCGTATCATATGCGCCATCAAGCTCCTATCATCCATTGACGATGTCGTTCCCCTCATCGACGATGCCTTTCACCTCGACGATGTTGTTCCCCTCATTGACTATGTCTTTCACCTCGATGATGTTGTTCTCCTCATCGACTGCGTACATAGGAGACATGCGGCATTCGATGTCCGACATGCCAAGCTCAACGATCGATGTATTAGGGTTTGTATACCTCAAATCATGTTTTATGCTTAGACAATATATCATACTTGTTTTCAGTTTCATTTTAATGAGAATAAATATTTCTATCATTGGTTTGTTATTTATCATTATTTTATATTGAATTGCAAACAAGTCCATTTACTCAATTGTAGACTGTGTGGTGGATTGATGATCACATAATGTAACAAAGTCGGATCCTTTGTAGTATAAAGTCACAATCCAGACAAACTTGGACAGTCTAGTCGGTAAAGGCTGCGATAGCATTTGATGCGAGAGCTGACCTTAGTAATGATATCGGTATGTATAAGCTGATAAACATGCTTTGCGTATACATATTGAGAGGTTTCATAGTGAGATAAGTTCTGCATGCTGATACTTAGAACGAGGTCTCAGAAATTAGTTCATTTCTTAATCTTTGACGATGAAATTAGTATAAGCGGTTGATTATACGCTGCTTTGATTCATCTACGCTTGCGGATTTTTCGTAACCCAAAACAATTATGTCTTGCGCGGTAGTGATTCGCTTAGCTAGAAGTGCTCGACTGTCAGTCGTACAGAATCGCGTCTCGGTGACATGAGTTGATTAAATTCGCTTGAGGTGTTCAGAAATGTTTATTGCATAAGAAATCCGACTGGTTGGAATTTATTCCGTTTGTAATTATTAAGGTCTGAACCGGATCACTGACAAATAAATATATTAATTAATTGTGAGTTGTCAACAAACTCAATTAATTAATGGATTTAGAAAATCTTAAATGCGAGAAATAATTAATGACAAGAGGGTTATATCCGTAATTTGAATGGATCAAGATAAGTTCAATATTTATCATATAGTGGAGTCGTTAAATATTTATAATATAATTACACTTTATTGCATTTCCATAGAGTAATTAATTTGAGGTCAAATTAATTTAAGTCTAAGTTGGACCAAACAATTAATTAAATTTAATTTGGCCCAAAAGTGACTTGAAAATTAATGTAATTAAATTATTAATTTGACCAAGTCAAAATTAATTTTGAATAATTCAAATTTGAATTTGAATAATAGATGCAAATGGCATGAGATTAAAGTGAGATATTAGTTCTATTATTTTGGATCTTATCCATTCACCTTAGAATACCTAACATAGCCAAAAATATATATATAAGGAGTACATAGCAGGAGCCAATTTCTCTCTCTTCCCTACCCAAAATCGGCGCCCACATAGGGAGAATTAATCTATCTATTTATGAAAATTCATAGAGTATCCAACGCTCTAATTTTCGTTCTTGTTTCTCTTAAATTACTCGATAGATTTGCCCACATGATATTCTAGTAAGTAGATCGAAAATAGGTTAGAAGTTTCCAAGGTTAGATCGAAGGAGAACGAGTGAAGAATTCCATCGATAAGGAATGATGTTCTTTAGCTAACGATCCAAATCGTTTCTCCACAAGCGGATGAGTTGCAAAGTAGAAGGTATAATTTAATTATTCCGCAATTATATTCTCCTATATGTATTAAAAATATTAAGAATTAATCATTTGTGTGATTAATTAAACTTGTACATCCTTCGTATTTATGAGCCCCTCATACGGGTTCTATCACGATGCTCCATTTGTGACATTCCACATCTAATTTTCAACTCGAACAAGTAATTTGACAATTGTAATTTTTTTTATTTCAGTATGTTTTTTTTCGTTATCTAATTATAGAAATTAAATTAAAGTTACCCGCGATAGGGCACATTGGATCATCTTATGTCAGTGATCCGCATGAGAGTGAATACGTGGCCTTGGAGGAATTCACTGTTGAATAACTTTAATACCAACCTTCACATGAGCCTCTTTATCCAGATGATGAGACACGCACAAAATTCAAACGTTTTATTATGATATCTCTGAAGAAGTCAGTGAATACCCTCGAAACCGAGTTTCTTTTGAAAGTTCGGCAGTTTAAACAGATGATGGACGTGAAGAAAAATTTCTTTTCGGAGGTAAATAACCTTTGATTCTCGTAAGGAACCATAACCAAGACTCGTGATTCTCTATTGGCACAATCCCAAAAGCCAAGAGGTACACATGCTTATTTGCATCCTTCGTTACTGCAACGAATAAGATGTCATTGCTCTTCCCCTTCAAGTGAGTGTTATCGACAACTATCACATGCCTCATGTAAAAAAGCAAACACCTCTCTACAAGCTTCAAGAGCGAAAAATAAATGTCTAAATCTACCATTAGGACCGACGTCGAGATCAGTGGTCGTACCTTGATTCATCACTTTCAACATGTGTAGATACCCAGACAATAACTAAAATGATTCATAATACTTGCCGTAAATCATCTTCAAAACTTGATTTTTGCCTCTAAGTGCAACAACGTAACTGATATCCATGCCGAAACACCTCCTAAGCTCCTTCTGAATAGCCTTCGGCCTAATGATCTCATTTCACTACGCATTTTCTTTGCAAAACACGCACCTATCACCTTCGAGTGGACCTTTCTCGGAGCAATATTCGTGATGTCATATGCACAGACGTGCTTACCGCAGAACTCGGAAATACCCCCATGATAATGTGCATGCAACAGGAACGAGCAGTATGAAGACAATTTACATACCAATGCAATTGATATGTGTCTGATATAATGACTCGGTATTCAGCTCGTCTCTCCAAGTTTCACAATCTAACAACAACACTAAAGTCTTCCTTGTCATTGAAGATCGACCCCTTGGCTAAGTCTTCAAGTATTGGGGTTTATTTGATCAACACGTCGGATGTCATAGCATTATGAGGGATTATTGGAATAATCCAATTTCTTAAACACCCTTGTGTATTAGGGTTGTACTCGACATCACTATCCATACTCAGATACATCATTTCAAGGACTCTTCTCATACCTCCTACCTCATGCATCCATGCTCCAAATTCGGCGAATCTAACACTGTTCATAGCAGGGGCTCGTTCTTCTTCGGACTCTGATGAAGAACACTAAGAACTCCCTTCACAAGCAACATAATCTTCATCATCATCATCTTCACCATCTTCGTCTGGACCTCTGTTCAGATCATGAATTCCAGTAGGTTTGTTAAACCATTCAGATGATGTTGCAACCTTTCTGATGTCGTCGAGATCATCCATCTAGTTAATATTGTGCGAGGTACCGCCTATATCATAAGATGAAATTTCCGAATCAACATACACTGTAGGTGACGAGTGGTTCCTACACAGTATTTGGAGTTCTTGATCGGTGGTCAGTCAAAATTTGATAAGCCGACCATTTCTCGATCTCGACAGATAAAAGATCTCGTATTGTGTGTCAAGTGAACTCCACATGTATTCAATGCAACCTCTCAAACAAGATATTGTAATGTTATTCATCGGGAGGGGTGCTATCATCTCCTCGCCATTCGTGTAAGTACACCTGACCCAACATCCTCCAGATTTCATGTTCACGTACATGTATTCCACCATCTGCATCACAATTTAGTAAAAATGAGCAACTATGAAGACTAATAAACTCAAACCGCTCGTGAAATCAAAAATTGAAAGAACAACCGCTGGCCACGAGACCAGCGGTGGATGATATTTTGTAGGAGGTTATCCTTGAATCTTGATATAGGTTGGAAATTTGTTTCTCTACCTATATCAAGGACAATCGCCAGTTTAAGGTGAGAATGGAGCAACAATCATTGGCCTGTATACCAACATTTGTTGCTCTGTTGTGGGCGGTTGTCCTTGCTGTAGGTTGGAAATATGGTTTTCAATCTATAACAATGACAACTGCCAGTTTATGGTACACAATGAGGATCCACCGCTGCTGAGCGGTTGTCAATTTCTACTGAATAAAATATAGATTAATGTGTAAATACCTTATTGTATCGCAAAAATAACTTCAAATGGAGGTTGTCGTGCTTAAAACCGAAGGATGCCTTGTATATTTGAGAGAGAGAATTTGATTTTGTTGGTTTAGAGAGAGTGCAAAAAATAATAATGAATTCATGATTAATACATAACAACGTCACTTTCGCAGAAATCAATACATGTGTAAAATAATCTTACACTTTTTTAAAAAAAAAAAGTGGAAAATTTTCACATACATTTTATCTTTTGAGTACACATGTATCAATTTAAAAATAGATAATTTTACTCTTACCACTTACATATATATAGAGAGAGAGAGAGTGCACCTAATGAGATAATGCCACATGACACATGATACTCTCTTTACATTGAGGTGCTCAACACTCCAAAATCACACATAATCCTATTTTCAAATTACCTTAATATATACTAATTTTATTTTATTTGATTACTTTTGGGTGAGGTTCACATAGAGTTGTCTAATGGAATTAAATAAAAATGATAGTTTTAAAAGAATATTGTGTAAGAATATTTATTAGTTAAGACCAGTAAAAAAAACTCTTCTCCTTTCACCTAAGGTGCCAATCAGTTAAGGAAAGATTCAAACTCAATCCTAGAAAACAATCAAGATTCATAGGGTTTTTTGTATTTCGTATTTTCTTAGACTTGTCTATTTTACTTATCCTCTCTGCGATATAATGTCCAGATTGTTACGTCTTTCGTGCAGATCGAAATTTACTCGACAAGGAATTCGAATTTAAACTCAATCAATATTAAAAGTAAAGCTCATTGACTGAACTTGTACTCACAAAATTTGCCATCAAATCAAGCTTGATCTCAAAAGTATCAAACTCGCTTAATCAATTCTAAAGTCGAGTTTAATAGTTATAGATCGAGTTCAGGCTTGAGCATGCATATAATAATTTACTTGGTATTTATTGCTATATACTTTAGATTCCGAATACTAGTTAAATACTAAGACACAGTTCACAATTTCAATGGTGTGGACTTGTTTTCACTTTTGATTTTAACGTTTAAAGTGATATCAAAATTGGGAATTTGGTAAAACATTTTATTAATTTCTATAGCATTTTCCTTCTATTTTTATATTATTTGATGACTTTTGGGGAGTAGTCTAATATAATTAACATAGTAATGATATTTTAAAAAATATATTTGTTATATTATTAGTTATGATGTTAAAAAAGTCTTAATCCGAGTTTAAACTCAATTAAAACTAAAACTATAGCCCAATGAGTCAACTCAGAGCTTATAGAATTTGCATATCAAATTGAGCTTGAGCTTAAATGTATCAAACTCACTTAATCGAGTTTGAGGTCAAGCTTAACACTTATAAATTAAGTTCAAATTTGAATCTATACTAAATATATGGGTACATTTCGATGAGAATAATCTCTAAGATAAAAAATAAGAATAAATATAAACCTTCGATCTTATTAATTTATATGATTAAGATTTGATGTAATTTAAGAAATAAATATACATAAATAACCAAAAATTTTGCTAAAAGGTTATATTAGAGAAACTAACACATACCATATCACTAATTATTCTAAATTAACGCCATCAATATATATTATGATCTTCCTAAAATCTCTTTATTCTAAATTAACGCCATCAATATATATTATGATCTTGCCATCATTCTAACTTCCTAAATAAACAGAATATTTAATATGATTATTGCATATAGTTAAAAAATATTACTACCTTATACGACAATTATTTCAAAGTATATGCATTTAATAATATAATTTTCAATGCATCAATTTCGTAATACATCAATATTTGCATTAATATATGCATCTGGGATATTATGCAATGTATTAAATGGTGTAATGCATCCTAATATATATTAGGATGCAAAGTGAATTAAAAAAATATTGCGTATATGATGCATAATAAAATATAATATAATGCATTAGATTTATTCACGTAATGCATAACATCAATGCATGATTAAACAAAATATAATTTACATGTCAACAATATGGATCATACCTCAATTTTTTATGCATTATCGAATATGATGCAATGCATAATATACTATGAATAAATGCATGATTGAGTGGTGAATGCCAAATCATGAAATAATTTGATTCACATTTTTTTACACACAAATATATTATGTTATTAGTAAGTGTAACTTTGAGATATGTGTTGGAATAGAAATTCAAAATACTGTACATTCTGCAGAAAAATCCTAATTGTAAATTCCTAAACGACTAAATTCTTTATCATGTATAATCTGAAGCATCACTTAGAAGAAGATTATTCACTAACCTGGGAATGCCATAATTCAGTATGGAAGAGGATTGGAATATAGAGGGGTCTTCCAGGAGATAGCACGGTGTCTTCTGTACGCTTCTGTTCTGATGGGGGAGGACAGAGCAAAGACTTCGGTGTCTCTCCTGGGGACCACCCATAAGTTTTAAATAAAACAACTTAACTGTAATTGCAAGTTAGCCCCTCAACAACTCAACAATTACACTATAGTATTATATACTTATATAATAGCAAATAACACATTTTAATGTATAAATGACCATATTAATGAGATTAATAGAAATTAATCTAACAATCTCCCACTTGGGCACAATATACATAAACCTTAACAATGTATTACAACCAGAAAAGCGCTTAAACCAAAATGCTATTATATAATATGTATATAAACAATCTCGTCCATCGACTGCACTCATACAAGGACTAAAGTAGCGTTCATCAAATATAGCTCGACTAGACTGACAGTAATCACATGCACAAATACAACCAAACGACATAGATCACATGGTATAACGAAAATCAGATATAGAATCAATTTTCGAATGGTACTCTTTAAACCTTTAAATTTTAGATGAAGGCAATTGAATACAAAATAAGCAACAAAACTGAAATCTTGATCAAGATAGAACTTCATTAAAGGTGAAGTAAGTGTGTTGCAACAACATAAAACAAAAGTATCGAAAAGCAACAAAATGTAGCTCCCACTGAATCTATACAATTTCATCTAATGATGATAATCCCATATTAGCTACATGCTCATGAAAGACCTTAGGCACTAGGGCCTTAGTAAACGGATCTGCTATCATGGAGCCAGTTCCGATGTGCTCTATCGATATCAGCTTATTCTAAACCTTCTCTTTCACAACCAGGAACTTGATGTCGATGTGCTTCGACTTTGAACAGCTCCTATTGTTGTTAGAATACAGGACTGCTGATTTGTTGTCACAAAAAATCTTAAGTGGTCTTTTAATTGTTTCCACAATACGCAGCCCAGTGACAAAATTTCTCAGCCATATCCCGTGATCTGTAGCTTGATAACATGCTACAAATTCTGCTTCCATCGTGGAAGAAGCTACAAGTGTCTGTTTGACACTTTTCCAAGATATAGCTCCTCCAACCAGCAGATAGACGTATCCAGTAGTGGATTTCCTACTGTCTTGACAACCAGCAAAGTCAGAATCGGAGTATCCAATGACCTCCATGTTATCTGACTTTCTGTAGATTAGCATGTAATCTTTTGTTCCTTGTAAATATCTTAAAATCCTCTTGGCTGCTCTCCAATGAGTCATCCCAGGATCACTTAGATATCTACCTAGCATTCATACTATGTACGCTATATCCGGACGCGTACATACCTGAGCATACATTAAACTTCCTATTGTCGAAGCATAAGGAATGTTTTGCATCTGTTGAATTTCAAGATTGGTTTTGGGACACTGAGAAAGACTAAACTTTTCTCCTTTAGATAAAGGGGTATCTACTGGTCTACTACCTTGCATACTAAACCTCTTAAGTATCTTTTCGATATAACTCTTTTGTGATAATCCAAGTACACCTTTAGATCTATTACGGTGTATTTGGATTCCTAATACAAAAGAAGCTTCCCCAAGATCTTTCATCTCAAAGTTTTCAGAGAGAAATCTCTTAGTATCCTTAAGGAAGTTCAAGTCATTTGAGGCTAGTAAGATATCGTCTACATATAGAACCAGAAGTACAAACTTACTCCCACTGAACTTATGATATACACAATCCTCAACTACGTTCATTTCAAAACCAAATGAAAGAACTACTTCATGAAATTTTTGATACCATTGACGAGAAGCTTGCTTGAGCCCGTAGATGGATTTCTTTAGTTTGCAAACCATTTCCTTCGAGTCACCTTTTTCAAAGTGCTCTGATTGTTTCATATAGATTGCTTCTTCAATGTCTCCATTGAGAAAAGCAATTTTAACATCCATCTGATGCAGCTCAAGATCAAAATGAGCAACTAAAGCCAAGATTATTCTAAACGAGTCTTTCGATGAAACCGGAGAGAAGGTCTCAGAATAATCTATACCTTCTTTCTGAGTATAGCCTTTTGCAACAAGACGTGCTTTGTATCTCTCCACTTTACCTTTTGCATCCCTTTTGGTTTTAAATATCCATTTACAACCAATTGTTCTTGCTCCTGATGGTAATGGGACAAGATCCCATACTTGATTGTCTTGCATAGACTTATACTCTTCATTCATGGCTTCAATCCATTGAGCAGAGTGTTCATCTTGCATGGCCTGGTGGAAAGTTACAGGGTCGTTTTCCATCAGTCCATTAGATTCCTCAGCTTTCATGAGGTATACTTCATAATCCTCAGGAATAGCACTCTGTCTCTCTCTAGTGGATCTCCTCAATTGAAATTGAGGTTGCTCTACAGGTTGTTCTTGAGGTTGTTGAGTTTGATTTAATTGAATGGGGATATTCTCAATGATATCACCTTGAGGTATATTCACATCTACTTCTCGAGTAATGAAAGGTATGAGAACCTGAACACTACTAGAAGCAGCAGCACTGCTTGAAGCAGTAGTATGATTCATATTTGAACCCTCCTCAAAAGTAATATTCCTTATTCTATTTCTACTCCCAAAGTCAATATCCTCAAAGAATGAGGCAGTTCCCGTCTCAAAGATAGTTCTAGATGTGGGATCATAAAACTTAAAACCCCTTGAGTGTTCAGAGTATCCTATGAAGTAGCTGCTAACTGTTTTGGGGTCCAATTTCTTTTCATGAGGCCTGTAAGACCTTGTTTCAGCTGGACAGCCCCAAATATGCAAATGCTTAAGACTGGGCTTTCGACCAGTCCATAGTTCATAAGGTGTTTTGGTAGCAGCCTTAGTGGGTACTCTATTTAAGATATACGCTGCTGTTTTTAATGCTTCTCCCCAGAGAGACTCAGGTAAGATAGAATGAGCTATCATACTCCTTACCATATCCTTAAGAGTCATGTTTCGTCTCTCAGATACTCCATTCATGCTTGGTGTACCAGGCATTGTATACTGAGGGACAATTCCGGATTCCTCTAGGAATTTAGCGAAAGGGCCAGGACGTTGTTCACCTGAGCCGTCATATCTACCATAGTATTCACCACCACGGTCAGACCTGACAGCCTTAATAGTTTTGTTAAGTTGATTTTCAACTTCAGCTTTAAAAGCTTTGAACACGTCAATAGATTGACTCTTTTCATGTATGATATATAGGTAGCCATATCTTGAGAAATCATCTATAAAAGAGATGAAATATTATTGGCCATTCCAAGAAGCTGTAGGGAAAGGGCCACATATATCAGTATGTATCAACTCTAATACTTCTGAAGTTCTGTAGGCTCTTAGTTTCTTAATTTTGGTCTGTTTCCCCTTTATACATTCAACACAGACATTATAATCCGTGAAATGAAGAGGATCCAAAATTCCATCTGACACTAAACGCTCAACTCTATTTCTAGAGATGTGTCCTAGGCGTTTGTGCCATAAGTTTGCAGAATATTCCTTATTTAATTTTCTTTTAGTACCTTTAGATTCCACATGCAGGTTTTCATTGTAAGAAGTTATTGTTTCCAACAAATATAGATTATCATAAGAGTTAAGGTAACCAGATCCAACAGCCATTGAATTAAAAGACAAGGTAAACTGTCTGTTTCCAAAAGAACAAGTGTAACCAAATTTGTCCAATAAACAAACAGAAATTAAATTCTGTCTAAATGACGGTACAACATAAGTGTCTTTTAAATCTAGAAAATATCCAGTCCCTAACATTAATCTAAAGTGTCCTATCGCTTCCACTTCAACTGACTTTCCATCTCCAACGTAGATGTGTCTCTCAACATCACTCGGTTTTCGGTAGCTTAGGCAACCCTGCATAGAAATACTAATGTGAGTTGTAGCACCCGAATCCAACCACCAAGTATTTCTAGGTACTGAAGATAAATTAACTTCAGAACAGACCAAAGTAAAGACCATACCTTTCTTAGCACGCCATTCATGGTACTTAGTACAGTCTTTCTTAACGTGATCCGGCTTCTTGCAGAAGAAACAATTCATTTCCTTAACTTGTTTCTTCTTAGTCGGTGCCTTATCAGTAGCTTGCTTTTCAGACGGCCTTTTCTTGACTTTACCCTTAGAGGTCGATGCCACATGGGCACTTTCAGTTCGCTCTCTTTTAAGCTTTTCCTCCTCTTGAACACATTGAGAAATGAGCTCGTTAGGAGTCCATTCTCCTTTTGGCAGTTGTAGCTAGTCTTAAATTGGCTAAACTGTGGAGGTAGAGAAATTAAGGCCATAAGTACCAGGAAATCATCAGTGAATTCCATTTTCAAAGCCTTAAGCTTTGAAGCGATGTTAAACATCTCCATAAGGTACTCCCGAATACTTCCTTGTCCTTTATATCTCATCGACGTAAGAGTCGAGAGAAGAGACATCAACTCTATTTTGTCATTTTTGGCAAAACACTGTTCGAGTTCTTCAAGGAAGATTTTGGCCGAACTGACCTTTTCTATATCGTGACCTCTGAAGGCCTCTGGGATACTGTTAAGCATGATCATCATACTTAGTCTGTTTGAACGGTCCCACCTCTCAACCTCCTTTCTTTGTTCAGGAGTACTTTCCTCAGTGAGAGGTGCGGGTTGTTCAATCCGAAAGACCAAATCTAGATCCATGCAACCCAGCATAATCAAAAGGTGTCTTTTCCAGTCTTTAAAATTTGCCCCATTTAACATGGGATGTGGATTAATGCCAGAAGATAAAGTATTCGCGGATGGCAAATTAGCTGAATTGAACAAAAGAAATAAAGAATGAATTAGTAAACATAAATCAATTAATTTACGCACAACAAAATAACTTTAGGTCCTAACTAATGGTCAATAGGTTTTATCCCCATCCGAGATACCAAGCGCACCACCAATGTCTATCCTTTGGGCTTCAACATTGGCTACAAGCGGTACTCTCGATGTAGTGATCAAGTGATGATAGTAAGGACGTGTCGAACAACAAACAGTCTTTGGACCTTTTATTGAACACACAAGTTCAACCAGACTACTATTACTCACTTATCTCCACAGTATGCATAGTCAACTCGGCCAAATGTGGACCTTCCTTTGGGCCGATCACACAAACGCATGAATTGAAAACACAAAACAACCATATATAGGGCTAGATGTAGGAGTCTTCACAAAAGAGGTCACTTTGGCGACGTATTGCTTCAATTAAAACACCTAGAAAACAAATACGGTGCAAGGAAACAAAGAAAAAAAATAAGTGCACCATATTCTGTAAGCCAGCGATCGCTGGCTGAAACTCACTGACGCCTAATTTAAGTAAGGCCAGCGGCCGCTGGGAACCCAGCGGTCGCTGACCTCCGCTTTCTGTATTTCCAATATTAGTTGGGCCAGCGGCCGCTGGGAACCCAGCGGTCGCTGACCTCAACATTCTGTCGACGAAAATCAATAAAGGTCAGTGGCCGCTGGGAACCCAGCGGTCGCTGACCTGGGAAATCTGCACAGGCGTATCAGCGACATGAAGAACGTGAATTTTGGCCGTTTTGACCGGAATAAACATTATTAAACGGCGAAAACATGAAATTAAGGATATCAAACCCCAATATAACCCTTCCCCACATGAAAAGAACAATTAACACATGATTTTACACCCAATAATGCCCAAAATCATGAAATTAGGAGAATTTCCATATGTAAACAGCGGAAGAATTAGAAAACAAAATTCTCCCAAAATTCAAAACCGTAAAATCATGGAGGATCAATGGCATCATCACATAATGTCCTAATCTCAGACTAACATAGATAGAGTGGCTCTGATACCACTTGTTGGAATAGAAATTCAACATACTGTACATTGTGCAGAAGAATCCTAATTGTGAATTCCTAAACGACTAAATTCTCTATCATGTATAATCTGAAGCATTAAGTGATGAAGAAGATTATTCACTAACCTGGGAATAGGCTTGTCAATGGGTGGGTAAAATCCGGACCGGAACCGTTAAATTAGATACGGTTTTAGAACCGGAACCGGACCGTTGAATATCGGATCCGGACCCGGACCCGGACCGTTAATTAAAATATTAATGGTTCCGGTTCGGGAGAATACCCATGGGTATTATTGGGTATGGGTTACCCATGGGTCTCCCTATGTTTTATTTATATAATTATTTTAGTCACCAATTCGTTAAAACGAATCCGGATTATAAATAAATTAATTAAATATAAAATATTTAATGATGAAACTTCACTCTTATTTTATTTAATCATTATTAAAAAATCACTTAAATACCATAATTATTTTACGACTTATATGTGATTATTGTTTCGATACATTTATTATTGAATTAGGAAGTATAAAGTGTCCGTCTACGATTAAGAATGTAACACGAGATATTATAAAATATTATTTTTTTTAAGATAAAAAAAATTGAAGAAAAAAAATGAAAAAAAAATTGGAAAAAAAATGATCGGGCCGGACCGGACTAGAACCGGAACCGTACCTTACGGGTCGGGTCGGGTCTGGACCAATCATGAGCGGGTTTGTACGGGTCTAGAACCGGAACCGGAACCAGAACCATAATTTTAAAATGAGCGGGTTTTGACCGGTTCCGGTTCCGATCCGGGTAAAACCCACCCATTGACAAGCCTACCTGGGAATGCCATAATTCAGTATGGAAGAGGATTGGAATGTAGAGGGGTCTTCCAGAAGATAGCACGGTCTCTTCTGTACGCTTCTGTTCTAATGGGGGAGGACAGAACAAAGACTTCGGTGTCTCTCCTGGGGACCACCCATAAGTTTTAAATAAAACAACTTAACTGTAATTGCAAGTTAGCCCATCAACAACTCAACAATTACACTATAGTATTATATACTTATATAATAGCAAATAACACATTTTAATGTATAAGTGACCATATTAATGAGATTAATAGAAATTAATCTAACAATATGCAACAAAAATATGCAATTCTATCGACTTTATTATATTTTAATAAATTTCATTATGCACTTTTGTTACATACATTATGCATTATCACTGTATTAATTAATCAATAATACCGAGAATTCAAAAGGCATGAAATTTTAAATGTTATTATGAATAATAATTTTGAAATATTAAAAAAAATTTAAAATGAGTAGAAGGATTAGGATAGCCATGTGATGTTTATTCCCAAAATAAATAATGACGTTAAATAATACTAATATCATTCCATAACTAATTTAAATTAATTGTAGTAAGGAACGTTTACATATGATTGAAGAAAGACCTAACTATCCTTTTATATATTTAAAATATCAATCAAATTATATCCAAGATTAAATAATAACCGTGTGATCTAATGATTTAATGGTCATGATATCATGCATTCTCATTTCTCACTCTAAATATCATTCTCATGTGATTGATTTCCTCTATATATATATATTACTACTTTAGATTCCAAATCCTACTTAAGTACATAAGACACAGTTCAAATACACTAACTGCATATAAAGAAACAGAAGAAAAAACTAAGATGGAAAGTCATTCGGCAGAGTATAATTGAAACTGAATAACAAAATTCAGACAGATCTAAAGCAAAAAAATTGCAATTGCAGCTGAGGAATGTGAAGACAAAATACAAATTTTTGGACATTCTAAATATATTCATACTAAAGAAGATTCCCTTAGAATAAATTAGGCATTCTAATTGTCATCTTTCATTTCCACCTTTTCTATCTGATTCCTTTTCAGTTCTTAATCAAAGTATTTTAACTTTATTTTCACATCCTGCATGATTTTTTGAATCCAAAAGGGAAGAAGTTAATAATGCAGATTATAAATATAAAACATCAATTTAGGAACTGAATTATCTCAAGTCTATATCGATGTCTGTCATCATGATTTTGTAGCAAGGAATTGGCAGGAAGCGGATTGGATTCAATTATTTGGACGACTTTGAAAGAGACTGTTTTATTTATTTAATTAATTAATTAGCAATTACAAGTAGCATCTTTGACTCGGCATATATAGTAAGAATGTTGACAACCTCAAAATGATACTCGACATATATTCCTAAACTATATTAATTCGCAATTACAAATGTTACTTTGAGGTTGTCAACATTAATTTGTCAACATTTTCCCAAATTCAAAATAAATGTTGACAAATTTAATATTTCCCCAAACATATCATTTTTGAGGTTGTCGACATTTATTTTTTGAGGTTTTAATAATTGCAAATGTTACTCGGCATATATTCCTAAACTATCTTTTTAAAAAAAGTAAGAATGTTGTAAATATAGATCTAAGTAAGAGTGCATCAATATATTATTAATGCCATTATGATCGTAATCTTATGTGACACTTTGAAATCGTCTCTATTTATATTTATTAAAAAAATTGAAATTAACAAAATTATATTAATATATATTTTATTTTTATTTGTGCACATAATATTTATGTCATACTCTTATTTCAATATATATTATATATTAAATTATATATATTTTTCCATATTTAAATAATATTTCAAGAATATATAAATATATATGAAGGTATCTTTAAGTAACTAATTTAATAATAGTTTATACAATACATATACAACCTTTTCACATCTAACAAAAATGTATGAACAATATGAAAATATCTAGATTTTATATTTATTTGAAATTTTTTTATAATATATATGTAATGTTAGGTCGCAGGAAGAGCATATGTGGTATATGTTGAGATACAGCGATGCTGTTTTGGACAGTCGATTGTGTAAGATAGCAAATTAACTCGTTTAATGCAGAGTGAGTAATCTGCTCAAATAACTCTCGACATAGAATGAGTGATGATCTGTGCACTCAACAGTTAGGCTATGTTTACACAGATCGTGTGAGGAAACTAGTATGATATGTTGGTTGCTCTTATACTTAGAAAATATTTCGTTTATTATCGAGTGTTCTTTAATGCAAGTTGATTAGCAAGACGCACAACTCGTTGTTCTGTGAACAGCTCGCTGGTGAGTGATAAATAAGATAATCAAATAAAGCAATGAAGAATATAAAGAATACACAATATTTAATGTGGTTCAAAAAACCCCTTATGTCCACTATCAATCAAAACTAGATTGATGAATCTCTTAACATTGGATTCTTCAATTCTTTATCCTTACTGAGTACGAGCTTATTCTCGCTTATTTATACTCGTTCAGTACGAGATTACACTTCTTTTATTTAAACTCGATGAGTACGACATCTGACTTGGGTTATAATAAGTTGTCTTCCTCCTTGCTTCTCTATTACAAAACTTGAAGCTTTTATGGCTATGTAGTAAACTAGAACTAATGACTTTGAAGGCTCAATCCTAATTAGGGGTGAGCAAAAATCGATCTAAACCGAAAAACCAAACCGAACCACTGATGACTGGTCGATTTGGATCGGTTTTAAGATATTTGAATTGGTTTCGGTATTAATTTTTAAAAACTGAATTTTTTCCAGTTCGGATCGGTTTCTAGTAAAATGGTTTGGTTCTCAACCGAACCGATTGAATTTTTTTATATTAAATTATTATCTTATAAATTATAATAAATAAATAAATTACTTAAACTTAAATAGTACTCCCTCCGTCCACCAAGTTTCTTCCCACTTTTCTTTCTATTTTTGGCAACTCATTCTCCACTCACTACACTTTAATGTGGGTCCCATTATCCACTCACAATACAATACACATCATCTAACTTTTTGTGGGTCACATTCTCCACTCACTACACTTTACCCTCACTTCACTCTTTATCAACCAAAATCAACCCATTATTAAAACTCGTGTCAGGTCAAAATTAGAAAAACATTGGTGGACGGAGGGAGTATTTGTTACAAAATCTAATTTATAAAATAATCATATATTCCAAATTATAAAGAATTAGCATAAAACTAAAACATTTCATAAAAGTAAAGTAAGTAAATAATAGTATAAAATATGAATGAGTAAACTTAAAAATTGAAAGTGTTTGAATAAATTAATTTTCTCAATGTCCATTTCATGTCGTAAATGATAATATACAAGATTGAACAAATGTTTAATTGAAATAATTTGAACATAAAATTTGAGTGCAAATTATAATAAATTTATTAATGAAAAATATATATAATTAAAATTTTTGGATAATCAAAAATCGAATCGAAACCGAATTTTAAGTTTCAGTATGGATCGGTTTGGTTTTTTAAATGATTTGGTCGGATTGATTTTAATTTCTAAATAATTAGGTTGATTTGATTTTAGAGTTTTGGTTCGGTTTTTAACCGAACCGAACCGTTGCTCACCCATAATCTTAATATATAGTTCCAGTGAGTTTATCTCAATAATATGGTGATTTCTCTCTCTAATACAACACTAACTAAGAATGAATAGACAATTTAATCGGTGTTGAATGAACTCTGAATCTCTGGAGAAAATCTTGCAGCATTGTAGCTCTTTTCTGAGTTTCTTTTTGTTCATTATTTCTGAAGAAGGGATGGAGTTTTATAGGCATATTATTTGAAAACTAGTTGTTGCAACATTAGTGATTTCATTGATTACAAATATGACTATTGAATGTTGATTGTACTTCTAGCCGTTGGAGTTTGTCCTATGTGTCATCTAACGTGTCACAGGACATGTGGGTTGTGATCCATTTAGGCAGATCATTAGTTTCCTTCAATCTGTCTGAGAACAACTCACTGGGCACACAAAGTTATCTCTTGAATGGTGTTTTGGGCTGTCTCCTGACCATTTGCTTCTAGGGCAGGTCATTTGTTCTCTCTTGGAATATGTCATCTGGTCACCTCGATCTTTCCTCCTTTCAATTTGTCTGTGTTGATATATTCTGCTAGTTTGGTGTGCTGGTCTGTTGCGCCTTTTAGGATGATCTCTAAATCTTAAGTTTAGAAAGTTAGGTTAATCTTATGAACAACGTTACATAGATTTGTTCTTACACTTTGATCAACCTGCTACGAACAATAAAGTCAAGCTCTTTTTACCAGGTTGTTATATTATCAATTTGACATTACATGGCAGCTAACTTGCTACTAGCAACACAAATGACCTTTATGGACACAATCTGTATTTCATCTGTTGTCTAACACTAACTAGACATAACATTGTGTTGATCTATAAACTATTCAAGCACCTAAACATCTAAACATCATATAATCATTTACGCAAACAGCTAAATAGAACAATGTGATTTTACATTGTCAAAACACATAAATAATAATTTGCAATCATAAAAAAAGTTCCTAACATATAATCTATTACATATGATATTTTTAATTATCTTATAATTCTAATTTTTAATATAGATAATACTCCATCAGTCCCAACAATATGTGACCCTTTGACTAATACTGTGAGCGTTTTTCGATCAAAAGGGCCAAAAATAATGACATAGAGGGAGTGGGAATTTAAAAATTATATTTTTCATTAAAATAATAATAAAAATAGAATAATATATAATCTTCTTATATATATTAGATTATATATTGTTTTATTTTTATTAATAAAAAATATATTAAATGATATATTTGTTTGATAAGTATATTTGATATCTAATTGAAAATTCAATCAAATCTATAATTTTTTGTTGCAAATTTTCGATTATCAATATTTGGGAATGCAACCGACCTTCATTATTAGTCACATATTAACTTATCTATTATTGGGTAGATATTTTCAATGTACTCCCTCCGTCCCACGAATGTAGTCCCCAATTATATTAAAATGAGTGTATTATTATAATGAAATGGGACTACATTCGTGGGACGGAGGGAGTATATGTTTTTATAGTTACATCTATTTTTTCTCTTTAATAATTAATGTATATTTTTTTATTACATTTTTGATTACTTGTCATGTTAATTAAAGATATTCAAACTAATGTATTTTTTTTGTTCGAGTAAGTACTGAATTCAATTCATGTTCATTTATGCACCATTCCAGTTAGGTCATCCATTTAGATAATTGATTACACTAGATTACACTCAAATTGTGATAAATGTTAGATTAATGTTATATTACAACAACTACTCATTGACATAGATGTATACATTGAATTTACAAATAAATAATTTAGATAAATTGTACACGTCAATAATAATAGACGAGTTTATGAGTATTTAATATTTGTGACGATATAAATCTATTGATGATACAAATATTATCATGTTGATTTGATCATAAATGAATAGTTTGTGATGAGACCGAATTATTAAATTATTTTATAATTAGATATAGGACGATTGCAAGTTTACCATAATCAAGTTCACATAATTAACAACTTTTATTATACATGTTTAATATATGAAATAGTAGATAAATTGGTTTGTACCTATTCAAATAAAAAAAATTATTTGAATAAATACGGGTTCAGAACAATAACATACGACTTAGGATGATAAAACTTACAAATTCATTTTTAAAATTAACTTTGAACAAGTAGGGATATATATATATATATATTTCATTTTCTTCATTAGCAATATTTATTTTTATTATTCGAATTTATAATACATATTATTATATGGGTGAAAAAAAGAAAACCAATTAATCGGGACATGGTATATGAATTTGAATTGAGTACATATATAAAAATGAATAAATTCAAATAATTAACAAGTATTATTTATGAGTTTGAGACATAAATGAATAGTTTATGAGATAATAAATATTAGATTTTTTTTTAATATATTTTAAGACAAGTAAGAATATATAAAATTCAATCGTATTAAAAAAAATAATAATAATAATAAGTTGCAAGTACAAGTTGCCTATTGACGAGTTTACAAGGATTTAATATTTATGATGGATACAAATATATTGAGAAAACAAATATTATTGTACTGATTAGATCATAAATGAATAGTTTTTGATGAGATTGAGTTGTAAAAATTATATTATATTAATTTTGGGACGATCGTGAGTTTATCGTATGCAAATCTTCATAATTAACAATTTTATTAGACACATTTAATATATGAACGAGTAGTTCATATATTCTTAACAACGAATAATGATAAATAAAATGAATATTAAATAATTTTATAAAATATTTAATTGAATTTGAACAGTAGTGAACTGGAGTAGTATTTACAAAAATTAACTTTCCTTTGGAAAGTTGAAATGAGTAGATATATGATAATTTACTTTTATATATATATATATTAATAAGCACATATATTTTGATAAATTTTAATTTCTTTCTCTTCACAAACATAGGCAAATATGATATATCTCACCAAATACCAATTTGGTCATTTCAATATATCGGAACATTTTTACGTGTAAAATCCTTATAAAATTTTTGTTTTTATTATGATTGCAATTTATTTTTCATATGTCTAAATTAATTAAAAAAGAAAAAAGAAAAAAAAAAACAATACAACCCACCACATCCATCGATACTTTCTGGGCACTTTCCGATTTCTAACTATGTCATTATAAAATAATTTATTTTAAAATTAATGTTGATACTGATTGGAACTTGGCGAAGTCATCTCTTAATGTCACAATTTGATATTTTGAATCTAGGTCTTGTTTTGGGCAAGAAGTCATAACCAAACAGAAAGTAAATACTGAAAAATATATAACTGAAAAGAAATAGAAAAGATATTTAATAGAGAAAGTAACTTGACTTGAAATTGATTAGTCGGGTCTTGACTTATGTCTTGATCATTGGTGCAAAGATATTCACCCTACTTGCATGTCGTTGGTTAAAGGCAGATGTAAGTCTATGGTTTTTCCCCCTAGGCTAATCACTATGACTTGTCACTTAGACAACGCAATGCTCCGGTTCGTCCGTCAGCAAACATATCACCAAGACAACCCCTTTTTTACTCGTTACGTAGCCACTAAGGCCCCACCCAACATACCCCAGGCTCTTGCCCAAGGCAAGCGTACTCGAATATACCCAACTGGACATTAGCGGAGCAACCACCACAGACGCTCCATTTTTTTCACGTGCCTCGTCCATGGCGTCTCCATCCACATCACTACACTAATCCCTCTGTCTGACAAGGCGGAATCCACTTGATCCTTTGGGCTTCCAGTACTCAATTGTAACCTTACATTGCCCAAGATGCTACCGGCCGAATAACACCAAGGGTTTGATCAAGTTGTACAAAAATCAGATCTAGTGCTTTAGGAACATACAGATACGGTGATGGGTTCGTTTAGACCTCTCAAGACCTTAAGCCTCAACTGAACTTATATTTTCCAAATCAAGTAAATAAATCTAGCTACACATGCTTAAAGTAAATAATACAAAATAAATAAAGGAAAATATACTTGGAATTAAATACGAAAAAGTAGTGTCGACAAAAGTACCTCTTGGCAGGACCAACCCTGACCAAGGACATAAAAACGTAAGGTAGAAATTAAAGGTGCTCGTATGACTTGTTTTCTTCCTCTCAATCACTCATGAGAGTTAAAATATGGCCTAAGACTAAGAAAATAATGCAGCGGCCGGCTGGAATCGTCGCACACCCTCCTTCAAGTCCGCATACGCTAGCCTGCGGCCTGGGACTGCATATATAGGAGGCTAAATGGGACTGGGCCTGTCTCTGGCGGCGGATTGACTCATCTAAGGTTGGTAGTGACATTTTCCTTCTTTGGCAGATCCGCTCATGTATAGAAGATGCTCCCAATCTTCCAGATTTGAGCTGGATGGAAAGGGAGATTTCTTTCCTTATTTCGTGCATGGAAAGTCTTGGCCGCCACTCTTTGCATTTTGTCTCTCGTCTGCTTCACCACCATCTACTATCTCCTTCTCCTTTGTTTTGGTCAAGATGTTTCTCAGCTTGGCTCCAGCAATTGAAGTATGATCCTAGGCAGTACTCTGTCTTGAACTTCAACTTGCTCAAGGGACTTCGTGCGTAAACTTGCCTCTTTAATATGATGATCTTCATCTTGATCTGCATCCTGCCATCCATATTTGTGTCCTCCCAGACACGACAAAAAAAAATAAAGAACAAATATTCGATCTAAACTAAAAACAAGACACAAAAGAGCACGAAAAACGAACTCGTCAATTAGTATTATCAAAAAATAGACATTTTATTTATTAAAATTATTTATTCTAACATATAATATATATTACTTTGACAATTTCCATTACGAAAAAAATTTAATTTAATAACAGAATTTTTCATTACTAAAATAAAAAAAAATTTACTAAAAATTTTAGTTACAGATTTATTCAGTAGTAATATTGATTGTTCCTAAAAAATTTAACAATAGAATATATTTTGTTACTATATAACAATATAATTGTAACTGAATTTCCGTTTCTAAAATCTTCAATTTTAGGAACGGAATTGAAATGAAAAATTCCGTTACTAGATTTTAAGAACGGATAATTCTGTCACTAATTATGTTACTAAAATTGAACAACAATTTCATAACAATTCTTTTGCTAATCCGTTAAAGTTTAGGAACAGAAAACTTATCTGTCACTATTTCATTACTATATAATGCGTTTTTTGTTGTGTTCGTAAATTAGTTTGAATATGGTTCGCGAACAATATGTAGTTCGACTGGATTTTAAGGTTCGTGAACAAATTCGTTAACAAAGTTAATGAACTATTCAAAACTCGGCTTGATAAAATTATATTTGAACATGTTCATGAACCTTTCAAACCGAATACAATTTAACTTGAGTTTGGCTCAAAAAATAATTCGAGCTCGGTTGGAGGTTCAAGTTCAATTCTTTTAGTAAACGAGGGAATTTCAAACGAACTTTATCAAGATGAACTCCAAATAGTTAACGAATGATTTGATTTACACCTCTACTTGTTGGTAGGGCTGACAAAAATAATTCGGTGGCTCATTTGAATAATAACATGTTGGTTTCAGGATGGGTTGTGTTACCCGATATATTGTTGTCACTATTATTCGTTGGTTGTGCAAAAAAACCACTCAATAATTTTGTTAGTCGATTTTCTTCATATGGTCCAATGGACCGAGACCGGCCCGGTCCAACCCAACTCGACCTACCCGCATGAAGTTTCCGAAAAAGTTTAATGTTTTTTTTATAAAATAAGTAACATTATTTAAATCAAAATAAATTTCATTCATAATGATTGTGAATAACTAATACTATGGCGTGTGAAATGAATGAATAATTTCATGTTCATGAGCTTACTGATTTCATAATTATTATTTCATATCAACCATAGGATAAAGAACGGAAACAAAATGATCATTGCATTTCTGGACCATTTATGTATATCAACCATACACTTAGTATAATGTTATGTGAATGACACGTAACACTCGAATAGTAGATAAGTTGTTTTTTGTAGTTACATTTGATCTAGCTCGGCATGAAACATAGTGTACTTAGAAGTCATCGTTTCCTCTTCATTAATACAACTTTCATAATTCCTATAAAATCAGAAATAGGGAAGTATCTTGTGATGAAACAAAGTTGTGTCCGTAATCAATAAAATAAACAACAAGAAAATAACTATGCAATGCCACAATGCAAGATGCCCCATGTACATGCTTTTACTATGATAACTACAAAATCTACTATTTACTCTTGGTACGTGCTTTTTGTCTATATATATAATAATATATCCCTCCATGAAAAATTTGCACATTTGTCCACTTTATTAAGTCTATAAAAAATTTGCACACTTATATTTTTAATAATTATACATATATTGTTGAACCCACCGTCACTTTTTTAATCATTCACATTACATATTTAACTATATAATGTGGGACCCTCGTTCCACTCATAACATATTTAATTTATTTATCAATCAACCACAATTTTTTTTCACTCACATACACATATTTAGTTAATAAATATTATGAGACCATTGCTACACTCACAACACATTCAAAGCATTCGTTAAAATTCGTGTCGAACCTTGTGCAAGTACTTGGTGGACAGAGGGAGTACAAAGGAACACTTTTCCATCCCTAACTATGACTGCAATAGATATGATAATGTCAGGTGTACAAATTATTAATTTTTTGACAATATTTATTTATTTATTCTTAATAAAATAATTTTAAATATTTTATTAAATTATTAAATTGTAGCAAGAAAGTGAATTAAAAAATTATATCGAAAAATTATTATTTATACATGTGACATTGTACATTAGTTATGAGTATATTAGTATCTTCTGGATGGGTAAATAGAAGTGTTCATAGTTATGGTTATAGTTTGAATCACAATCGTACAGTTAGTTCACAATTTTATTATTTTAAAACTTTAATCGAACCGTACTTATTACGATTTGAAAACCGACGTAAAAAAATTATATATTTAAATTGAATATAAAGATCAACATGTAATTTTATGAGATATATGTAATGGTTCTATATATAATATAAAAGTTAAAACTAATTTAAACATAGAAAGAATCTATAAAAATATATATTGAGAAACTGACAATTCAAAACTGTAGATTCTAATTATTTAGAATTGGAACCGATCATTCCCTACACAATTACGGATCATAATCGATTCCTCAAACCACTAATTATAGTTCATTTATGATTTGATTCTAAACGATTACATGATTCTTCTGGGCAACTCTAAAGGTAATCAATCATTTTTTTTATAAAAAAAATGAAGATTATGCACCCAAATTTTAGTGCTTCAATATTTTGGGGAAATAAAACGACACCTCTAAATTTGACATCTTCATTAGTACCAAATAATTTTTACGGTACCAAATAATTGTGAGCGATTTTGACAGAACCGGTTATGAATAAGTAGAAAGTGTTGCTTTATTTATTAAATTAACTTTACAATAAGAGTTGCCATTAAACTAACGATTTTTCTTGTATATAATAATTTAATTAACATATAATTAAAAATACTTTGTCACATTATCATTTGAATTAAAAAATATATTAAGATAATATTTAGGAGGTAAGAGAGGCAAAAAGAAAACAGTTGGAAGTTGCTTGTTATAAGGAACAGTAGTGGCAAGAAATGGCCGGCAGAAAACACAAAATGAATTGATTCATTCATGATAACAACAGAAAGAGCTGCCAATCAAGGCCTGCACAAGAATTTCCAGAGACTCCCTACATACTTGTGTATAAAAAACTAGTTAATTTCCTTTCGAAGAGAGAATAAAGAGCAGTGTTAGAGTTAGTTATGCACATTGCAGAAAATGGGAAAAAACAATGGCATCTTTCGATATGCAGACACATTCGACAAGCTGCTCATGTTCTTGGGGACTTTAGGCAGCATAGGAGATGGAATCCAGGTTCCTCTCATGATGTTCATTCTCAGTGATGTCATCAATCAATACGGTGTCGTTAGCAACGACAGCAAACTCTCTATGGCTTCTGTCAACAAGGTATGTGCATGCATGTATGATGTATCTCTAGTGCTGTTGTTGGACTGAGGATTAGTCCACAAAAAACATAAGAAGAAAAAGCGTATGATATAAGAAGAAATGAACTCCAAACTCTTGAAGCCAAACTCTTGAAGCCTTCGTACGCTTTTTGTTCTTATTTTGTTGTGGAGTAATCCTCAGTCCAACAACTGTAATACATGATCTTGATCTAGTATGTGTACATATTGCTTGTCCTAATCAAGCTTCTCTTGTGGTGTTTAGTATGCATTGAGGCTTTTCTATGTTGCCATCGGTGTCGGCTTCTCTGCTTTCGTAGGTTCGTTGCAGTTATCGAAAAGAAATCATCGATCAAAGTATGTATTGAGTTTACTGTTGTGTTTGATTAGTACTAAGAGAGGGTGACATGGTCTTTGCAGAGGGATTATGTTGGGCAAGAACTGCAGAGAGGCAGAGTTCGAGGATGAGATTGGAGTACCTTAAATCTGTGCTCAAACAAGAAGTGGGCTTCTTTGACTCCCATGATGCCGATTCTTCGACTACGTTCCAAATTGTTACAACGATTACATCCGACTCCAACACCATTCAAACCACCATTGGAGAGAAGGTACTCCTTTCGTCCTGTGAAATTAGCCCTTGTTTTTATGTTGGGACGTCCCAAATATAATCCAATTTCTTAATATGAAACATACTTCATCTCTCCCACTAAATATGTCTTGTTTTGACTAAAACTGTGAGAGTTTTTTGGTCAAAACACGACATATTTAGTGAAACAGATGGAGTATCCTTTTAATATTAACTAAGGGTAAAATAAAAAAATTGCACATATTGCTTGCTTCACCTTAGATTGCTCTGTTATCTAGAAAACAAAAATCTTAATATCCAAAACTAGCCAAAAGTGAAAAATAAATTATAGTCACAAACTTAGTAATATATCCGAACTGAGGACGGGTTTTTGGGGTTAGTTCACCCTCGCGGATCGTGGTCCTTTGTCCCGGCCATTGTAGCACGTGTGTCATACTCACCTTCCTCTGGCTTATCATCGGCAATCTTTTTAGGGTTCCAAATTCAAGGTTGACAACTAAACACGAGGAACGTTTAAGCACTTGTTAGTATGAAGGACACAAATCATACTATGGCTAAAATTTGTATATTATCATGTTTTTTTGGCTAGTTTTTTACCCTAAAAACAAAATGCATGTATAAAGGCCACAAATATGTATATCACTTTCTGGATTAAATGACTATAAGGCCAAAAACAAACTGAGAAAGTGAAGACTAAGCAAGTTACATTAAATAGTATCGTCCAGTTTCTATAGAACTAATCACTAAAATTTCCTTAGAGAGGATAAGGCTAAGCAGAGCGAAAAAGGTTTTCCATGAAATGGGAAATGCAAAGTATTAGTCCTACACAAAGTTTGTGAATAAGTTTTTTCTGCTAAACAGGAAGTATTGAACTCATAATTCAATAGATACTTTTTACGAACTCATTGTATATGTGTTTTCTTGATTATTGGAGTGCAGATACCGGACTGCCTGGCCTACGTGTCGTCGTTCATGTTCTGCTTCATATTCGCCTTCACGCTGTCATGGAAGCTGACTCTGGCAGCCATACCATTCACCATAATGTTCATAGTCCCGGGGCTCGGATTCGGGAAGATGATGATGGACGTGGCGATGGAGACCATTGGATCGTATGCAGTGGCAGGAGGGATGGCGGAGCAGGCCATTTCATCGATCAGAACGGTGTACTCGTACGTTGCGGAGCAGCAGACGCTGGAGAAGTTCAGCAACGCACTTCAGAATACAATGGAGTTGGGAGTGAAGCAAGGGTTTGCAAGAGGACTAATGATGGGGAGTTTTGGAATTATCTACATCAGCTGGGGATTTCAAGCTTGGATAGGCTCCATTCTCGTCACCAAGCAGAACGAAAAGGGTGGAGACGTATTCGTTGCCGGATTCAACGTGCTCATGGGAGGACTGTGAGTTCATCCTTACTCATCTCTTCAGATCTTCTATTGTCTGACCGTGTCACATCTCGTATTTCGTGTTGCGTTAACAGTGACACGTGTTATAGTTAATGGTTTAACATTCTATATATATGTTTTTCTTTATATGTACTCTAAATCTTGAATTATAATCATGATACGTGTCAGTCTCGTGTTAATGCAATAAAAGATGTCACGCGATTAGGCAATATGAGATCTTATTCGCGTATGTGTTTGATCTTTGCAGGAACATCCTGACTGCTCTACCCAACCTGACAGCAATAACGGAGGCGAAATCTGCAGCGACGCGTATATCAGAGATGATCGACCGTGATCCAGCTATAGACGGTGACGACAAGAAGGGGAAGGCGTTGTCGTACGTGAGAGGCGAGATTCAGTTCAAAGGCGTTTACTTCAACTACCCCTCAAGACCGGATACAGCGATCTTGCAGGGGTTGGACCTCACGGTTCCGGCTGGAGGAACCGTGGGGCTAGTTGGGGGAAGTGGGTCCGGGAAGTCCACCATTGTCTCACTTCTTCAGAGATTCTATGATCCAATAGAAGGGGAGATTCTGTTGGATGGGTACAAGATTAATAGGCTGCATCTGAAATGGCTGAGGTCACAGATGGGACTGGTGAATCAAGAACCAGTCCTATTTGCAACCACGATTAAGGAGAACATATTGTTTGGTGAGGAAGGAGCATCAATGGAGGATGTGCAGAAAGCAGCAGTAGCTGCAAATGCTCATGATTTCATTCTCAAGCTACCTCTTGCATATGAAACTCAAGTAAGAATCATTACAGCTAGCTTCTTAATTACCTCCACTATCAACATGCATATACATATATCCACCATTCTACAAAACTTCTTTATAGTTTCTACAAAACTTCTTTACAGTTTGACCCAGTACAGGTTTTAATTATATAAGAGTATATGGTGAGTACATTTTGCGTGTCATATGATTTATTATTTTTTACTTATCATAAATAGAAAGTTTGAAATGTAAATATATTTTGTGCACGGAATAAAATGAATATATGACTTGATTAAAAAGACTAATTTATGTGTTGATTACCAATAATTAGGTTGGGCAGTTTGGGATTCAGCTATCAGGGGGACAGAAGCAACGGATAGCGATAGCGAGAGCTTTGATACGAGATCCGAAGATACTCCTCCTTGACGAGGCCACGAGCGCCCTCGATACCGAGTCCGAGCGAATAGTCCAGAGGGCCATCGAGCAGGCGTCCAAGGGGAGGACCGCCATCGTCGTAGCTCACCGTCTCTCTACCATCAAGATGGCTAACCTCATCGTCCTTCTCAAGTCGGGCCGAGTCCTCGAATCCGGCTCACACGATGACCTCATGAAGATCGAGGGCGGAGAGTACGCCAACATGGTGGAGCTGCAAATGTCATCAGTCGCTTCAGCAGCGACTGATCACAATGCAACAAACTCCACCCCTCGGAGTGGGAGGAACTATCGGAGGCCGATAATTTCTCCCAGTCCGAGGAGTATAGTATCAAGCCCACGCACTCCGCACACTCCCCGCACACCTATGACCCCTATGAGCCCCTTCTCCATGAACCCGATGAGCCCTTTCTCCATGAGTGCACCTTACTCGATCCAATACGAGGACGCATACGACACAGATGATGATGACAACACTAACAAGCCGACCTATGCAGCTCCATCACAGCTGCGTTTGTTGAAGCTGAACGAGCCTGAGTGGGGACAAGCCCTGCTCGGGTGCTTAGGTGCCATAGGCTCAGGCGCGGTCCAGCCCATCAATGCATACTGTGTGGGAGGACTAATAGCAGTCTACTTCAGAGCAGACAAATCAACCATCACACCTCATGCAAGAACCTACTCCTTCATATTCTTAGCCCTTGGCTTCTTCAACTTCTTCACCAACCTCCTCCAACACTACAACTTTGCAGTGATGGGGGAGAGGCTCACAAAGAGGATAAGAGAGATGCTACTCAAGAAACTCATGACTTTCGAGATCGGATGGTATGATCAAGACGAGAACACGAGTGCAGCCGTCTCCGCTCGTCTATCAACAGAGGCCAACATGGTCCGTTCGCTCGTGGGGGACCGGATGTCGCTGCTGGCCCAAGCCGTCTTCGGAGCTACATTCGCCTACGCATTAGGCCTCTACTTGACATGGAAGCTGGCGCTGGTGATGATGGCAGCTCAGCCATTGCTAATAGGAAGCTTCTACATGAGAAGCGTCCTAACAAAGAGCATGTCAGCAAAGATACAGATAGCACAGAAGGAAGGAAGCCAACTAGCAAGTGAAGCAGTCATAAACCACAGAACCATAACTGCCTTCTCTTCCCAAAAGAGGATACTAGCACTATTCAAAGCCACA
This sequence comes from Leonotis leonurus, assembly GCA_026898415.1. NCBI lineage: Eukaryota > Viridiplantae > Streptophyta > Magnoliopsida > Lamiales > Lamiaceae > Leonotis > Leonotis leonurus. Next base: position 29,216 of record JAPKLX010000146.1, on the reverse strand, counting down.
CTAGAAGGCCCAAGAAAGGAAAGCATTAGGCAATCATGGTTTGCAGGGGTTGGCCTATTCAGCTCACAGTTTCTTGCAGCAGCTTCAACAGCATTAGCCTATTGGTACGGGGGCAAGCTACTCACCAACCACGACATAACGCCCGAGAAACTCTTTCAAGCATTTCTTGCTCTCCTCTTCACTGCATACACCATTGCAGAGGCGGGGAGCATGACCAACGACATCTCACGAGGAAGCAGTGCCGTCGGATCAGTCTTTGCGATCCTCGACAGGAAGAGCGAGATCGAGCCCGACAACTCCTACAACAAGGATGACATCAGAAGGGGTATTAGGGGACGCGTGGAGCTTAAAAAGGTCGTCTTCGCCTACCCTTCCAGGCCGGAGCAACTGGTACTAAAGGGTCTAAGCCTTAAGATCAGTGCAGGGACTACTGCTGCATTGGTAGGGCAGAGTGGCTCTGGGAAATCAACAATCATCTCTCTGATCGAGAGGTTCTACGATCCGAGCAACGGGTCCGTGTGGATCGACGAAAAGGACGTGAAGGATTACAACATAAGAGCATTGAGATCACACATTGCCTTAGTGAGCCAAGAGCCTACTCTCTTTTCAGGAACCATCAAAGAGAACATAGCCTACGGGGATAAGAATGCAAGAGAATCTGATATCAGAAAGGCAGCAATGATGGCAAATGCTCATGAGTTCATCAGGTATTTATCTATGCTCTTTCCACATACACCTCATTGTATGCAGATCTCGAGTTGATTAATTTATAGTGATTTTATCCGATTGTAGTGGAATGAAAGATGGATATGAGACATACTGTGGAGAGAGAGGAGCACAGCTATCAGGAGGGCAGAAGCAACGGATAGCGCTAGCACGTGCGATCTTGAAGGATCCAGCAATCCTGTTACTAGACGAAGCAACGAGCGCTCTGGACAGCGTGTCGGAGAGCTTGGTGCAGGAGGCGCTGGAGAAGATGATGGTGGGTCGAACGTGCATAGTGGTGGCTCATCGCTTGTCAACCATAATCAAGTCCAACTCCATTGCTGTGATCAAGGATGGGAAGGTTGTGGAGCAAGGCTCCCATTCTGATCTAATGGCAAAGGGGAGTGGCAGTGCTTACTTTTCCTTAGTCAAACCACAGGCACTCAACTCCCCTCCTACCTCAACCTAGCAAACATATATATATGTATCAACTTGCATGCTTGTTTCTATTTTTAAATGTCAATTCATATCAAATTTTGTTGGGGTTTTAGAGAGGAGATGATGGTTTTCTTTACACACTGTCACATATTATTTAGATTTGTAATGTTGAAGTTGGAGGGATTGATATGTAAATTGTGGCTCATCAAAGTGTGTAGAAGAGGGAAAAAGGGGTTTAGTGGAATTGTGGCTATACTTGATTATATTCATGTTGCTTATAGTTATATCCCATAGGGGAGTCGGAAAATAATATTTGAGGAGAAAAAGTTATATTAAATAATAAACAAGTCTTAGTTGAAATGAAAATTATGGAGCAATTATATATTTTTAATAAATACAAATATGGTAGTAAGTTTGATATTAATGAAAGAGAGTTAACCGTGTGATAAATAATATTATTATGTGGACATTACTGGTATAATATTTGAGTGTTTATTAATTATATGTATCTCTTTTGTAAAGTGAACAATATATACGAGAATACAGTTTCAGGATTCGACACTCTACAAATTTATTTTCTCCAGTCTTCTATGCAGTTTCTCTCTTTTTCTCATTTTTTCTCTTATATTAAATTTATATAGACAAATTGTTGAAATTGAATGAACCCATATTATAATACATTATCAACATGAGTCTCTAACCTAATTGAGTTCGATGTTTGTCCTAGAAAAGAATTGCGTCAATCTTGTAAGGTACTATTCCTATGTCTTGATAATTTTCCCTGAATATGGAATAATATCAACAGACCGTCTTAATTAAATATGAAGACGTCATGTGAGAGCTTGCATTATTAAATAGGGGGCGATAAAAGATGTTATCAGACTTAGAATGACTATCTTAAGAGTACACGGGAGGAGAAAATAACCAAAGATTGTTAGCTTTTCATAGGCAAAAAGACACAAGGTGACTGCTAACCAAAGGCTAGATGTTGTCGTTTGGTGTCTAGAGATTGAAAATCATGTAAGGCGCACAGTGTAACGAAATCTGATTGTGGGATTGATTGTCAACCTAACAAAATTAAAGCAATGCCTAACAAAAACCTTTTACTATATCGAAATCTCCTTAAAAATATGGTCATATTTCACAAAAATAACACACAACTTGAAGTCTCTATATCCTATAATAAATTTAAATAAAGTATGATGCGTAGAAGTACTATTAACTTTGTATTATTTTCTGTGATGTTGATATTCATCATCGAGAAGTGTCAAGCTACAAGTCGTCTATTGCCAAAGCGATGCCTATTCGGCCTCGGCCTCGACCTCGACTTCAATGGTATTGGCAGCGGCGGAGTTAATTTGATAGTCTTTGTTATCGGACCTAATTGGGTCCCTATTTATGTTCATGGTACGCCATCTTCTAATTAACTAAATCAGTTACTATATAAACATATATATTAATATTAATAAGAAGGTTTTGACCCAATTAGTTCTCATAACTTTTTTTAGAAGAGAGAAACATTATTAAGACAGGCATAAGAAATGCCTACAACAACAATCAGTAGAGTACATACACAATACCTTCAATCAACCAAGCAAAGGAAACTATACATCAAGGAGAGGATTTAAGCACCAAGATCTAAAGTTTTGCCGGACATCATAGTCGTTGACCTTCTTACCCGCTACCCAGCATCATACTTTCGATTTAATGTACCCCATCCTTCTATCAATATTTCAATCTCCATTATTAAAAACAATCTCATTTCTACTCTTCCAAATCACTCAAACCATACATTCTCAAATCGCAGCTAAAAAGTGTTTAAACTTAGTACCTTTTGTTAGGTATTTTATTCTGATATTTTTATGTTGAACCTAACACGTGTGTTTTTGTGTTCTTCACAGGTTCGTTGTTTGACTCGTTGTTTTGCTCAACACAACAAGCTGATGCTGAGTTGCCACGTGGACGTTGACTTGGTGTAGGAGTGAGAAAAACTGAGCTGACCGAGTGATAAGGAGAAGACCAATCAAGGAGTACAAGGCAGTTGAGTCTTTAGTGCGTAGTGGAAAGTTGTTTCCACATTGGACGGAGCACACAAACTGCCCGGCGATTCTTGCGGAGCACAACAGCGGTTGAGAAATTCAAGGAAGACATGGGCTGACAGTTACAATCCTATGAAGTCCAAGCCCATGAGTTATCTCTATATATATTGATGTCGTTTTTAGTTAGAGATACACTTTTTGCAGATTTATTTCGTCGTTTAGTGAGTGTGATCCTAGTCTTGTAAGATCACACATTTAGTATTTTAGTGAGAAGTGTTGATGTTGTGTGGTCCGAAACATTGTAACAACACAACACTTATTTTGATTATTCTTTTTGGCCGTAAGGCTGCCGTGTAGGTTGTTTGTTAACACAGCCTACACAAAATTATCCCTTGTGTTCTCATTTAGCTTTCGCAACATTTACTTAGAGTAGGTGATACACTTTCACCTTTCATCAAGAAGCAACACTGGATGAAGTTGTCCAAAACTACATTCGGAAGGGTAGCTTGGATGCCGATCCACTCCAAGCAACGACTCCACAACATCCACGACATCCAACACTCGACGAACAGGTGATTAAATATGAGATTTGTTCTCATAATAATCCATCACTTTATATATATATATAGGATACAGTTCATATACAAAGTGACTTTTTGGTATAAAATAGGAAGTGATCCCAACCATTTATTTTAGTAGATCAACGGTTATGATCTACTCAAATTTATTGATTTTTAAATACATTAAAATAATCCAAAAATATTATGATAAGGACATTTATGTAATTAAACTGGATAGAGAAAAATAATCAATCCGACTAATTAAGGTAATAGTGGTTATATTAAAGAGAGAGAAAAAGAGAATTAATAGAAATCGGTTATTAATGTTCACGGCGATTTTGCTCCGGCGAGGAGGAGGAGGATAGATTGTCGTCGACTCAGCGCTGCTGTTGGTGGTGGCGTCGCTGCTTTGTTTTAATTACCTTTTTGCATTGATAACACAACAATTTTGCATTGAACCAGACTACAGTTTTGCATTACGAAATTGAACAATATATATTATCATTTGGGTTCAATTACCCCGTACATGAATTACTTCAGTTACATTGTTGCATTGATAATTACGTTGATAATTTTTATTAACAAAGAATTGATGGAAGGAGCGGTGAATTCATGGCAGATAGATTTGTTTTAATTACATTGTTGCATTGATAACACGATAATTTGCATTGAACCGGGCTACAATTTTGCATTACTTCAGTTACATTGTTGCATTGATAATTACGTTGTTGCATTGTTGGTAAGCGTGATGGAAGGGGCGGTAATTTATGGCAGGTAGGTTTGTTTTAATTACGTTGTTGCATTGATAACACGACAATTTGCATTGAACCAAACTACATTTTTGCATTACTTGAGTTATATTGTTGCATTGATAATTACGTTGTTGCATTGTTGGTAAGCGTGTGGAAGATTTTTTGGTAGAGAAAATAAGATTTTTGGGTGGTTGTGTGATAACGGTAACTTACCATGTCAATTACCACAATTAAAGATGAGATAAGAATTTTCAAATTAATGTTATAAACCGCCACATTCATTTTGACTATATTACCCTTTTGCATTGCAAATTTGCGATGCAACACCCTAATAACCATTTTTCCTAAATTTCAGGATTAAAATCTACACCATTAGATCTAATGCAATAGATGAACAGTATTACTTCCTATTTTATATCCAAAAGTCACTTTTTATCGAACTCACCCTTATATATATATATATATAATATATATATACACATATATTATCAACGTTTGTTCTAATTTATCTTGCAAGTTAGTTCATTTCGTTATTGAGACCCTTTGAAACTTTTTAGAATTGTCAACTAACTTATGGGTGGGGATAAGAAAGGAGGGTCTTGTGAAAATTCTTAAAATGGGCCTTTTTCTTAATCTTTTTTATATTATAATTAATAAAAAAATTACACTATATAAAAAAAATGTTATTTTACTAGCAAGGTTTGAAACAAAGATAAAGAAAGAGTTTGATGAGAAACAAATAATGATGAGAATGATAGAGTTTGAGAACATACATTATATAAATACTTAATAATTGACTTTTCAGATTAATAGATCGAGAATAGGTAAATGTTATTCTAAATGTTACAGTTATTCTCTTTCCCGTACAATGTTAACAAGGAGCACAAAAGTTGTATTATTATAATATAGTTGAGAAGTCCTATTATAACACAAGTTTTAACAATTTTGTTTTTATTTGTGAATTAGCAAGCACATCCAATAATATTGCAAAATAAATATTTTAATATTTTAAAACTCATTTGTGCATTAGGATGTCCCTTATAATAATATTAATTTCAAAAGAAATGCACATAACAAAAAAAGGGTCATACCAAAAATTGGGTTTGTAGTGGGAGTTGAACTACTCACCCCTATATATATCAAGCAATGTCAAACCAACTGAATTATTATCAGTATAAATTATCGATGTTCACTAATATATAAAAATATATTATAAATTCTGTAGTAATCCATATTTTGGAGTTTTCATTTCCAACCCATATATATATATATATGGAATAGATCATATACAAATCAATCATTTCATAAAAAGTAGGAAATCATCTAAATCATCTCAATCAAATTATGTATGTAAACAATTATGATTAAACCGTGTGTATAGTTTTTTTAAATACATTAAATTTATCATAAATATAATGAGAGTGATAATATTATAATTTGATGATGACAGAAAATATCATATCTTCTGTTAGGTATTTTATGTTGTTGTTGATTATGTTAAACCTAACATTTATATTTTTGTGTTCTTCACAGGATGATCGTATTGTTGGCTCTGCTGTTAAGCTCAACATTGGATGCTGACTCAGCGTTGCCACGTGGAAGTTTTGACTTGGAGTGAAGTGAGAATGCACGAAGACTGTAAAGACCGAGTCATGATGAGAAGACCAAGTTAAGATAAACTGTTGAGATATACACGCCTAGTGGAAGTTTGTTTCCACATTTATCGGGGTGGACAAACTGTCCTGGCGAATCTTGCGGAGCACGACAGCGGTTGAGAAAATCAAGGAAAACATGGGCTGGCAGTTACAAGTCCATTGGAATGAAGCCCATGAACCATCTCTATAAATACTTGATTAGTTTTTAGTTAGAGATGTACGTTTACAGATTAAATTCGTAGTTTAGTGTATATGATCTTTATTCTTGTAAGGTCATACATTTTAGTGTTTTTGTAAGAAGTGTTGATGTTGTCGACACAAACATGTTCAAACTAATCAAGAATTGTGTGTGTGCGAAAGATGCTTGGGATATACTCCAAAGGCACTGTGAAGGCGACAAGAGTGTCAAGCAGTCTCGTCTGCGTATCCTCGCATCTCAATTCGAGGATATGAAGATGGAGGAAGAGGAGGACATCTCTAGCTACATGAAAAGGATTCTTGACATCGCTAATGAATGTCAAGACCTTGGAGAACCGTTAAGCAACAAGGTGCTTGTTTCCAAAGCACTGCGAACGTTGCCACCTAGGTTTGATATGAAGGTAACAGCCATTGAAACAGTTCAAGGTGTGAATGCCCTGGAGTTTACGGACCTCATGAATTCTTTCAAAACCTATGAGATGAATCACGAGGCAAGAGGGACCTTCCCCAAAAAGAATACGATGGCACTAACGGCAGGCTCAAGCTCCTCACCGTCAGGCAGTAAGTTATCAATGGACCTCAGTGGACTTGAAGAAGAGGAAGCCCTCGATGAAGAAGATATTGCCATGATCACTAGGAAGTTTAATCGTATGGTGATAGGTTACAAGCGAGCCAAAGATAACTCCAAAGAAAAAGATGTGCCACGGTTTGAATACTACCAACCTCCAAAAGACAAAAGTAGAGCGAATCAACCCCCCACGAAGAAAGCACCTACCGAAGTTTTCAGGTATAACTCTTCGAAACTGGACAGTGTCCAGTGTCATGAGTGCAGGGGCTTTGGACACTTTGCAAATCAGTGTGCTAACACTCTTCGAAAACGGGGTGAGTCTTATTGGGTGTCGTGGAATGATGATGAGCATGAATTCTTTGAAGACATGGATAACACCTTGTTTGAGAACCTTGCGCTTCACGCAACTGTTCCACCTAAGGAGAAGTTAGAACAACACGCTGTTGATGCAACCTTCTCTGTCAGGTATGATTCTAACTATTACTCTTCATTGTTTTGTTTAAATGCTTCTGTTGATGATACATGAAGTGTCAAGGATGACATAGACTCTACGTGTGGGTAAAGAAATCTGACCTAACTTGCAATGTCGTGTACACAGCCTTAAAAACTAACATTTCAGGGTCTTGGTCTTTTGACAGCGTGTGTTCACGCCACATGACAGGTAACAAAATATTTCTTGCTAACTATGAGACCTATGACGGAGGCTCTAAAGGTAAAATTGTTGGGAAAGGTACACTTAATGTTCCTGGCTTGCCTGCGCTAACAAATGTGTATCATGTGCAGGGACTTATGGCAAACTTGATAAGCATAAGTCAGTTGTGTGATGGAAACATGCTTGTGAAATTTACTAGAGATGCATGTGAAGTATACAATAACAGTAACTTGTGTATCATGACAGGTCAAAGGTCATCAGACAATTGTTACATGACTGATCATGTGACATGCAACAAGGCTCAAGTTGATGATGCCATACTTTGGCATAAACGATTAGGTCATACTAATTTTCAAAATCTTGGTAGGTTAATCAAGATGGATGCTGTGCGAGGTTTACCCAAACTTGGGAATGCTGACCAGATCGTATGTGGCAACTGTCAACGAGGAAAACAATTACATGCCTCACATCCTGCTGTACAACACAGTGAACAACACTTTGGGACCAACCGATATTTTGAACTTCTACATATGGATCTTGTAGGACCCATGGAAGTTGAAAGCATTGGTGGTAAAAGGTATGTGCTTATTGTGGTAGATAATTTTTCTAGATTTACATGGACCTATTTTTTGCGTGAAAAATCTGAAACATTTGAGGTATTCAAAAATATGTTTTCTCGTGTTACTAACATATTTGATGCTAGAATATCTCGCATAAGGTCTGACCATGGTCGTGAGTTCGAGAACTCAAAATTCACAACCTTTTGTGATGAAAAATGAGTGTACCAAGAGTTCGCAGCACCAAAGAGACCACAACAAAACGGTGTGGTTGAACACAAGAATAGAACCTTGATTGAAATGGCTAGGGTAATGTTGAGCTCAAGCCAAATGACAAAACGGTTTTGGGCTGAGGCGGTAAACACCGCTTGTTACATCAACAATCGGGTCAACATTCGCCCAGGCTCATTCAAAACACCATATGAGCTACTCAAAGGGAGAAAATCTAACCTAAAACATCTTCGTGTTTTTGGGTGTGTTTGTTTTATCTTAAATGATCGAGAGTATCTAACAAAATTTGATGATAAAAGCGACAAAGGTGTATTTGTTGGATACTCAACCAGCTTATAGGGTTTTTAATCTCCGCATTAAGACAATACAAGAATCTGTGAATGTTGTCTTTGATGATGTAGGAAACAAAGAGATGGAAACAGAAGACGACATACATCAAGGGGGAGTTGTGACACCTCTTGTTGAGTCGCACACTGTACTACCAAACACAGACATTGACACATCTAGCGGCACCTCTAGCACAGAAACTGGCTCAAGTGTGGAGGTCAACACCACCACACAACAGGATCCAGAGGAACACATAGATGAGCCCCAAGAGGTCACTCCTCGCGTGGAACCCTCAGAACGAGTAAAAGAGTACCATCCGCTAACTCAAGTTATTCGAAACATTGAAGATGGTGTTCAGACTAGGCGAAAACAGTCAGTCAACTATAGAGAATTGGCGTGCTTATACTTCATGTGCTCTACAGTTGAAGGCATAACATGTTTTGTATCCAAGTTCGAACCCAAAAATGTCAAGGAGGCACTAACTGATGAATTCTGGATAAATGTTATGCATGAAGAACTAAATCAGTTTGTGCGTAGTGATGTTTGGTACCTTGTTCCCAGGCCAGCCAACAAGAATGTTATTGGCACAAAGTGGATCTTCAAGAACAAATCTGATGAGAAGGGAACTGTGGTGCGTAACAAAGCACGTTTGGTAGCGCAAGGTTACACTCAAGTCGAAGGAGTTGACTTTGATGATACTTTTGCACCTGTAGCACGACTTGAATCCATTTGGTTGCTGCTTGCAGTCGCATGTTACCTCAACATCAATCTGTACCAGATGGATGTGAAGGCAGCATTTCTCAACGGTGAGTTAAAGGAAGAGGTTTACGTGGAACAACCAAAAGGTTTTGAGGACCCCCACAAACCGGACTATGTTTTTCGGCTGAAGAAAGCTCTATATGGTCTCAAACAAGCACCACAGGCTTGGTATCAGCATCTCACAAATTTCCTCATCACGTATGGATTTGTGAGAGGTGCTGCTGACCGAACGTTGTTTATAAAAAGGGAAGAACAACACATCCTTATTACTCAAATTTATGTTGATGATATGATTGTTGGTTCTACATCACATAACATGTTAACTGACTTTTCAGGTGCAATGTCTACCAAGTTTGAGATGAGCATGGTGGGTGAGCTCACATATTTTCTGGGACCACAAGTCAAACAAGGACAAGATGACATCTTTATCTCTCAAAGCAAATACGCCAAGGAGATGATTAAGAGATTTAACCTTGAAGGCGCAAAGCACATGAAGACCCCTATGGGCTCCACAGAGAAGCTAACTAAAGATGATGTTGGAGAAGATGTTGACCCAACACTCTACAGATCAATGATAGGGAGCCTGTTGTACCTAACAGCCACTCGCCCAGATTTGATGTTTAGCGTTTGTCTGTGTGCCAGGTATCAAGCTAAACCCAAAGCCTCTCATCTCAAAGATGTTAAGCGTATCATCAGGTATGTTGCTGGAACCATAGACCTAGGCATATTATTCTCTAAACACATGAATATGAGCTTGGTAGGTTTTAGTGATTCGGACTGGGCTGGAGATGTTGATGACCGCAAAAGTACAAGTGGAGGGTGTTTTTATCTAGGAAACAACATTGTGTCTTGGCACAGCCGCAAGCAAAATTGTGTTTCCTTGTCTACTGCTGAGTCTGAGTATGTTGCCGCAGGCAGCTGTTGCACACAACTGCTGTGGCTTAAGCAAATGCTTGGTGATTATGGACTAGACAACAACGACCTAGTTGTGTACTGTGATAACATGAGCGCCATAAACATTTCCAAGAATCCTGTTCAACACTCGAGAACAAAGCACATCGTCATAAAACATCATTTCATTCGAGAGTTAGTGGAACAAGAGGTAATCAAACTTGAGTATGTGAAAACGGAGAACCAAATTGCTGACATTTTTACAAAACCCTTAGATCATGAGAGGTTCGTTTTTCTACGAAAATCTCTTGGTCTTTGTTTTTTTCATTAAATTGTGTGTTGTGCTACACCCATACTTATATCATAGCTATCTATATCACGCGTGTAGCTTGTTGTGTCTGACTTGCTGGCATATCTTAGTCAACATACTCTATATTCTGAAACCTGGCCCTTATCTATATGTTTTGTATGTAACTGTGTGGTAAACAATCCAAGTAGTTTGGGGGGTACGGCGCTCGCTACGACGATGCTACCTTACAAAAGGATTGCAACTGCGACTGCTTTCGAGGGTGAAAGGTTAGGGGCACGGCGTTCGCTGCGACGATGCACTCTACACTCACTAACCCTTGAATTCTCGTAGTTCTGCACATATTTTCTCTATCTAGGCCAGGTGGATGTTGCAACATACGTTGACACAACAGAGCAAGTCGGACTGTATGTTTCTCTTCACATTGTTTTCTCAAATTTGTTTTTGCTTGTGCATGTCAGCAATTCTTGTGTTTGTTGTTTTCGCATAATCGGGTGTGTTGCCCTCAACAACCGTTTCTCTCTTATGCTAGTGGGTCATAACTGTCATGTAGCGCATGTTTTAAGGTTTGTTCTGTCAGGTTGGATATGAAACGACATAGCTCCTTTTTCCAAATCGTCGCCAGTTGTGCCATCATTACTTCTTTTATGTCACATCACAACCCTAGACTCTTCCATATCCGCACGCCCCCCAAGATTGATACGCCTTCTTGATTCTTTCATAACACAACACATCTCTCTTCCCCATTCCTAAAACCCTCATCCGAAACCCTTACTTTCTCTCTCGCTTTTTCTTCCCCATCTCAACAATGGCGACTCCTCCGACTCCCGACGTCACCGCCATTCTCCAAGCTCTCCTTGCCGCTCATCCTACCCTGCTCCAGAAACTCCAAACCACTACAGCTCCTCCGCCACCAATTACCGTTTCTCCAATACCGTGTGACATCCCTCCAGTCGTCAACACAGAAACCCCAATTCCGGTGGATACCCAGACTGCTCCAACATTAGTCAGGACACTTCCTGATTCGACACCAATCGACGACGTAGTTATCTCTATGCCTCCCGTGGAAGACCTGCCTCAAGAAACTCCCATGGAAGAACTGCCCCCTGTGGACAAAACTCCTATTCCAGTCACTACGCTGACTATTGTCGAGAAGTCACCCCGTTCACCGTCCCATTCATCCACTCCGCCCGCTCCCCTCGCTCGTAAACCCACAACAAGGGGTTCTCGGCTGTCTAACATGGCCAAGAAGTCGAAAGGACCTACACCCACTGTCGTTCTACAGGATGACAGTGAGGACGAAGTGTCTTCGGCTCCCAAGCGTCAACGCGTCCTTCCGCCGAGTGCAGTTAAGATTGAGCCTCTTTCCTCGTCTGCCAAGGGAAAATCAACGGCGGCCCTTATCTCCACTCAGTCCGAAGGTCCTGAGTCTCCTTTGAGTGTAGACAAGGTGCAAAACCTTCATTTCTATGACGAGTTGGCTGTTGTAAAGTGGAAACACCTGCGGACTCTTCCTTGTGTGAGTGAGCGCACGGTGGACGAGACAAGTCTTGAGGATCACAATCTGTTTGAGTTCTTCCGTCTTCGAGGCCTGCTGAGTACTGTCTATAACATCCCTCCATTCGTCAAGGATGTGGTACGTCACTTCTACTGTAATCTGCACTCTTCCTTTGGTGATCGCACTTCCCTTAGATTTGGGAAAGTTTATCTGTATAACTCCATCTTCGATTTTACGGCGGATGCCATTAATCTTGCACTGGGATTGTCCACTGTTGAAGAGGAATGTGTTCCTGATCTAGACACCGTTGCAAAGGTTATTACAGGCGGTAAAAAGTCTAAATGGGTTCAACCCATGAAGACTTCGCTGCTGACGCATCTCTACTCTGTCCTTCACAAGATCCTGACCTACAACTGGATTGTATCTTCAAACTCCACTGTTGTCACACAACAACATGGAGTGTTGCTGTATCTCGTGGGGCTGAACAAACCTTACAATCTGGGGCGCGTCGTCTTTGATCAGTTGTCTACTCTCTCCTCGAAAACCATGATATTGTCTATGCCATTTCCCTCTCTCATTTGCAGGGTTCTTGCTCATCAAGGGTTTACATCGGTGGTCCGGAGCCATGATACTGAACCTGCTCCTCTTTACACCGTCCATCCGTCGCTTTTCAGTAAGAGCAAGATTGCTGACCTGCCTTGGGTCAATCCTGCCAGTGTTGCCCCTGGACCTGCCACCATTCAGTTGCCACCACCGACTGTTTCCCAGTTAATTGGTGCTCTGAACGCCCTCACCGCAACTCTTCAAGCCTGCCTTCCTTCCCAACAAGGGGGAGAAATGCCAGCAGGGGATGACGAAGGTGCTGATGCAGGGGATGTAGGTGAAGAAGGTGCTGACGCAGAAGAAGAGGGAGATGACGAAGGAGAACCGTTGTGTTGACCATGACCATGTGTGGTCGAAAAAACTTTAAACATCTTAAATTCTTTTGCTGGTGGATGTTGATACTGAATATTTTAATTCCTTTTGTTGATGGATGAATACTTGGTTACTTACTGATATATATGTGGATGGATGATTGCTGAAATCTGTTGTTGCTCCATTTATGCTATTTGCCTGTTTCGATGCATATTTGCTGTTGTTTTGGCAAATGAACTTTGCAGGCCTATGCGTTCAGGGGGAGCTCTACACGTATGATGCTGAAATACAGAGGGAGCTCTCAAGGAACCACTAAAGGGTGTTGTGAAGAAGGCACAAAAACAGGGGGAGTTTGTTATGTATTTTATGTTGTTGTTGATTATGTTAAACCTAACATTTATGTTTTTGTGTTCTTCACAGAATGATCGTGTTGTTGGCTCTGCTGTTAAGCTCAACATTGGATGCTGACTCAGCGTTGCCACGTGGAAGTTTTGACTTGGAGTGAAGTGAGAATGCACGAAGACTGTAAAGACCGAGTCATGAGGAGAAGACCAAGTCAAGATAAACTGTTGAGATATACACGCCTAGTGGAAGTTTGTTTCCACATTTATCGGGGTGGACAAACTGTCCTGGCGAATCTTGCGGAGCACGACAGCGGTGGAGAAAATCAAGGAAAACATGGGCTGGCAGTTACAAGTCCATTGGAATGAAGCCCATGAACCATCTCTATAAATACTTGATTAGTTTTTAGTTAGAGATGTACGTTTACAGATTAAATTCGTAGTTTAGTGTATATGATCTTTATTCTTGTAAGGTCATACATTTTAGTGTTTTTGTAAGAAGTGTTGATATTGTGTGGTGCTGAACATTGTAGCAACACAACACTTATTTTGATTATTCTTTTTGGCCGTAAGGCTGCCGTGTAGGTTGTTTGTTAACACAACCTACGCAAAATTATTTCGTGTGTTTCCTTATTTAACTTCTGCAACATTGACTTAGAGTAGTTGATACACTTTCATCTTCCACATAATATTTAAATCGACGGTTTCATATGGAGAGAGAAAAAGCATATCTCTTCTCCATCTCCCACGTTCTCTCTCCTCCCTTCTCTCTCATCTTTCCTCCATGGCCCCATCTCCTCTGTCCTTTCTCATAACTCATATCTTCTCTCTTATCTCTCATATATCATCTCTCCTTCAGTCTCCCATTTCAGAATTGCCTCCATCAAGGCCATGGCGACGCATTGGCGCAGATCAGGTGCCTCGCGGTGCACGACCAAATACTATACGCCGCCGTCAACTAACACTCCAAGATTAGGGTTTTCCAATAAGTGACGTCGTCCTCACCGATCAAGCAGAAACACCAGGTCGACGATAGTGACCTCGGCTATCTCTACTCCGTTTCATGGGATAGGAGCTTCAAGACGTGGAAAATATTCTCGGACATGTAATGCACCGACTCTGTTACCACAACGCACTCTGACGCCGTCAACGCCACTGCCATTTATATGTATATTCAATTTGCAGTGTGTTCATCGTGTCTGGTAATAATTTTGTGGCGTAAATTATATATATTTTCAGATTCAAGGTGTGAGAGTAATGTATATATATCAAGTTATATGTTTTTCGTTTACTTGTGTTGTAACATGATATGATTTACATTATATTTATAATTAATTTGTAGTGTGTATATCGTGCCTGGTAATAATTTCGTACAGTAATAATTTTGCATTGTGATGCGAATCATCATGTTCGACGTGGTGGGTTTGGTGTCGTAATTTACTGCAATTTTTAGATTTAAAATTAATTCAAATTAATTGTTGAAATTTTGTTATTATGTGAGAAAGAAATCTTTTTTTTATTACATAAATTTATGTAAAAATTTCAATAATTTATGGGAGATATACCATAACTACCCTATTAGCTAACTTCTATCCACAAAATACCTTAAGTGTAAAAGTTAGGCCAAAAATACCCAAAATGACTATAATACCCCCACTACCTCACACTAAAAGGCACCCAATTATATCTGTCAGTGCACTGCACCCAATTGTACCTCTTAATCCGTGCACTGCACCCAATTGGCATGATATATAAGTCTATATATTTACGTATATATTCATTTATATAATTTACGTGTATGTGGCAGCCAAAATGTTTATATATTTACGTATATATATATACTTATTTTAATATTATGTACCTATTTGCAGAATATAAATTTTCACTTTAATTATTCCAATATATATATATTACATAATCCGTGCTTGGGGTCCTCAGTGCACTGCACCCAGCTTTATGTCCTCTCAATGCATGACTCCAACTCATCCCCGCTTCATCGCCTGCATGCGTGGGGTCCTCGCAGTGCACTCCAATGCATGTATTTATAAGAGAAAGATGCACTAATATTTAGAGTTGTATGTAAAAAGAGACGGAGAGCTAAGAGGTGATATTCAAAGAGACGGAGGAAGGTTTTCAAAAAGAGACGGATGAAGGTGATATTAAAAGAGATAGGAGGAAGGTATTTTCATTTCATTTTTACTAGTGATGCTCCCGTGCTACGCACGGGTAGCATTTGTTCAATTATTTTAATATATATTGTTTTATGTTACTTAAATCTTTTTATATTAAATTAATATTCAATCAATTTAAATAATAAATTAATAAATTGTAATATAAAAAATATTCTTGATGTATATGAAATTATCACATTAACAATTTCTATTAAATTATATCTCGAACATCATTCTCTATTATCTTTCTTTCAAACTAATTTGGTTCGGAACTCATCATAAGTTAACTCTCTTACTTTTGGATATTTCTTTTTTTGCTTCCATCTAATCCAAAATCCTGTTATAACATTATTAAATGATCGTAACATTTTCATATTAATTTTTATATTTCATATCATATAAAGAATTACAGTTATTGTCAATATCTTTAACTTAATATGCATATTGCTTATAGTTACATGAACGAAATTAAAATATTTTATTAAAATAAAATGATGAAGAAACAGAAAAAAAAATTATATTTAAATGTATTTACTATTCTAGTGGTTTTTAAATAATAAGTTGCACTATTAATAGATTTGTGGTTAGTAGGATATGATGATTGCTGCAAAAATTGCATAAAAGAAAAAATGTGTTAAAATTAAGAATCTTGAATGAATATATTTACACATTATTTCAAAAATAATTGATATCTATATATGAATTGGCTCCAAAAAGTAGTTACCCAAACTTCATTTTAATATATTAATAGATTTATGCATCAACATTACTTCTCACATAATTAGTAGACTTTGAAGTGTAATATGATATTATTGTAGCATCTTCTATAAGATTCTCATTTGATTTTTCATCTGCTTAATTAGTAAAAGATAGATGTTCCACCATTTCCACTTTGAAATGTTAGCTTATTCGAGTGATATGAGCTAGTGCTCTTGAATTCATTGTTATATTTAAATGTGCATATTGTAATTACAACAAATGTATTGTGGAAAGTCCCCTTAATTCATTTTGGAGAGATGAATCACAAATTTGTCGTTTGTGACATGTCAATAAATTAATATGTGTAATTTTTTGCGGTGATAAAATAATAAACTACATATAATCACAAAATAAACACAATACATTATCCTTCAATGAGTACAATATTTTTATTATTATATTATTTCATGTTTACAATTTATTAAAGAACGTAACCTTTTTGTTTGAAATTATTAAAATATGAAATTATTACTAATACATAATATTATATATGAACTTTTCTCAAAATTGA
Source organism: Leonotis leonurus (assembly GCA_026898415.1). Classification (NCBI taxonomy): domain Eukaryota; kingdom Viridiplantae; phylum Streptophyta; class Magnoliopsida; order Lamiales; family Lamiaceae; genus Leonotis; species Leonotis leonurus. The sequence continues at coordinate 12,382 of JAPKLX010000146.1, read as the reverse complement.
AATTTATTTTCATCTCTAATTACTAAACGTAAATTAAAAATTAAGTCACAAAAAATATTTCGATTGAGTTTGAGAAACTCAATTTGAGATTTTAAATTTTTTTCATAATGTATTTGTGATTATTGGGTATCAATCAGTTAACGGGAAGAATCGGTACTGGACTAAAAACTTATTATCGAGTATCAATTTTAAGTAATTAATAAGTTGATAATTGATTCTTAAATTTTGAAAATTACGGGTACTCGAGTAATTGGTACTGAACCGATAATGGATATGGTACTCGATTTCATATAATAATCATTAAAAATGAACTATCTCATAAAATATTTACCAAGATAAATTTAAAGTCAAATTGGAAATAACTTAAAAATTCATTTTCCGAAAAAAATTAATCGATATAATCGGTTGGTCTGGCACGCGTTACACAAAAAAAAAAATTAGTTTCAAATAATCAATTAATCAAATACTGAACCAATTGACACCCCTACTCACAAAATTTAATCCTTTTTTGATTACACATTTGTCATTCTCATTCCTCAAATTGTAAATAACATATAAAGACCTTCAAATTTTTATATTCATATTTTAAAATGAATTTTTAATTAAAATAAATATTTTGAAATATTTTATTATCATTTGTTGAATAGTCTTTGAAAATGGAAGGGTTTACACTCATATAATAATAATTCATTGAGCTTTTAAAGCATTGAAAGTGATAAATATATATATATTAAAATATTAAAAAATTTAACATTGCTGATTATATAGATATCACAGTGAAAAGAAAAGAGATATTTAGTATATTATAAAATAATAACATGATATAAATATGATAAATATATATTTGTTGAAATTTCAAGTATTTGCATAGAGAAGCCAAATATTCTCTCTCATAAAGGTTTTGGAGGGAAAACTAAGTGAGAGAAGATTTGGCTTTAGTATATATATAGATATAATAATAATTTATTGAGCTTTTAAAGCATTGAAAGTGATAAATATATATATTAAAATATTAAAAAATTTAACATTGCTGATTATATAG
>JAPKLX010000136.1:825305-844887 GCA_026898415.1 Leonotis leonurus | reverse complement strand
TAAATCCCTCCCTTAGTCACATTTTCCCCGACTTCGCTATCCTTAGCGAAGGGCGGTCGTGACACTAAAACCCAACAGGTTCTTTAGTGACAAAATCCCTATGTTGCACTGTATTACGGTAATTGCAAATATATCAGTACGAATGTGATTTCGGCATGTGTTTACTGAGTACTTTCGTACTCAGCCCTGCATATATTTATAAATGTGCAGGTTAAGTCGTGATGACGAAGTGGAAGGCTCGGCAGGGGTTTTTTTCAAGCTCTTGTTGTTTTACTCTCGGTGATTTATATGTCGTCATACATATAAATCTAGATAATGATCCATTTTCCGCTGCCAGACTTTTGTTTTAGATCTAAGAACTTTTTAGCTATCTATCTTGCCTTCGAATTATGTATTTCAGACTTGTACTTGTTTTTGTATTTTATTGACGTTGTTTTAACTTCCTGATGACTTCAAACGTTAAGTTTTCGTTGATGTATGGGACTTCGGTCTCACAACTCTATTAGAATCCTCCTCTTTGATGTACGTTTCACGTTATATCCGTTTATCAATACTTTCGTTTCATTTTCCTTATCCGTATTTCCTATTTGGTCACGTTTTCCTCGATTTTACTTAGAGAAGTGAAATGGGGACGTGATAAGTTGGGACAGATGAAATACCTTTTAAGTCAAATTATTTTATTAATATACATATTGCCTCAAAGTAAGTAACAAATTCGTAAACGAATGAAGTATAATTTTTTCAAACATGCTTACATTTACAAAATATGTGAGCTTTACTTTCACATCTTTGATTGTGTTTAATTTTTTAAATATTCAAGTCAAAATTATATATTAAAAGTTCAAGATCTAAATAAAAAAAAATATGTCACAACATAGTTTTGCTTTTGTCCAAATTTATTTTATCAAAAAGTCACGAATGTATGAAAGTTTTTTATCTATTTGCAAAAAAAAATTGAGTAGATTAAAAAAATTAATATTTACAAAATTTTATATATTCACACCATTTGGTAAATTTACATAACCTTGCTTTTTTCTATATCATTAAAACGATGCCTCTGATTTAATGGAAATATTAATTACACAATAACAATATCAAGACTACTGCAATGGCTTTATAAGCATGACAGTTGGCGTATGTGCAGCTGTCTGAAACAATAACTTTTACCCGGTTCAATTTATCTTTATTTTAATAAGATTATTTTTTTCTATAATTCATAATAACACATTAAAATTTATAAATAAATTAATAGTAAAAAATTTAAAAATTAAATTTAAATTTGAAAAAAATAACACTTTGTGATTTTATATAATAATAAAATATCATTTTAATTTTATTTAGTAATTATTCTAGTTTTAAAATTAACAGATAGAATGACATTGAAAATCTCAAAAGTTAAATGATTATATATTAGAATTTAAATTTTTTTCAAATAATTTAGTATTATTCTTTTGGGTTGTTCAGAATCACAACTATAACAGTTCTATACAGTTCGGTTCCAAACTGTGAACCATCATAACAACGATTTTGTTCTGATTTAGAATTTTCGCAATAGTTAGGTTTGAAACTCCAATCAATAACACTATCTCTTTATGTAGTTTTATAAATTTTAATTGATTTGATATAATAAATTTGACATGGTTATTTTTATAAGTGATATTTAATTAAACCTTATAAGTTAGTATAAATTTTAGTTAATCTAATATGGATGCATGATCAATTAGACATTGAATATGAATTAAGCATCTGATCCTAAAGTTTCAATCCGTTGGTATTCATGTTTAGTTGTTTTTAATTTCTATTTATTTATTGTTATATCTTATGGTCATAATATGTTAAAAACACACTAAACAATCATATATATTTATAATATAAATATATTATTTTTAAAATAAATAAAAAACTCTCTATTATAAATGTATGTAATTACTCCTCCACACTTTTTAGGAGAGATAGATGTAGAGGAGTTGAGTGGTTACTCCATTGTTATGTATGTATATATTTATTTATTGCAATAGACAAAAATTACAAATTTGTATGGATAGAGTACTCTCATTATAAGTAGTTTTGTTGGGATTCCAAATGATGTTTTATTTTCATGTAAGAAGTGACTTTTAATTCATTAACTTTTAAAATAAAAAAAATAAAATAAAACAATTTATAACTGCATGTCTGCTCCCCTTTTTACTGATCCAGAATAGATCTCATTTAGGAAATTAAGGAGTTCGGTCACCGGTGATACTTGGCTCGTTAATTGATGGGTAAAATGTGGACCAAAACAGTTAAAAAATTTATGGTTATGGAACCAAAATCGGATTGTTAAATACCTGTAATACCCCGCATTTTGAACCCCGACATAAGTAGTGAATTTTTCCACACCTTAGTTTTATTTTCGATTACGAAAATAAAAGTTTCGGATTTTACTAGTATATGAACATTTAGAAGTAATTAATTCTCCCAATTGGATATATGTATTAAAGGAAGCAATCATTATTAGTTATTAGTGATATTTAATGTCATCAACTAAATGACATATATTTAGTATGCAAGTATTTATGGTGAGTAATTAGTAGAATTTCTTAATAACTAATACTCCTCTAAGTAATTAATGTTTGTTAATGGAAGTATTTAATATAGGGTGATTAATGCAATCACTTGTTAATGATAGTTATGAATGCTACATTAATTAGAGTTGTAAAAGAAATTACAACAATATAGAATAATCATAAGTTATTAAGAGGAAGTGATTAACAAAGGATTAGAAATTTAATTAAAACTAGAAACAAAACCTGCGTGTATATATGTATATGCATAAGTGTGAATATGATAAGTTTGCCCTTTACAGCGACATAAAAATTTAGGAATACATATATATATATATATATATATATATCTATACACATAAGAGTGGAATGGACAGGTTGGTCCAGTACAGTGCACAAGCAACCATTCCTTACTGCAAAAAAAAAAGAAACAGACCTTAACTCTTGCTAAGAGCTACATAGTACAAGATTCCCTCTAAAAAGGATTTCACAGATGACAAATCAGATGAAACCTTACTATTTTTCCTAGCTAAAACTAGTATAACAAACAAGGTACACAAAAGAAGGATTTAACATATAAGGAAAGGAAAGAGTCGAAGAGCAGCTGCCTTCTCTTCCCAAGACTCTGCTCCTCTTCCACAGTCCTGGATTTCTCTTCCCAAAGCCCTATCAGAAAAACAACTAGGGAGCTGCAACATAAAACAAAAGTAAGTACAAGGAGAGAAAACTAGGGAGCTACAAACGAACTCTTAAAGAAGAATAGAAAGAAAACAAAAGGGAACCTTACCTGGCCACTCCAGTTCGAGGAAAGAGAAGTGAGGGAAGAGAGCAGAGGCTGCTGTTGCTATTTTTGGGCAAACAGAGAGAGAGAGAGAAACATCCCAGGAACTTTATGAGCACCTATTATAGTTGTAACCTGCCATCAAGAAACAAAAGAAAGAGGATCAGTTGAAGAATCACATTATATCCCCAAAAGAGAGACATAACACAGGAACCTAGACAGTTTCACCCCTATAAATACCAAGTCCTTCAGCCTTCTAAACTTTGCTACAACCCACACCACTAATATATTCAACACTTAGAACATAGCAAGGAGTTAAGGAGAACCAAGGAAAGGCATAGAAGGAGTCTGCCAAGCGGCATCAAACAACCGAGCAGTCCAAGGTAAACAACCAACTTAATACAATTTCAAGCATGTAGTAAGGAAGTCAGATGTTAAGCATGCTATAGGACAGATTTCAAATATGAAGGTGCTTAGACCACAATATTCACAACAACTTTTACTATGGAAGAACTTAGAAATTGCTCTCAAGTAGTTTCAACATAGCATGCCTTATACTCTTAACTGACCTGAGAGGCTTCAACCTAAGATCCTTTTTCATCTCGACTCCAGAACATAAATCAGCAGCCATACACTCAGTTTCAGAACTTAGACCTAATTAGAGCATTCAAAACTGAGCAAAACAAACATAAATACAGATTTTAAACCTGATCACCTGGGCAAGGTAGATTAGAATGCTCTCAGGATGAATGCAGAACATAGGCTTACTTAGAAGCATGCTCAAATTCAGATACTGAATATGTATATATGAAAATGAATCTGATATTACAGACAATTCCTATAAAGAAGTGCTAAAAGAAATCTATGACCTTAAGAACCCAAACTTCAGAACAATAAGGAAAGCCAAACACATAAAACACTTATTGTACTTCAGCTGTAAAAAAAAAGGGGGTGTTCAGAGATAAGAAGAATGCTTATCTAAGGCAAGGAAACTGCCTTTCAACCCCACAACCAGACTACCAACAACTGTGCCAACAGTTGAGCTCCACCGGAGTTGAAATCAAGCCATCCCGACCTCACCATGGGACATTCCTTAAGCCTCAAAACATTCCTTAAGCCTCAAAACGTTCCTTAAACCAAAAACATTCCTAATAAAGTGAGAAAATGATTTAATAAGAAGGGTAAGAGAAAGAAGATACCTGGAACAGAAGAGCCGCCCTCCGAGCCTCCATAGCCGAGCAAACGCGAGCAGTCCAGCGCCGTACCGAGCCACCCCTAAACTGTAGCCTCACCAATCGAAACCCTCCATTTCAAGAAGAAAAGCAATACAATTAAGTATGATTTAACAAATCTGAAAATTTAAAGCAATCCTAAAAATTTAACAAAAATTTCAATAAGAAAAAGGAGATAGAGTAAAGGATGGAGATAAAAGAGATGAGAGAATTGGGAATTACTTGGAGTGGAGGAGTCTGGCAGACGACGGTGGCGCGAGAAGCAAGAGCTTCTGCCACCCGGCTGTGCTTCGAAGAGCAATGGTGGCGGGGATTCGGATGGCTGGACAGTCGAGACGACGGCGACATGGCTGTGCTAGCGAAAGGAGAGAAGCGAGAGGCGGAAGGGAGAGGGATGAACGACAGGACGTTTAGGAGGGAGGAGGAGGATGGATAGTAGGGTTCTAAACCCTAATGTCTAAAATTAGAAGAAACTAGAACCCGGGCCGGGTTACGGGCCGGGTTCGAAAATAAACCGGGCTAGGTCTGTCTAGTTATTGGGCTGAAGATTAAAATCCCTTACGGGCCTAGCTATATTTTTTTTTACGGGCCAAATATCTAAATGCTATTGGGCCGACCAAATTAAAACTCTAGGCTAGAGAAATAAAATGTATGGGCCGAGAAGTATTTTCGAATGGGCCGAATTAAATCAATCCATCTAGTATGAGATCTAATTGAAATGGGTTGGGCAAACTAAGAGGGATGGTCAGCCCATTTTAATAGATTGGACCGATTTTTAAGTGGATTGGATTAAGAGAAATAATTAGTGGGCTAATCTAAATTAACTAGTGGGCTCACCTAGTTAATCAATGGGCTAGTTAGCATTTTATTAGATCAAGACTTAGTTTAATTTGGGCTCACTTAAATAAATCAAGTGGGCTAATAACATTTTAATAAACCAAGATCAAATTAATTGGGCTAAGTCCAATAAAATAATTTTAAGGGTTAAAATAGAAGATTTAAATTATTAATTAGCAATTAAATTTCTAGATTGAAATTTAATTGATTACTTAGAACTTAAGTGGTAAATTAGAAATTAGTCACATAAGAAATGATTAAAATAATACTTAGATTTTATATATCAAATATAATAAGCTTAAATGAGAATTATTTATTTCGATTTAAGTATCGAGATATTAAATTAGAAATATCTTTAGTTATATTACCCAATAATTTCTTATTTGGGTATAGTAAATTCCCAAATCATAAAGTGACTTAGAAATCACCAAACGACACCTCTAGAAACACGACTCCTAAACTCGTGTCATAGTCGAATTCTAGAGACCCGAGAATGACTCTCGGAATAATAATAAAGGATAATGTTTCCTTACACTTAGAAGTATTAGATATACTTGATAAATGTATCTCACTTGAGATTTATTTAAAGGTTTCGACGAGAGGTCGGATCCGCATCCCGAGAATAAAGCAGTCAGCAATCAAGGATATTCAAGTAGACTTTTCTCACTCTATAAAAATATGTGTGTATGTTTTCAAAATGAAATGAGATATTTTCAAAAGCTCTGTCTTGCCATAAATGTTTTTGCTTTATGTATGATGCCTATCTGTATATTTATAATCGAATTCGGGTTCCTGTGGGTTAGCGTCTCCACTTGAACTAGTGTACACAATGGACCGTGAATCAGCGAAAGGTTGACCGGTCAAGTGTCTGTGGGAAGTGGCCACTTCCCCGGCACATAGAAACTTCAGATATGGTTAATTACAAAAGAATTAGGACCATGGTCAAACTAGAACTCTCTCAAAGAAATGTTTTGTGAACATAGGTGCTTTAGAGACAAAAATTCCTATGTATCACTTAGAATGGCTTGACAGTTATACTTGTAAGTGTGCGATTTTGGCACGTGTCTACTGAGTACAAACTTGTACTCAGCCCTGCATGTGTTTCTAAACGTGCAGGTGAAGAAAGAAGATGACGTGGGTGCTGTGTCGAGCTTTTGTCGTATCTCATAGTAGCAGGCTCTTGTGGGTTTTACGTGTCATCATACACGTAGGACTTTAGTTTACGATCCTACATTCCGCTGCTAGAAGATATGTAACAGACTCGAGATTCAACTCTTTATATTTGTAGTGTTGTGTAAAGAGCTCATGACTCTAGCTTATTAATTATCAATCTCGTGTGATGAACCTCTAACTTATGATATGAGAAGAATATCAAGTTTCCCTTATTCCATTTCATTTTGTTGCTTAATCCTTTCATTAGTCACGTTTACCCGGCTTTATTAGAATTAGTAGAAAGCGGGCGTGACAATACCGGATTTGAACCAGATCCGGACCGTTAATTAAATACAAAATGATTTTGGGTTGGGAGATTACCCATGAATTTTGATCGGTTTTGGATCCGATACGAGTTTACCGGCTCAGTAATTGTAACATCCGTTTAGTAATTCAAAATACAAATAATTAATATAACTTTTATTCGTGATATTCACCTATTATGTCTTATTATTATGGTTTTGGTACAGAACAGAAGATTGATTCCTAAATGTTCTCTGCCTAAAAACGAAATTTGTCTATATTAATAACAGACGCAAAAAAATATTATTAAGAGAGCTTGAATGTAATTAATAATTATAGTGTAGGACCATTGATACTTTGACCTAATTGAGATTTAATGTAATGATAATTTAGAAAAAAAGAAGAAGATGAGTGTATTATAATTTGTTTGTTATTGTTCAAACAATTTAAGGCTATTTAAGTTGTATAATTTGATTTATCTATAGAAATTTTGTAATGGCCCGTAAAATTTTTCCATTTATTATCAAGTACCAGAAGTCACGATAATAAAATTTCGTATATAAATTACAATGTCGATTAGCTAATTGATATTAGTAGCTATTATTTTCGTGCGCTATATAGTCTTTGCGTAATAATAGACATTTTGCAAGCTTGTTCGATGATGAGGTCATTACACAGACGATCAAATAAATTATTTCAGTGCCCGATCAATGGTCAAAGTTCAATTAGATAATGATAATACTTAGCAAAGTATTTAACTAATCAGTAGTATGATTATATACTATAGAGGATATATGTTTAGCGTCATAATGTTTCCTTATATTAGAAAGGTGAATAGTTAGGTTCTTATTATCAATTGGAATAATTGTGTCATTGATAGTATTAGTATGGTTTATGTGATGCGATTAATTAACAAATCTTTGCTTTCTTAGTTGAGAATGATTAGTAGATTAAAGTTGTGAAGAATAGATAATGGATAAATAGAATTCTAACTTTACCTTAGCAAGAGTTTATCATTGTGTATAATGAAATATTATATGAGCTAGTCTAGATGTTGTAATTATTCTTATTATATATAAGACGTGCTAGAAATTAGTGCAATACTTGATCGAAGGTTATAGCTGGTTGAGATGATTGAAATTTCTTAACAAGCTAGTATAGAAAGCATTAGTAGTATGGTTATATACCATATAAGGTTACTCAAATTGTTATTTGTAGAAGAATAAGGTATAAGGAGATTTATAGTTTAGATCTTTATTAAAAAGAGTGTTGGTTTATTATTAAGTGGTATTGGTACTTAATAAGATGTTGAGCATTTAATTAATGAGTTATCTAATAGAAGTAAAATACTAATCATCCAATACCAATAGAAATAGTACTTGTGTATATGAATCAAGCAACATACAACACGTCTGTTTACATATATGTATTTATGTCATACACGTTTACGGCTATAGTGCAAGAGTAGAATTATCACTGTATGAACAGTAATATATACAACTATATACACTTAGTACAGCTGTGAGATCTTATACTCAAACTCCAAATCTATCGTGCCTTAGTAGAAAAAGGAAAGACAAAGTCAATCATATAGGCTCATTAAGGAAAGAAAGAAGGGGAGATCAAATCTACCAAGTAGATTTGATTCACACTACTCTAAGGAATAAACCACTGTATGAGCACTACAACTACCATAACTCCCTGATGCATACTTAAGGCAGAAAGCAGCTGCAGGCTAGTTAAGGCAAAAGAGAAGAACAATCGACATGGCAGCAGGTTGTGGGAAGCAGGTTCTGCATTCCTCCTTCACTTCATACTTTATCTCTGCACCCAAAACAGATAACATAAGTATAGTGCCTCATAAGTCAATGAAATCTGAATTATAGCATAGAGCAAATGAGTAAAAGACTACACTTAGGTAACTAGAGTGAGTAATGATCAGGATGCGTGTGATATAACATAGCACTCTCTCATTCATATAACCTTATGAACTCTTCACAACAACACTTACCCATATTTTCAAGACCAGACTGCATTCACCAAACATAAAACCCTACTGCATTTCAAACCTCACTTTCACTCACACAAGCACAGACGCAGTTTCGCACCACACAAGAGGAGTCCTTTTCAGTAACCCAACTCCAGATTTGAGAAGCAACTAGAAGAAACACCAAAGAACCCTCATCAGACAATTACAGTAAGTATAAGCTGTCCCTTTTATTTTAAAGCCTAGAGCAGAATCATGCGTAGGAAGGTGTTCTAGGCTAGCAAAGCATGCTTACATATTTTCTTTTATGCCTCAGAATTCAAAGGATTATGTTTATATGTTGGAATGTCTAGAACCTATTACACTCTCATGTAGAAATGCAGAACCTTTAGAACAAAGAACTTAGAAACTTTTAAGGGTTAAGTTCATAACTATCAGATCAAGAATTTAGAGAGCTAAGAAGCTTTTAAATCTTAAGCTAGTTGGAAACAATTTACAGATTTCAGAAACGAGATCTATACTTAGTTATATATGCACAGCTGCAACAACAGAACCTACCAATAACTTACATGTATAGACTTTTTTTTTTATATAATTGAACATACGAATTTGTGTTGATTTCAAGCTCTAGAACATGAGAACTTTATATATATAAAATTTTGCAGATTAAAACGTAGGGGTTTATATCCTACAATGTCAGAGACAAACAAAAGCCATAGGAAGAATTTAGAGTATATGCACATACTGGAATTATACATAATCATCTAAAGCATGATTTTAGACCTAGATATCCTTATTTCCAGATAAAAGCTTCAAAAGAAACTGTATCCGTATGAAACCCCAAAATTAACACCCTCCAAATTAACTATATCACCTAATGCAAACTTATCAAATAGAGAGTTAGGACAGATTCAGAACTCATGCAAAACCAATAACACCACAGTCTCACTACGAATTTCAGAATGCATAATCTTTTAACAAGAAAAGCAAAGTGTTAAGAGAACTAGGATGGGGACTTAGCTAGAAGGAAGGGACTGCCCAACCAAAGCAGAACCACAGCCGCATTTCTTGAACCATAGACTCAGCTTAGAAAACAAGTAAAAACCATTAGCAGCAATAAAATCAGAATACAAAGGAAGAGGAATAACTTGGCTCAGCAAATCACACCAGCTTAAACCACCTTCAAATTAATCCAACCTGAATTAAACGTACAGAAGGGAAATAATGTCATTACCTTCTGTATCACAACTTTAAAGTGATGTCCTCCTAAGACCTCACCAAGTGAATTCCCCTGATCAGAAAAATGAAGGCAGAAAGAAGAATAAAACGGTAGAAATTTAAAACATGAAGGAAATCGCACATGCAGAATGTGAGGGATAAGAATCGAGAATTAGAAGCTGGGTTGTCTATAGATTAAGACTTTAAAATACTGAGAACCCTAAAATCTAAGGAATTGGACTACGTAAGTTTTCGAAAACAGAATTTAAAATCGAGGAAACAAAAGAGAGAAGAGAAGGAGATCGAAGAAGTTTACGTTACCATGAAGTCGAGCAGCAGAGGGAGGGGGAAGGAAGACCGTCGAGCCGAAGAGGAGGAAGAAGGAAAGCTGTCGAGCAGAAGGGAAGTCGAGAAGGAAGAACGGAGATGAGGCGAAGAGGGAGAGCAAATGTGTGTCTAGGGTTTAGAGTGAAAAGTGAATTGGGTTGCATGGAATAAAAATTTGTGTTGGCCCAACATGAGTTGGGCCGAGAACCAAAGAATTGGAGTGAACTGGGCCCAAAGTGAAGATAAAATCTGGGCCCAAATGAATAACGAGCTGGACTCCGAAATCAAAATTTATCGGGCTGCGAAATAAATTCCTTGACGGGTTAGAAATGTTTCCGTTTATAAATCGTGCAAATGGATAAATTAGAACGAATTAAGAATCTACTTAACTATCTTAAATCCTAGAATTTAGATGTAATTATTTCGAGTAAATTATCTCGACATATTTTAATACCTTGATTAGAATTAATTTAGATAAGATGACTTAGAAAGATTATAAGGAAATTCGGTGATTTCTTGATTATTGGAACGCCTTAATTATTAAGTTAGACTGATTACTTGAGACTCGATTTTAAATCGAGTAATAATTAGATTAATTCATGAAATAATAGCATATTATTTCATTTTAATTAGATACGCAAATTAATACTCACAAAGAGTATTTTTCCTCTTAATTTCGATTAAGGCTCAGCAAAAGAAAAGCTCAGACGATTTGCACCAGATTATCGTTAGACAAGGAAGCACATCAGGTAGGCTTTCTTTACAAATAAAATCGCATGCGTTGTACCAAAGTATGATTTTCGCTTAGAAATGCTTAGAATTTAAAATGTTATGAAGTATTGCATTGTCGAAAATATTTGTATTTTGGTATGATGCGTATCTGTTGAACAGTTAATCGATTTCGGGCTTTTAAAGATTTATATCTTTTGAGGCTAGTGTACACCAGAACCGTGAGTCATCTTAGCGGGTTGGCCGGTTCAGTGTTCGCGGAAAGTGGCCACTTTCCCGACACACAGAATTACAGATATGTATGATTACTCCAGAACTTAGACTGATCAGTCGAACTTTTAAGATCACAAGAATTTTAGTGAATATAGGTTCTTTAGTGACAAAATCCCTATGTTGCACTGTATTACGGCAATTGCAAATATATCAGTACGAATGTGATTTCGGCATGTGCCTACTGAGTACAATTTGTACTCAGCCCTGCATATATTTATAAATGTGCAGGTTAAGTCGTGATGACGAAGTGGAAGGCTCAGCGGTGGTTTTGTCAAAGCTCTTGTTGTTTTACTCTCGGTGGTTTATATGTCGTCATACATGTAAATCTAGAAATTGATCCAGTTTCCGCTGCCAGACTTTTGTTTAGATTCAAGAACTTATTAGCTGTCTCTTTTGGCATCGAACCTTGTATTTCAGACTTGTGTTAGTTTTTCATATTTCAAGATGTTATAATCACTTATTCTGAAGTGTTTCCCGATTCTCATTCAAGTAAATGCTTTCTTTCGGTTTATTATCCGTATTTCTCTTTTAAGTCACGTTTCCCTTGATTTTACTTAGAGAAGTGAAATGGGGGCGTGACAAATTTTGTGCTTATCTTGATAATTTAGAGAAATTTTCAATTTAAACTTTGTGATCTTTTTATGTTCTGACATTTATAATTGAAATGGAAAAAAACACAGAAAAGAAATGTAGAAGGAAATAGTACAATGTTGTAATGGAAAATTTATCATAACAAAATAAAACGTAGAACGGAAGTGAACTTATAAAATTATTTTATAAGAAGATATATGCATGTTCAACATTATAATTGTGAAGTAACTAATTAAAATTATTTAATAAGATCATATTTATAGGCCCAGAATTTTTCGAACGGACTTCAAAATTCCCAAAACTCGATGGGCCGAGTTAAAATTGAACAAACATATTTGAAATAAAAAAAATCTGAAAATAAAAAAATAAAAAAATGATCGGGCCACGCTAGAACCGGAACAGTACCTAATGGGTCGGATCGGTTCTGGACCGATTATGATCGAATTTTGACAGGCCTAGAATCGAAACCGGAACCATAACTTTAAAATGAGTGTCTTTTGACCGGTTCCGAATTCGGTCCGGATTTTACACACCCATTGAAAATCCTAGATGATACCAATCCTTATCTTTTTCTGCATTTGGTATACTCATTTCATGATATTTGTTTTTATATAAAAAGTGTTGTTTTTGAACTTGATCCTATGTTATATATTACAAATAATTATTTTTATATATCATTTTCTCCATTCAACATGTCCAAACATATTTTTATTAAAATTATATCAAATAATATGAATCACCATTTTTGTTTTGGATAGATATAGCATTAATATTTGTTTATTGGGTTTGTAAGGATGGAGTTATTTGATTTTATTATTCATTACATTCTTATTTGAATTTTCGTTTAGAGATATTTTGAAATTTTATTTTGTCAAATACTTTTTAATAGTAACTAATAATTGTCTATACAACTTGCAATAAGTTGTTTTCAAAGAATTTTATAAAGTTAGTCATACATCATAGTCCTATAGCTTGCATAAGGTTCACATTCTCACGTGCTCTTATTTTGTTAACGTTAATTTTGATGTAAATATATAGGTTTTAAAATAGATTTTGATTTAACTATATAATTTAATAAAGTTTACTGTAAATATAATTTTAAAATATATATATTATAAAATTAACTTTTGATAAAATTAAAAATCATATCATGACCACCATTTACTTTCGCGTTAAAAATTTAAAATTCTTGTTATTTACTTCATTCACAAATTTATTACACATTTTGTCATTTTAATTTATCAATAACTTTGCTATCCGATTTTTTATTCTTTTTTGGTAAGTTGATCATTCATTTTATACACACAACTCAATTAAATATAATAAATTAAGTGATAGCACTCAATACATAATACTCCATCCCTTCCAATTACGATGAGACATTATTTTTAGGCACATATTTTTAGGAGAGATGAAAATTAAGTTTTTAAGATAGTTGAAAAATATTACTGTAAATTAGTGATGTGAATATATATTATTTTAAATTAATCATTTTAGTTGGGACAGATGGAATACCTTTTAAGTCAAATTATTTTATTAATATACATATTGCCTCAAAGTAAGTAACAAATTCGTGAACGAATGAAGTATAATTTTTTCAAACATGCTTACATTTACAAAATATGTGAGCTTTACTTTCACATCTTTGATTGTGTTTAATTTTTTAAATATTCAAGTCAAAATTATATATTAAAAGTTCAAGATCTAAATAAAAAAAAATATGTTACGACATAGTTTTGCTTTTGTCCAAATTTATTTTATCAAAAAGTCACGAATGTATGAAATTTTTTTATCTATTTGCAAAAAAAAAATGAGTAGATTAAAAAAATTAATATTTACAAAATTTTATATATTCACACCATTTGGTAAATTTACATAACCTTGCTTTTTTCTATATCATTAAAACGATGCCTTTGATTTAATGGAAATATTAATTACACAATAACAATATCAAGACTACTGCAATGGCTTTATAAGCATGATAGTTGGCGTATGTGCAGCTGTCTGAAACAATAACTTTTACCTAGGTCAATTTATCTTTATTTTAATAAGATTATTTTTTCTATAATTCATAATAACACATTAAAATTTATAAATAAATTAATAATAAAAAAATTAAAAATTAAATTTAAATTTGAAAAAAATAACACTTTGTGATTTTATATAATAATAAAATATCATTTTAATTTTATTTAGTAATCATTCTAATTTTAAAATTAACAGATAGAATGACATTGAAAATCTTAAAAGTTAAATGATTATATATTAGAATTTAATGTTTTTTCAAATAATTTAGTATTATTCTTTTGGGTTGTTCAGAATCACAACTGTAATAGTTCTATACAGTTCGGTTCCAAACTGTGAACCGTCATAATAACGATTTTGTTTTGATTTAGAATTTTCTCAACAGTTAGGTTTGAAACTGCAAACAATAACACATCTCTTTATGTAGTTTTATAAATTTTGATTGATTTGATATAATAAATTTGACATGGTTATTTTTATAAGTGATATTTAATTAAACCTTATAAGTTAGTATAAAATTTTTATGTGATATTTAATTAAACCTTATAAGTTAGTATAAATTTTAGTTAACATTTTTAAGGATTTGGGTCTAGTATTATTTTAGGTTCAACCCAATTTAATTAAGTGGCCCAACTAAATTAATTAAAACCGGGCGTAGGGCTCACCCTTGATTTTCTTTCATCTCCATCTCTCATTTTTTGTCTTATGTAAGAGGGTGTTATAAGAATTCAGTGGGTAGTTGGATAGTTTTCTTTTCCTTTTTTTGCTTTCCTCTTCCCTGCACCAATATGTCCTTTTCCCTTTTTATTGTATCTGTACTTTCATTATTTGGTTTCCCATTTGGAAGATTTTTGCAGATTCCTTATCAAGGTTGTGAGTTTTGTATTTATTTATAGTTTATTTCTTTTCTTTTTTTTTCTGTCATGTAAGGCACATCAGATTTCTTTAATTAATGACATCTTGTCCCTTGTAAGATTATTGCTCCACATTTTTGGAGAGAGAGATATGAGAGGATTTCAGTGGTTATTGCAGTGTCATTTGTTGCAATGGACAAAAATTACAAATATTTAGTACTCTTTTCGTTCAAAAGAAATTATATTCGTCTCTCCACAAAAAAGTATTGTTTTTGAACTTGATACTATTTTTACATATTACAAATAATTGTTTTTATAGATCATTTTCTCCATTCAACATGTCTTATCATATTTTTATTAAAATTATGTCAAATTACATGAATCACCATTATTTGTGGATAGATATAGTATTATTATTTATTTATTGGGTTTGTAAGGATGGAGATATTTAATTTTTATTTGAATTTTCGTTTAGATGTTTTTAAGATTTTATTTTGTCAAATACTTTTAAATAGTAACAGTCTATACAAGAGCTTTGCATAACCATTCACATTCCGACGTCCTCTTGTTTTGTTCACATTAATTTTGAGGTAAATATATAAGTGTTCAAATAGATTTTGATTTAGCTATGTAATTTATCAAAGTTTACTGTAAATATAATTAAAAGATAATGTATATATTATAAAATAAATTTTTATAAAATTAAAAATGATATGACCAGTATTTACTTACACGTTAAAAAAATTCTCGTCATTTACTCTATCCACGAATTTATTACATATTTTGTCATTTTAATTTATCAACAACTTTGTTATCTGATTTTTATTCTTTTTTTTTGGTAAGTGAATCATGCATTTTATACTCACAACTCAATTAAATATAATAAATTAAGTGGGACCACTCAATACATAATACTCCACCCCTTCTGATTAAGATGAGACGTTACTTTTGGGCAATATTTATAGTTGAGTTGAAAAATAGGTTTTTAAGATAGTTTAACAGTAGTGTAAATTAGTGATGTAAATATATATTAATTAAAATTATATGTGTAAAAAGATATAATAAAAATGAAACATTTCAACTTAATTTTAGAATATACATCATATTAGTTGGTACAAAGGGAGTTCAAATATTTAAGTCAAATTATTTAAACATGCTTACACTTACAAAATATGTGAGCTTTACTTTCACATCTCTAATTGTGTTAATTTTTTTAAATATTCAAGTCTAAATTATACTCCCTCCTATTCGAAAAGAATGTCGTTCTATATCTTGGGCACATATATTAATAAAACAAAATTATACCCAAATGAACCTTATTTAAGTATCATTTAGTATTACTTAATAAAATCATAACTTTTGAAGGAAGAAATGAAGACAAATGTAAATAGCTATTTCCGTGAGGTATTGTAAATGTGGAAATGGAAACATAAATAAATTAATAAATAAGGGTAAATTTGGTACTCCCCTCGTCCTAATATGCATGATACAAAACTTTTTGGTACGGTTATTAAGGGGAGTGCATAAAATAGTGTAAGAGTGATAAAAGTGGTAGGGTCCACACATTTTTAAAGGGATAACTTTTAATATTTTCGAAATGTGCCAAGGATAGTGGGATATCCAAATAAGAAAATTGTGCCAAGTTTAGTGAGACGAAGAGAGTATAATAGAGTAGAACGTCATATATTTTGCAAATTTTCTAAAACTAAAACTTCAATTATTATGTATAGGAGGGAGTATATTAAAAGTTCAAGATCTAAATAAAAAAAATATGTCACGACATAGTTTTGCTTTTGTCCAAAATTTATTTTATCAAAAAGTCACGAATGTATTAAAGTTTTTCTTAACTATTTGCAAAAAAAAATTGAGTAGATTAAAAAATTAGTATTTACAAAAATATATATATTCACACCATTTGATAAATTTATATAACCTTACCACTTTCTATATTATTAAAACGATGCCTCTGATTTAATGGAAATATTAACTACATAATAACAATATCAAAACTAGTGCAATAGCTTTATAAGCATGACAGTTGGCGTATGTGCAGCTCTCCTCTGCAAGTCTGCAAGTCAAAAATGTTGCTACAGTCCTTGGGGCCTACGTGACAGCAAATGTTACGGCAATGCCTTTATTTATTATTTTAAGTACTCTCGTCTTCCTTTATATTAACTACACATTTTTTAGCAGAGATTCATATGCATGTAGTATAGTTGTGAGAGATACATAGGCCACCACCAAAAAATGTCTGCCTCCACCTCCAAAATGTCTGCCTCCGCCACCATATCCACACCAATCCACCTCCACACCAATTCACCTCCTCCTCCACACCCGCACCTCCACCTCCACACCAATTCTGAGCTCAAACTTCACAGACCACTCCTTTCTCCATTTCCATCCCTCGGCAATCAGGTACGAGACACCCACCATCACCGACATTGTCAAATACTATAGCGCCCGTGTCAATCTTAAGAGTTGTTTCTACAGCTCCTTTAGTGCTTAGAAGCACATTACTTGTGGTAAGAGTGTTCTTTGGTATAGTAGCGTACCAAAGAATCCTAACTCCCCAATAATGGATGTGGACCGAAGATCATGACGGACACTTTAGAGTTCGTCATGATAAAGGTATTTCGTTAGTTTCGGGTTATATTTCGTCTAAATATTGTGCTCATTAATATAATGTGTTTTCTTTTTTCCATGCTTTTAATAACTATTACCACTGGGGCTTTACCTCTCGCTAAAGTCATGGTGGCTATATTATTGTTTTTGCATAATTTCGTATTTTAATATATTACTTAGTATTTTACCTGCCAATCAAATTACAGATTTTTTGCTTGTTCCATATTTTCTCCTTACTATCTATAATATTATTGATATGATAATTATTGTTTTTGGTTATGCTCCGAAAATGAAATACCACCCGTAATTCCAAGCACGAAGTAGTTCAATCTAATGATTAGAATTCTAAATTTTGGAGTACATGTTTTCTTAGTTTGTATTAAGTGTATGGAACAATAATTTTCTTAGTTTGTAGTTAGTTAGTCCGATTTATGTATGCTCTGGTTCCAGTTCGTAAATTGAATGATTTTCAATCAGACTCGTCATCTCTTTTCATCATCACTTATAACAATCGCAGCCCTTTGTTTAATTCAAAATTATTTTCTGCATAAATGTAAAATTTTACTCGAAATCAATTTACACTCGAGCGTGATTTATATTAAACTTTTTCGATTGAAAAAAAAAAGAAAAATAAATTATTGAAAGCCTCTTCAGTTTAGGTCCCCATATTCTTCCGCACGGAATAATCTCAGAAGAACGAAAGTTATGAATTTAATCATCCTTAGAGGCTATGCAAACAAATTAATAACAAAAGTATTAGGAAAATATATTGATAAACTCAATAAACAAAAACACTAAAAAAATGAGATTGTAAGATATGAATCTCTTCAGTTCAGGTCTCCATAGATTCAGCACATTAATTTACCTCAGAAGATAAAAGGTCGTTTAAAATTCAATTTGAAAAGAAATTGAGGAAATGAAGAGAAACCAATATACGATTGAGAAGCCAAAATAATTTCTCTTAGTTTTGTTATCTATATAGACATTGGACAAAGATAATTACATAACACTATATATAGGTCATTATTGATTGTCATAGAAAATAATATTTGTAACAACTCCAATTAAATTTAAAACTAGTGATTTATAATTTTATACTCCCTCCGTCCCGCTAAAAGTGGTCACATTTCCTTTTTGGGTTGTCCCATTAAAAGTGGTCACTTTCCTAAAAAAGAAACAATTTTACCTTTAAAATACATCTCTCCTACTTTTTAACACACAAAATTTTACTTTCTTAATGTCCGTGCCCACTCACTTGTGGCCGCTTTTAGCGGGACGGAAGGAGTAATATTTTTATGAAGTACGAAATTATATGTTTTGACTTAACTTAATTTAAGTCACGCCCATAATCAAAAAATGATAAATAAATTTTATTAGAAACCTTTTCAATCAAATCAATAAAAGTGATTAGATGCAATACTAATACTAATGAAATCAAAACTCGGGTTCATTTACCGTTAGTTTCTTGTTCAATTTAGGTGCGCGCGCACACATATATATAGGGATGATAAAATAGGGATGACAAAATAATCCGCGAGTACCCGATTCTAATGGAGTAGGTATGGGAGAAGTAAATCGGAGATGAATACAGGTATTGATTTATACATTTGTACCCGAATTGGGTATGAGGCGGGTACGGAGATATATATCTCCCCCTCGATAAATTTATATAATATATTATTTTAAAAATATAATTTTTTATATATAATATTTTAAATTTTTATAAGAATAAAATAATGTACTATATTGAAAAGAATTTTCTAACTTTTGAAATTTTTTTATATAAAATTTTTTTATTAATCTAGCTAATAATTATTTTTTCTTAAAAATTATTTTTTTTATCTAAAAAATACTCCCTCCGTTCCATGAATGTAGTCCCACTTTCCCGTTTGGGACGTCCCACGAATGTAGTCCCATTTTCATTTTTGGCAAGTTTTAGCTCTTAAGTATTATACTAATTGGGGCTACTAATTTAACTAACCCACTAAGTCAAACCCACTAAACCCAACCTAATTAAACCCATTTTTCGCCCAAGATCCTTTCACCCAACATCAAATTAACTGTCACGCCCGCCCTCCGCTATGGATAGCGAAGTCGGGGGAAATCGT
>JAPKLX010000136.1:777235-810305 GCA_026898415.1 Leonotis leonurus | reverse complement strand
TCTAATACGGAATAGTTCTTGATGAAAATTTCGGGTCATTACATTAACCCATCCAATAGCCATGGACTTTGTAACTGGCTTACCTAGGTCGAGACGAGGCAATACAGTTATATGGGTTATAATTGATCGACTTACCAAATGCGCTCCTTTCATCCCAATTCCTGCCAATTATGGAGCTAACAAGCTGGCAAAAATATACGTTCAAGAAATAGTTCGCCTGCATGGAGTGCCCATATCCATTACGTCCGACGGAGATACCAAATTTACTTCTCGATTTTGGACGAGCTTTCAAGAAGAGTTGGGAACGCGCTTGAATTTCAGCACAGCCTTTCATCCACAAACCGATGGTCAAACAAAAAGAACGATCCAAACACTAGAAGACATGCTTAGAACAGTAGTATTAGACCGAGGCGAACAATGGGAACAAGCCTTACCGTTAGTAGAGTTTGCATATAATAATAACTATCAAGCGACGATTAACATGGCGCCATATGAAGCTCTTTATGGTAAGAAATGCAGATCGCCTCTCTACTGGGATGAAGTCGGAGAAAGAAGAGTTTTAGGACCAGAAGCAATAGAAGAAATGATCAAAATCGTACGGCAGATAAAGAGAAGAATTCAAGAAGCTCAAGATCGTCAAAAATCATATGCAGATATTCGCCGAACCAAATTGAGTTTCAAAATAGGAGATAAAGTTTTCCTAAAAGTTTCTCCTACTAAAGGTATGCATCGATTTGGCATAAAGAAAAATTAAAGCCGAGATTTATTGGACCATATGAAATATTAGAAAAAGTAGGACCTATAGCTTACCGGTTAGCATTGCCACCAAATTTTGGTAATGTACATAATAATGTGTTTCATGTGTCGCAATTGCGAAAGTATGTGTTTGATCCAAAACACATTGTCCATCAAGAAGAAATAGTTCCTGAACCAGATTTAAGCTATGAAGAAAAGCCTGAATGCATCTTAGATCGAAAAGAACAGAAACTAAGGAATAAATCTATTTTTTTTAGTAAAAGTGCAATGGAAGCATCATGGTTCAGAAGAAGCAACGTGAGAATTAGAAGATCGAATGAAAGAGAAGTATCCCGAGATATTTAATTAAGGTACTAAATTTCGGGACGAAATTTTTTTAAGGGGGAGGGAATGTAATACCCTCAAATTTTAATTAGTACTTAATTGCTAATTAGAGTTTTAATAAGGCTTTGCATCCTTAAGAAATAAAAATAGGAAAAATCTAAAACTAAAGTATCTAGTTGTAATTAGTGAAGATAAGTAACCTAAGTGTTACTTAAGCATGATTTAGATAAAATGATAGTATATTATGGGATAACCATAATATAATAAAATAAAGTAAGAAAAAGAAAAATCTAGAACATGGTAGAAATTTGGATAATTATCAAATTTAATTAATTCTAAATAAAATTAATTATTTATATATATAAGAAATCTAGTGTCACTATTCATTATAAACATCAAAAATTTTCTTCCTCTTCCTCCATCCATTTTCGAAAATTACACCATAGCAACACCATAAAAATTTTCTCATCCTAAGTATAGAATTGTGATTCCAAGCCATCTCAAGTATAAAGATTAGCAAATTGAAGGTAAATAATACTCTTTCATTATACTTTTGTGTTTTAATTTTGATAAATTATGATTTTAAAGCATGATGAAGAAAGATTAGAGATTTTAAAGTATTAGTGAAGTTTTGTTATTCTCATGATTTAAATCATGCATAAAGTGGAAGAATATGTAGAAATAAGATGAATTAGATAAAGATATGGCCTTAGGGTTTGAGTTTAAATTATGATAATAATTGTGATGCTATGCTTAAATTAAGTTTATATTTATGTAATTAAACATGTTTAAACATAAGATTAGAAAGAAATTTGATAAAAATCAAAATATGAGATTGGGCTAATTTTCGAAAATTATGGAGATAGAAGAGCTATGGGTATTTTATTTTATTTGCCTCTATTAACTTGATATATGATCTTTATGAAGCCTAATAAGTGATATATATATTATTTAGAATTTTTCCAAGCTCATATGTAAAAGTTGGAAATAGTTAGTTTGTGTATTCATATGATATGTTGTGTTTAAGGTATAATATGCTTAATCTTCCTTAAATATTAGGAAGAAAAATTGAAGAGCACGTAGTAAAATACGTTGTTGAAAAGATGATATGTTGGAAAATAAAGAAGTGACGTAGTAACATAGATATGATAAGTGATTAATATAATATTAAGATAGAAGGATGCAATAGCCGAAGAACTTATAGTTATAATAGTTGGTAATCAAATAAATTATAAGAAGAAGAACGAAATTATGAAGTGATGATTTGTCACGACCCCATTTCCCTGAAGGATGGATCCATGGGGTGCGACTTGGTGGTGAATTAAAGAAAGGGTTAAGAAGGATGAAATCACAAACAACACTGGAATTCAAAATATAATCGATTATAATAATCCAGAAACAGCTGCGAGTAAGAGTCAATAGCTTAGAGGATCATATAGAACAACATACTGATAGAGGTTCCGAAAGGTTCAAAGTATGAAATACAGAATTCAAGAACTGAAATACGTCAAAAGGGTTCTAGATTTACAATCCAGACCATTAGGGAAAACAATAAAAGGTTTGCAGCGGAAAGACAAAAGCCATTAATACACATATGAAGATATGTATTAACCCCTTACTACTTGACAAAATGCAACGTCTACTCAGCACTTCAACCATTGCCCTTGCTCAACCTGCAAGTTTTTGGAAATACAAGTAGGGCTGAGTACTTGATGTGCTCAATGGGTTATGCCGAAAACAAAACAGTTATTGATCATGCATATCACCGTATAACACAAGTATCTTGAAATAACCTGCGTATACAAAATATTAATTTGATTTTCCTGAAACAATTGGGATGATCATCCACTTTTCACATGTGCTATCCATATCTGTACCCGATGCTGGTGAGCAATGTTCCCGCTCCCCCAGACATAATCAATAATAACAACGCTGTGAGCAAAGTTACTGCTTCCCCAGACGTTAAAAATGGTAACAACCCTGGTGAGCAATGGTTCCACTCCCCCAGACGTTGACCAATGGGTGCCACCGGATCGGTCAATACTGACACACAGTCATATGTGGACCGGTCCGTAATGACTCACGATCACACTCCCCATGTGTACACTAACCTTGACCAACACATGGCTCAAGATCCGATCGTTATTCACAAGTTGACCAGTTCACAGACATGGCTCAACACAGATAGGAATCGCACATAAAACACAAAGAATTTTATGCATGTCAATCATTTCACATTTTCGCAACATGCTTTAATAAAGCAAAAATATAGTTTGTATAGTAAACCCACCTGAGACACCAGTATTCGTTGATAAGTCTGGTTCTCCTTCTCGTTCCTTAGCTGTCACCACCTCGATGGACCTTCAGGTAACGAGTTACATTTAGAATCATTGAGTTCTTAGAATATCTCTATTGACTCGGGACGTAATGATTTTATAGGTTTAAGGGTTTCATATCCGTTCTACTAAATCATAACGAAGATTTAAGGTTTTCTCCGAAAACCTTAGTTTCGTTCAAATGAAATAAACGTTTACTAATTCGATAAAAATTAATTGCTTGCTTGTAATTAATATAATAGAGACAATTAAATCCGACATAAGAATCGGAATTTTCGATAAGTTCGCGTAATTTGAGACCCTTAGAAAAGGTTCATGTCTCGATTTGAATTAATTTAGATTCACTAAATTAATTAAGTAATATAATTATTTATAAATAAATAATTACAAATAATTAATAATAATTAAGGTTTGATATAAATCAAATAATAATTAATCCCAATAATTATTATTATTACTAAAGATTTCACATTTAATAATTAATTACTCTTAATTAATTATTAACCTTAATTATTAATCATTAATATTTATAATTTAATTAAATAATTAATCTTCTATTACTTATCAATTAATCAAGTTTAATAATTTAATTAATTCAATTAATAAAATTAATCAAGGTTAACATTTATTTGGCCCAAAGACATGATTAATCAATAGTATTAATCCATTAATATATCATTAGATTTAGCCCATCAAATTTTGTAGTGGGCTTGGTCAAATTGGAAATTTAATTAACCCAACCCAAGCCCAATAATACATCATCCCAACTAAAATCTATCTTCCCCTTCCCCAAACCATTTACGTGAAACACACTTTCCTTCTCCATCCCTTCCTTTCTTCTTTCTTTTTTTCTCCTCTGTTTCGCTAGAAACAGAACAGCACAAACAACAAATTTAAATTTCGTCCGCCTTCTTCTCCGGCGAAATTACCACCACCATGGTAGCTTCTCCCTACATCCTTCTTTCTCTCCCTTGCTCTAACTCTCCCTTCCCTTTTGATTTCTCGCCCAAAACGAGACGCCCAACACAATCTCCCTTTTCTCAGTTTCCAATTTGTCCGGCGAAAGAAAGAAAAATAAATCAAGCTCCGGCCAATTATTGGTGGGATTCAACTCTACTGTTTCCGAATCGAGTAAAGGTAAACGCTTTAGGGAAAGAATCCCCAAATTTTGAGCCCTCTTCTCCTGCGTGCTCCGGAAAGTTTGCGGTGTTCCTAACTTCGCTCAACCTTGCATTCTTACGGTCTCGCTGTCGTCTTCAGCTGTCGGGGCGATTGCAGATTGGTTTCGGAGCGATTCGGGGATGCCCGGGGTTGGTTCGGGGCTGTTCGAAACCATTCGAGTTGGTTCGAGGTCTGTTCGGAACCTTTTGAGTTGGTTCGAGGTCTGTCGGAGTGTTTTCGGACTTCTTCGAGGTTGTTCGAAGTTATTCGAAGTGATTCGGGGTGGTTCGGTTCTCTCCATGTCTCGCTGGAGCAGTCTGCAGCAACGCCGTGCGTCGCGCCACCACTGCTGCACTGGCCCTGCTCCCCCTGGTGTCGCAGCCTCATCTCCAGTTGTTACTTGATTGCTTCTCGGCCTGTTGCCTCGTCTACACCCTCTTCTCCGCAGCGAGTTGTCTTCGGCGTAAATAGGTAACCTCTTCCTCTTTCTCTTATATTTTTTTTTTATATAATTGGTATGTTGAGATATTATGCATTGTAAGAATTGTTTTGGCTTAGTTTGCCCTTTTGTGAACTAGATGTTATTCAAAAAAAAAGGAGATATGTGAAACTAATCTTAAGTAGTGAAAGCATCTTATTTCTATCCTAGTGAAGGCTTGACTAGTCTATGTTAAACATGCTTTGTTGTTCTAAGTCTGAAGCATAAAATAGAAGACATGACACTGAATACGAAACTGAAAAGCTAACATTGAAAAATGAATTATCTTGCTTAAATATAAATAACCTACTTGAAATGAAGGTTGAAGTGAGATATGATGGGGAGTGGCTGTTGCTATCTGGTTCCTTTCTCCTTTGTTTTCTTCCTTCTCCACTTGCAGGACCCTCAACAAGAATGGCTTATGATCTTTTATCTAAAATGGTTGTACGAGTGGTGAGGTTGATAGATTATGATGAATGGTGGAGAAGTTTGAAGAGTAAGTAGGAAGCTCAAGGTTTTTGTGTGGCTGAGAACTACACTGACGTGGGGAAGTATGAGACTGAATCTGCCTACTTTATTTATTTTTTTCTTTCTAGTATTCTTACTAACCGATGTATAGATATAAGGAATGTATTATAAATGTAGTTAGGCTATTTTTGTATAATTGGATTTTCATTGGGCTTTCTATTTTATCCCTTTGATTTTATTACTCTAATTGGTTCCTTAATAAATAATTAGAGGATGCTCTATAAGACTATGATTATAGTCAATAGCATGAAATAAAATAAAAGTAGATACACAACCTATTATTTTAATGCTTCAACATTCCACAAAATAATTTAATTACCAAAACATCAATATTTGATTAGAATTTCAAGTACGACATAATTAACGTTAAATTAGTTGCGTAATTAACGTATTCAAGACTCAACAACGAATTTTAAATCTCCTACGGATATGATAACCCTATTTAATATTAAACTCGATAATTCTTTCGAATTAAAAGACGGGGTATTACATGATTCCATAGAAAAGAGTATGATTTTCTTATTCTTAATTGTTTTACTAATGTAAGGTCCAGCTGAGAAAGGAAAAGAAGTAAAGAAAGAAGGAGACAAAGCCTTGGATTATATAGATTAAACCATCTAGGTGGGCTTTCGAACTAAAGAATTATTTATGTTGATATGTTGTTATGTTTAAAGAAGTTTGACTTGCCTATTTTGAGCATGTTGTATTTTACCTATCTACAAGAGAATTACGATATCGACCCTATGCCGGACGAGCTGCCGGTAAGGGTTTGTGTACACATTGGACCGTGAGTCAGCGAGCAGGTTGTCTGGTTAGAGTGTTTGAGAGGGAGGCCTACCTCTCAACACATGCGTGTAGATATGGTATTACAGATTTGAGATAATTGTCTGCAGACACATGACATGCATATTCAGTTTTTATTGTTTTCAGAAAGAAAAGATATATGTTTTAAGAAGCGTATGCAGATTATTTTTTTTTAAAAACCCTGTATATGCTAAAGTTTGCAAGTCAATCATATAGCTCTAAGATCAAGTTTTAAATGTTTTGGCATGTGTCCACTGAGTGCTTTAAGTACTCACGCCCTGCATGTGTTTCTAAACGTGCAGGTTGAGCTGGGAGATGGCAAATAGAGCTGAACACTGTAGTTTATTCTTGACATGTAAATTACTGAGTGGGTTATGGTTATTTTGTTAAACTTTGTTGAAACATACCTTGTAAGCCTTGAGTTATAACTCATCCACTCTTCCTGTTGCAGAACTCAGGTCTCTTATGTTGTTAATCTGAATGTTGATGCCATTATGTATGGTTAGCCTATGAAATCCACGTTGGTATGTTCCTTTTTGAATCATCGTATTCAACCCTTTTTCCTTATTGTTTGAGCTTTACCGTTGGTAAATTGAAACCTGAGTTCACAAATTGTTTGAGTTTAATTTCGCTGGAAACAGGGCAGCATCTTAGAACCCCCTTTTTGATCGTCTCATCTGTCCAAATTCATTAAAAATGGGTACCATTTTAAAGATATTTTTGATACCTTTCTATCGGTTCTTTCGGATTTCAATTCGGAGTCTGGATAAGTACGTTATGAGCTTTTGAAGTTGAAGTGTCAAGTCTGCCCTGAAATTCCTGCGAAAATTTTTATTCAATTTATCCTTGAGATAAATCTTCAGTTCCAAGAGTTTCCTAAGTTAATCGAGTCATGATCTAATTACTTAACTAAGAAAGGGTTAAGAAATTGGGCTGTGACACTAACTTTCTGATTGTTGACCTCTTGAACAATTCCAAACTTTCAATGAGTTGCAAATCAATAATGACTTTCTTACTTCTTGTTTAGATTTTCCTACTTTGAGCTGACACCATTTCTCCACTTTCTCTCTTTTCTTTTGCAGCTGCCCAAATCCGAGACACTGTCTTCCGGCAGCAACCCCACGACGTGGCATGCCATTGATCGAGTTCAAAACAAGAAACTGTAGTATAGAGCATTTCATTTCTGTTGTGATATCTTTTGATTTCCCCATGTTTTTGCTTTTGGTGCTTTGAACGTGTATTAGGAATTTGAGAGATGGTTTGATGAATGAATTGAACACTAGGTTTATTTATAGGATGGTTGTAATGCACTGTGTTGAAAATTTAAATTTTAGGCAAAAAATTTGAGTTTGGCGGTTAATTTTTTGCCAAAATTTACAGATTTCATTTCATTCTTTTTGAATGTTGACTGACTTGATTTGTATACATGGTTTTCATTCTTTTTTAATGTTGACTGACTTGATTTGTATACATGGTTTAATGAATTCCAGTTTTTTGAATTGGCAAAAATTAATTAATTAATTAAAAATATTTAATTAAAATATCCAATTTTATTAATTGTAAATGAATAAAAAATGAGTAAGTACTTAAATGTAATTAGTTGGCAAGTCAAACATAGTAATACATCTAATAAAGTGAATATTGGTTTGCGTGTAAAATGAGATGGGGACTACATTCATGGGACGGAGGGAGTATTAGTTAATGGGTATCCGATAGTTACCTTTTCCTCCCCCAACAATCCCCGCCCCATAACCGCCCCAATTTATCCGGGTACGAAGGCGGGTATGAAGATTATTTTTTAAAACGAATGCAGGAACGGGAAAAAAAAATACCCGTCCCGTTGCCGTTTGTAAGCATATATCTAACAAGAGTGTCGTGGGAGGATACAGACTAAGAAGCTTCAAATTTTCTATGTATTAGAAATGTAATGTCCCGACTTTTTACTCCCGAATAAATTAGCAAAATTTTCAACATTTACGAACTTGTACTAATTTACGAAACCATGTCTCGTAAATTAAGAGAGAATGAGCCATTAGTGGTGATTGATAGTAATCTAATGTTATCTTTTCATGGGGTTGACAATTCGATGCATTCGAGTCTCTAAACATAAGCCGGTGTCACTAATTATTAAATAGTAGCAAATCACTATATACGTGAACAATAACCTTATAGAGGTATTAAGCTATGACATACATGAACTAATTATACTAAGGATAAGTGGTTATTACCCAATAACAAGCATCTTTATTAATTTGTGATTATTTTGGAATCGCTAATAGTAATTAATAACAAATATGATCAATGCTATTAGTGGAAATCATTAGTAATGATAATTATCATTATTCACAGCTTTATTAATAACGAATTATGTTGATACAATAGATTGGAATTTTAGAAAGCATAAATCAATGGATATAGAAGATAAATAAGAGATGGATTTGTCTCATTACAAAATGCATAGTAAATCCATGTGACTAGACATGTGGGCCCACCCTAGTGAACCACAATTTGGTATAAAACAAACGAGGTAGAATCTGAGTAAGTATAACTATAAAACCAAACAAATAAGTAATATAGAAAGTGGTATACTACAGACTGTGGAAGGGTGCTATGGGACAAAATGTGGATATCCAAAGTGGATATGTGGAAGATTCAAAAGTACAAATAAGAGAGAAGGCTCGACTGCATGGGAGCAGTAAATCCTTAAGGAATCCTCTATTTACATAACCAGACATAGAAAACTTTTTAAAAGATGAAATACATATTGGGAAAAGGCAGGAGGGGTAGAATGAGATAGCGCGTCCAGATGGAGCAGGGGAGAAGCCCTGCCACTACACTCCACCTGCTCTACCTGCTGCTGTATAGGAAGAAGTCCTTGCTGCCAGTACCTAGTACAAGGAGGAGGACAAATTTCGTAAGAAACAAGAGAGAAAATCGTGAAAACTTCAAGACTTTCACATATTATACTACAAACCAAATAAAGGATTCAGAAATGAGACCTTTACAATCTCTAGAAAATGATGAAAGAAAGTAGCAAACAAACATCACAAGTCAACCTTAAACTTTCACTATATATATGGGGTTGCATCACTATGGGTGAGCTCTCCCACACTCTTCACAAACTTAAATCAAAATCACACTTAGCACACTTGTAAAGGAAGAAAAGTCTAGAAGCAAGCTCTGCCCAAGTTCAAGCCAATATAAGTTGTAATAAGTGAAACCAGTAGCTTCAAGGAGGAACCAAGAAGGGAAGCCCTGCTCAAGCTCAAGCAGTATGACAACTTTCTCAGTTCAGGTAGCAAATATAACTCTTAGAATGTAGCTATTCACTGATATTAACAGACTTAAACTCCACTCCTAAGCTTTCAGTTCATTATTTCAGATTACTTAGCTTAAATAACTTTAGTATATGTGTTTAGGAAAAACAATCACATTTTACATATTTTCTTAACCTTAACAGTTACAAAGCTGTGGAGAACCTAAAACTTAATGAATTAGTCATAGATATGTATACTAGGACAATTTAATAAACCTGAACCTAAGCCAAATATATATATATATATATATATATATATATATATATACAACAACATAAGATTTCTTTTCTTTCCTATATTGCCTTAGAAACTGCAAGCATACCAATAAATCTGCCCTAGAGTAAACTCATTGGCACATTACAGCCTTAAATCTTATTATTATGAGCTACAATATATAGACATGCCTTTTCAGGATGTAGGCGTATTGTAAGCATACTTCAGACCCAGAAACATTAACTTACAACTAAATATTCAAACTTAGAATTTACATGACTTGAGGTGATAAAATGCAGAAATTTAAAACCCAACTCAACCTACTAATTAAAGCACACCAGCTACAGTGACATACAAAACTACATTTTATAATCCTAAACATGAGCCTAGCCAACTGTACTTTAATCTCTTAACCTGCAAACACATAGTTAAGCATGCAACACACAAGAATCTACAATAAGAACAAATCAGAATTTAGATTTAAAGGTAGGACAGAGCTGTTGTGTTCAGCGAACAGGACGACGGGGCTCCAAGAGCCGCTGCTGTCCGAAGGGGAGAACCCCACCGAGCCACCCATCCCCCAAACCAAAGAAATTCCTTCACAATATCCATAAGAAATGATTAGAACTAAAACAAGACTACATTTTTAAAAAGAAAACCAAATCTGAAACCTCAATTAGGTAGGGGTGCATAACTAAGAATTTAATCTTGTCACCCAAAACCACCACTTAATCGAGTGAGAGAAAGGAAGACAGTAGGGAGAAAAGGGAAGGAACCTCACCAAGATTTCCGGGAGGATCCGCTACTGTCCGCCGCTACTTGAGTCACATGACCTAAGTTATCTGAATGCAAAAGCTATCACCATTCGTTCTTGTATCAATAGAAAACCTAGTTCATTCTATGATACATTAGTGTTGCTACATACTCCTTGTTCAAGTTTGGCATTGCTAAAATTGATATCATGATAAGTTTCTTCTTGAACTACTTAAAATACGTTCCACACCTCTCGATCCATTTATACTTAATTCTCTTCTAAGAGAATATGTTATTGGTCTAGAAATATTGGAGCATATTTTAAGAACTCTTATTTCATAATTCAAATGATGCATTGCTTCCACTTTTGCGGGATCCACCATGATTTCTTCTGCCGACACGATGAGTCTAAGAACATTACTTCCTCAGCCAAAAGTCACACTTGCTAAACTTGGCAAGTATTTTCTCTACTCGTAGAGTCTCTAAAATCACTTTCAAGTGTTCTTCATGCTCTAGTTCATTATTTTAATAGTTAAGGATATTGTCTATGAATACTAAGGTCAATTTCTCTAAGTATAAATGGAAAACTCGATTAATGAGGTCCATAAATATGGCTGGAGCATTTATTAATTCAAATGGCATGATCATGGATTCAAATGTTCATATCTGGTTCGGAAGGCCGTACATCTTCTTGTCAGAATTTTAAGTTGATGATACTCAAACCTAAAATAATCCTTAAGAAAACTTGGTTCCATTAAATTCTTCAAACAAGTCATCTATCATAGGAAGAGGATATCTATTTTTTTGTAAGTTTGTTCTACTTGCGATACTCTATACATGTTCGCAATGTGATGTCCACCTTCTTCACAAAGGGGATCTGTGTTTCTCTAGATGATACACCTGGTCTAACAAAACTTATGTCTAAGAATTCTTGAAGTTGAGTGAGTTTCATTATATATGGTGTCTTAGACACTAGAGCTTCTCATGATTCCAAGTCGATGGTAAACTCAACATGCCTATTTTGCAGTAGTACTAGTAGTTCTTCTAAAAATATATCTTGGAAATCTCTCACAATGGACATATCTTTGATCTTTCTTTCAATTTCAGATTTTCCCATTTAGGTAAACGAGGAAAGTCTAGCAAACATCATTCTTCAACATCCTCTTATCTTGTAGGTCAAACATGTTGAGATTCATTCTTCCCATTTCAATTCCATAAAGTTTTGTTAACTTATCTCAAGAGGTTGCGAAGAAATTTTATTTTTTGTTATTACAGAGAATTGTGGCATAGATTCTAGCTAGCCAATCTATTCCTAGTATTATATATGCGTCCCTCATTAGTATATGGTTTAGGTAGTTTGTGTAATCTTAAAAGTCCCTAAATTTATGTCAATCTAAAAATAAGCATGATTTATAGTTATAAACCTTCCAGTGGGTGTTGCCACCTAAATCTCATTAGTAATTTGTTTGAGTTTTAGCCTTGTCAGATTATCCTTGTTCTTATCTTGAAGTTTTGGGTTTGGAGCAAAAACACGAGCATTCTGATTATAATTTGGTGGAGGTTGTTTAGGTCATCCCTGTAATTCTCTAAAAGGTTATGTTTCTACTCGAAGTAACACTGACACTCTTTTGGCCTCGTGGTTTTCGCATTCATTTGTTAGAATAACGGCTCTTCTCCATATTTAAAGCATGTTATATTGGGAAAATATGTACCTGCCGAGTTCCTATTGAATTTTTGGCATAAAGGAAAACTCGATTTTCCTTAGTGGTTTTCTCCTTATCCTGAGACAATTTGTTAACCTTGAGATGTGACCTTCAGTCATGGCATTCATTATCCTTAAAATTTTAACAAATTTATTTTCCTAGTTGAATTCCCACTTATGTTTTCCTTGGTAGTTCTGAGAATCGATGTGGGATTGTGATGGTGTTGTCGTGGGAGTTGGCGCCTTTTGCAATTTTAGTATTATTGGATCTATATCCAATGCTCAGTTCAGTGAGTTCGAAAAAGACGATCTTTCATGACTTGACAAAGACATTCTAATGTCATAGATCAGTCCACCTTCTGGTTTCCCACAAGAAATTTACAGGTTCTAAGAGCTTGAAAAAGACACGGGAGAGACGCTCATGGTTTGTACAATGCAAGAAGTTGAAAATGCATTTCATGACTCGAACTCACAGTCTAGTTTATTTTGTTATTCCATTCTCGTTAAAAGTGGGAGGGTGACACTTGAGAAATCATAGAAAAAAAAATTCTCTGAAATGAATGAGTGGTCGAAGCTCGTTGTTTTTCTTGAATTTGACGAATCAATATATATACATCCTGCCCCTCTTCTTTTTCTTCTTCCACTTGGCATCTTATCAATTACGTAACTATCATTATCTAATAATAATGAGATCTTAAATAAGATTAGATAATTGAAACACCTCAAGGAAAAGGTATCCATACTAATGTCTATTTAAAATATACTTTTTGAAAGAAAGTGTAGATCTTAGAGAAATAATAAAATATCATTTAAGGGTCTATATACATAAATACGGATCATAGTCAAAATTGTCTCATCTAGGACCTTTTGTACTATCATCAACATGTAGTACTTAACACTAATCTTGCACATATGAAAAATGTGTCACTAACCATGTGCGAACTCGACTATATAAATATAAAATCATATGGTTATCAGCACTACGACGGAATATTTCCACAAGGAACACATTACTACAACACCAGTCAAAAGACACAAAATGTATCAAAATATGGTATGGTTTAGATCTGTACTATTAGCTAATAATATTTCCTAATTATGCATGCATATATAGTAATCCATATACTTAAGTCTCTGACTCTGCAGTCGAGCTACTTGTCTTTCCATCAACTGCATTATCCTCTGGCTTTCTCTCAAGTTTCTCCTTAGACTCCTTCATCCTTTTCTGCGGTGACCCTGCACCTATGTGCTCTTGAACTTCATTTATCATGTCTTTCACCTGTTGACGGAAGTCAGTCAGTGAATCTTCTTTTCTTAAAGAAAGTGGTTGTCGGGAACACTCTCCTAAGGATGTTCTCATATCTCTCTTGTGATGTGAGGTTCTAGAAAGTGTGTGTACTACATTTGTTGGCTCTTGCAGCTGAAATGGAGATATGTGTGAGAAATGAAGAGGCGGAAATGGATACTTGATGTCAAGACGTGGGTGTGGGCAAATCGTATATCATTGGTAAAGATAATATGGCCCAGGTGGCGAGACACGATGGACGCCAAACCTGTGACTCAACAAAGCAACAAATTCTGGTAGATTTCCAACAAGATGACCGTAGTCAAAATCCTGATATACATAATGGTAGTGAGATTGTGTAGCCCATCCTTGCCATTCATTTGGCAAAATAGCAAGTAGTTTCCAGATAGCTTCCATATCTGTCATCCCAACTGAACGTGCCTCTCTCCACAAGCGGGAGTAGTGTGCTAAGAACGCACAGAGGTCATCCTCTTCAACCTTTCTATAATTCCAAAATGTCTCTAGTTGGTTTCCTAAAGTGTCGTCTCCAGTTATACCTTTCGTTGCCATCTATAAAATATAAGACACATGTAATATGCATTTCACACTGATCGTCAAATATGGTAAGTAGTGCTATTGCGGTTTGTAGAGATATTAAAGACTACTCTAAATTCATATAGGTTTTTAAAATAAAAAAAAAATCGACTCTATACACCATAATTTATTATTCGAAATAATTACTACAACGTGATAACTAACCAAATCAGTATCCCTTCTCATTAGATCAAAATAGAACTCATCATGATCGTATTAGCAAAAGTGAAACTAAAATTTGTGTTAAGATAATACAATTTGAAATAGGGTACTATACGAAGAGTCTTTGGTGAAGGAAAGTATTATTATTCTTACTGACGCTTAGCGTTGAAATAGAAGTCTAAGCTTAATAAATTAAGCTGACCCTCGAGTGTTGTTTAGAAGGTGGCAATATGTGACAAGGCACACCGACACTCACCGTACCATAGTTCTGATGAAAATAATTCTTGCCATCAATAGTTATCGAGTTCGCGGTCCTCAGCTTGTTCGTTTTGCATTTGATCATTCATAAGCTTGTTATGCAATGCAATCACTAGCTCTTCAGTACATGTTCTTTTCGGCTTTGTAATTTCATCCTCGAATTGAGATATCATTACCAATGAGTTACAAACTCATTTGGTTCTCAAATAAAATGTTCCTTTGAGATAAGTAAACATCTAAAGCAGTTCTAAGTTCTCGTTCTCTTCTTAGTTCTGAACAATAGGGCAAATGAAATCTCTAAATCATTCTTAAGTTCTCATTACGCAAGCATCAAAATCAAACATATCCAAGTCATAATAACACCATCTTTCATGCTATTGAGATCAAAAAGTCAAACACATCACAAAATTTTTAAATTTCTCAAATTTTCGTACCTCATTCATCCGCTGAGCGGGGTATGGTGGTGTATTGAGAGTTACTGATAGAACTTTACATAGTCTAGTTAACCGAACCAGACTTTACTTAAAGAATGTGCAACTCCGAACAAATAAGTTGCTTAGATACCACCCCGTGATATCATTAGAATCAAATTATATAAAGAAATATCGAAGATGACAAAAAGTTTGAATCACTTTATGATACAACTATAAGTATTCAGAGCGAACGAAACCAAAACTTTGATACCACTC
This sequence comes from Leonotis leonurus, assembly GCA_026898415.1. Classification (NCBI taxonomy): domain Eukaryota; kingdom Viridiplantae; phylum Streptophyta; class Magnoliopsida; order Lamiales; family Lamiaceae; genus Leonotis; species Leonotis leonurus. Next base: position 794,945 of record JAPKLX010000136.1, on the reverse strand, counting down.
TGTCAGGGCCCCATTTTCCAAAGGACGAATAAATTGGAGCATGACTCGGGGTATGATTAAATAAATCAAAACTATAGGAAAAATAATGATAATCGAAGAGTAATATTGAACCGATGTGTATTACCATAGATTCAAAGGAAACTTTATAGTCCAAAAACTCAATCTTACAAGGAGTGAATAACATTCACCAACGGATCAAAAGCATTAATGAATTGGAAGAGTACTGAAGTACGATTTGAAAGTTCTGGTTTGCAAGCCAGACCATGTAGGCAGAAACAATTATAGACAAAGTAATGCAGCGGAATAGTGAAAACTTAACACATATATGAAGATATGCATTATCTCTAAATACTTAAGGAATACACAATCTCCACTTAGTACCACCGCCACCACCCTATCGCTCAACCTGCAATTGTTTGGAAATACAAGCAGGGCTGAGTATTTGATGTACTCTGTGGGTTATGCCGAAAACAAATATTTATTGTCATGCATTAAATAGTATAACACAAGAACTTGAAATAACTTGTGAATACCAAATATTCATTTTATTTTCCTGAAACAGTTGGGATGATCATCCACTTTTCATATGTGGTATCCATATCTGTACCCGATGTTGGTGAGCAATGTTCCCACTCCCCCAGACATAACCAATAATATCAACGCTATGAGCAAAGTTATTGCTTCCCCAGACGTTAAAAATGGTAACAACACTGATGAGCAATGGTTCCACTCCCTTAGACATTTTACCAATAGGTGCCACCGGATCGGTCAATACTGACACACGGTCCTATGTGGACCGGTCCGTAATGACTCACAAGCACACTCCCCATGTGTACACTAACCTTGACCAACACCTGGCTCAAGATCCGATCGTTATTCACAAGTTAGCCAGTTCGCAAACATGGCTCAACACAAATAGGAATCGCACATAAAACACAAATAATTTTATGCATGACAATCATTTCACATTTTATTTAAACATGCTTTATTACAGCAAAAGCATAGGTTGTATAGTAAACCCATCTAAAATCCAGTGCTAGATAGCAAACCTTTATACTCCTTCTCGGTTCCTCGTTGTCACTCTCTTGATAAACCTTCAAGTGACGAATCACATTTAGAGTCGTTTGAGTTCTTTGATAACGTCTATTGACTCGAGACGAAATGATTAAATCTAATTCGTAGGGTCTAGAGTTTCGTACTCGTTCTACATAAATTTTCACGAAGATTAAAGTTTTCTATAAATCCTTTAACTTCGTTCAATAATAAGATTTTATTATTATTTAGAAAATAAATTGCTCGTTTGCAATTATTTACTTGAGGTAATTGAATCCGACATATGAATCAGAAATTATAATGAAATTCTTGCAATTAAAGACTATTATAAAATGTTCAAGTCTCGATTCGGATTAATTTAAATTAACTAAATTAATTAGTACCAGAACTATTTAGTAATTGATTAATCATAATCAATTATTAATAAATAAATCTCTATCATCTAAATATTATTTCTACATAATTATTATTAAAAAAAAGTTAATAATAGATTACCTTTAATAGTCATTAATCGGCAAAGTTGGAACAAATAATTAAATAATTAAATTGGTTATAATAATTATTTAGTCAAGACCCATTTAATTAGGTGCAAAATGCTAATTAAGTAATAGTAGTCCTATAGAATTGTTTAATATATTTTAATTAACCCAATTCTCTAAATAATAGGCTCAACCTACTTATTTTCTATACTAGACTTGATTGACTACAAATTAAACCAATCAAACCTTTATTCAAGAAGCTTAACCCAACAACCCAGCCATACACTCCACCGTTCCATCTTGCAAAATTTTCAGAATTTAATAAAATCATTATTATGAAATTAGTGAAGGAACTCAGAACTCTCCCTCTCTCGACAATCCATTATTATGAAATTGAGAATTTGGTGGTTCGATTATTCAAAAGATTAGTGGATGTAGTGATTATCTAAATAGGGAAGGTTATGTTCTCATCTGTGAAGCATAACAACTTAATTAAAAGCTAAAAAACTGACAAATGAAATATTGAAAGCATGCTACAAGTTAATCAAAATTAAAGTTTCAACTTACTTGGTTGACTAAGTTTTAAGTGACGAAGCATTTAATTCTAAGGAAATTAAATGACGTAAGATCGATCTACGTTCCGAGTAGATGATTGTAGTATATTTATTTTCTCTAAACCGATTCCCGGTGAGTGAGAAATAAAGGTTTAAAGTTAGTCACTTGAAGCATGGAGTTATATGTTAAGGGGACTAAGAGTGAAGAGAATACCTTATCCCACATTGGTTATAAAACCAAGTTTCATCTTGTATATAAGGAGGAGGAGATACCTTATGGTATGAAGAAGTTGGGGGCACACCCTGGCGCGCACCGGCACAGTGTGCCGGCCCCATCTGGGGCGCGTCTAGCCTGTTGCCTGAGGCCCGTTTTTGCTAGTGATCTGGTCTAGGCCAGATCGATAGTGATCTGGTCCAGCAGTGGCCCAACAGATCATCAAGTGATCTGGTCCAGCAGGTGATCTGGTCCAGCAGATCATCTGACCCAGCAGACCAGCAAGTGATCTGGCCCAGCAGATCAGCAGGTGATCTGGTCCAGCAGATCATCTGGCCCAGCAGATCAGCAGAACGTTCTGGTCCAGCAGAACTTTCTGGTTCTGGTCCAGTTTCTGGTCCAAGTTTCTGGTCCAACAGATGATGTTCTGGTCTGGTGCCCAACGATCTGTCCAGTTTTGTGAGATCGATCTGGTGATCGATCTGTGATGTGATGAATGTGGACATATGTATGTCCAAATTAGGTGGTTTAATTATAATTAATTACCACTAATGTGTGACCCATATAGATAGGTGTTTTCTCATTCTTGAGAGACACACTACATATCATACACGCATACAACTCTCAAACAAGCATCTTGCTGCATCATCTTCTTCAAGCATCTAGAAGAAGTTTTGTTCTCAACTCTTTTCCAGTTCGCCGGAGCTCGTTGATTTGTGGTGCTACTATCAAGGAGACGAAAGCCGTTTTATCTTTGGAGACATCTACGCCTTACCGAGAGCACTACCGGGGCGTAATCTTGTCTTGCGGAAAGAGGATCTTTCCTCGACTCGGCTTCAATATTTTTCCAGATTTTATTCTTGTTTTATTTTATTACTTTGTAATAGAATATCAAATTTCAAGCTACTGTAATCTTCATTTTCATTTCCCCAAAATATTATTTTTATTTTATTCTCCCATTATTATTCCAACAAATGAATCAGAGTAGATGAATGGGAAATATGCTTGCTGCTTGGAAGAAGGAAGAGAATGGAAAACTATATGTATGGTATAATTGAGTTGATGTCGGTGGAAATCAAATTGAATGGTGAGAATAGATTGGTGTTGCCTAATAGGTAGTAGCATGAGTGTTGGATTGTGTGGTTGGAGAAGATCCAACAAAAGTGTACGTACGGTGTGTTGGATAAGCCACACATTTTGTTAGATATTTCTTTCCTTGTATTCTTTTATATGCAATATTATTATTTTTACACTTATTATACTGTAATTTGGGATTCTACATATTTAGACTTCCATAGTATTTGAACTTTTATAACTTTAGTTGCTAATGGACAAATACAAATATTTAATAATCTAATGCCTAACTAATAATAACCAACTTACAAATAATAATCAATATAAATCCCAATTGAACACAATTATCCGACTTAAATTCGAGCGTATCAAAAGTTACTTCAAACTTAAGAAATCTTTATTGAAATTGAAACTCAACTAAAATGCTTTTAAATTCCAACGAATACGAGACCCTATTTATAATAACTTAATCACACTTTTAAAATTTTGAACGGGGTATTACATCAGGTTAACCACCAGATTGACTCGATCTCTCCAAACAGATTCTCTCTTAAATGAGTTACGCAGAAGGGCTTTAACTAAGTGATCAGTGAGCTCAAGTTGTGTAGTGTGCGAAAGATGGTGAATTTAGTTGGTTGCTCTTTTGATGAAAACCTTGATATAAACTTAGCCAAGTATGATTAGGGACGAATTAAAACGATGATGATGATAGTGCAAGTGTAGGGTTTAGTGAATCAAAACAATTGAAAGTAAGATGCGGAAAGTAAATCACACAGTTGTTTTTACGTGGTTTGGGAAACCCCCTACGTCCACGGTCCAATCAAACTGATCAAAAATCCACTGCTAGGATACTCTCGCTTCTTTATACTCGTTGAGTACGAGCCACAAATTCTAGTCAAAACTAGACGAAAGTTCGTGCACGAATATGAGTCGTGACCCTTACAACTTACAGATCACCTTGAAGGAGAATACCTGGACCAGAGCACTTTGAAGAAGCACACTTGAACCAGCCACTGGGATACAACACGAGTAAATATTGGGTATACAATGCCTCATCCAATATTTTCTTAGTGATGTGACCTATCTCAAGTCATCTGGTATACAATGCGGCACCTGATGCACTTAGAGACATATCATCCTATCTTCCACATCATCATATCTTCGAAGAAGGAAGGAGATCAATCAAGATTTATCAATCAATCAAGGAAGATCTTGAATCTTTCTCTACAAGGCAAGAATGATATAAGCATGGAATAAGATCCTGGATTGACAATCAAATAATCAATGCTCAAGGAGAAGACTTGCTTTATCTATCAGGTTCACTTACAAAATTGTCATCAACTAACCTGATCTATAAAGTTGGCTTTATATAGATAAGGCAACGTTTGGTAGAGCAGATGAAGATAGATAGGATAAATAATCTGCATTCATCTGCTGTTTGGTAGTAACATTGCGTTATCCGAAGGGCCCATTAGAAAATATACGGCCCTCTATTATTTCACTGTAGGAGTGCGAATAATAATAAGAGCAATTTGGTGTTATTATTTGTAGTGATTGAACAGTAAACATTGATAAAAATTTGAAAGTCTATACTGTCCACAAGCAGCATCGATTCCCACATCAAACCATCAGGAAAAATCTATTCCAAAACGGAGAAGCTCCTTTGTTTGTTCGTCCAAGAATCTCCTTCCTTTTCTTCGTTTGTAGGTAAATTATTCTTTACGCGTTTTGAATTTCTGAGATATTGGAGGTATGATTGTATATTTCTACCTCGGTTTTCTAAGGTTTTCCTCTCTTTTCTTCTATATCTGATCTAAGTTCATTTGTTTCTTCGTTCTCTGTAAATTTTCTAGGATTTTATTATCTGTTCTCCGTCGACAAAAAATTGGGGGAAGAAAGGTGAATTACAAACCCTAGCATCGCAGGTATGTAATAATAGCTTAGATTCGTTAATTTTTTTTTTGATAGCAATTGTTTCTGTGCATGAAATGTTTCTGATTTGGGGGAAAGTTTGTGTATGATGTTCCACGCTACAAAATTTGGGGGTAATTTCAAACAAAAAACGAACCTTAATGTATGTTCTATTTTTAAAATTGCAATCATTCTATGATTTTTGATTTGTTATTTTTATTGTTTGGGGAAAACTTTCTGTGTTTACTTTGAGACTATAAATTTGGGGGTAATATGCAATAAAAACCGAAGCTTTGTATGTTCTTCGTTAAAATAACCATTCATTCAACGATTTTTGATTTGTTGTTATGTTTGGGAGAAAATTTCTGTGTGTTCTTCGATACAACAAAATTTGGGCAAATTCTATATTTTGAAACATTGTATGGTTTCTATGGAAGCTTTATTATCATGCATTGTTCATGTATTGTCTGTTCATGTATTGTTTTTTTTTATCATGTATTTTGGGAACTACTGAATGCTTTTGTTATCATGTATTGTTTAATGGTATGTATATGTTATTATCACTAGCTTCCTATCAGTAGGTGATGAATAGGTTTGAAAGGTCTTTCAATTCCCAATATTCTATTCTTTGTAGCAATGTGTAATCAATTGGTTTCATAAATGTATATTGTCATCAATACTCTGTTGAAGCATTGTCTGTTGTTTCAACCATAGTTTGGTTTCTTTGAACTTGAACCATTGTATGGTTCTCAAAATGTTAGAAGTCATTATTGTTTTGATACTCTATCTTTTGAAGCATTGTTTGTTGTTTGAACCATTTATAGAGACATTCATATGGCTACTTACTGGTGCTACTTACTGCTGCAAATGTATAAGTTATATGTATGCATGCAATATTGAAACAATTATATATATGCATTTTTGAAAGAGAACTCAGAATCTCAGTATGTATCAAAATCTCAACCCCCAATAATATTGAAACAGAATGTATATTACTTACTGGTGCAAATGTATCAATTATACATATGCAAATGTATTAGAATCTCAACCCCCAATATTGAAATATAAATAAACCTGTAAATATATCTTCATACTGCAATCAATATTATATTTTAAAATACAGGTTATTTTTGGTTTAATGAACCCCCAATATACAGCTGGTGCAATCTTTCTATTTTATGGTTTATTTTAAAAGACAGATTATATTTTAAAACACAAATTATTTTAAAAGACATATAATATTTATGTTATATTGAAACCCCCCATACACATTGTGATATAATATATGGTTTATATAGCTATGAAAGTGAACCCCCATGTTCAAGAACATTGTATATAAGTTTTTTTTGTTTATGTAAAGACCTTTAATTGAACCCACATGTTCTGCATATTCTGTATAATTAATGATGAATGTGTATGCCTTTTTAATGCAGTGTTGGTGAAGACTTTAATTTGAAATTCCTTCAGATATCTGATATCTGACAACTAATTCATACTAATGACATACACTACTGAGCAATGTGTAGAAATGTACACGCTAATTGAAGAAACTTTTCAAGAAACATTGACACAAATTCTACTTTTACTTACCCTACTACTCATAAATGAAAGAAGTCATAAGAAACGTAGGTTGGTAGATAGCTCTTATTCCATGATTAGTAAGATGCCACATCAAATAAGATAGTTGCAGAGGATGATTAAACTAAGTGACACAGATTGCATTGTTAATCTGCGTATGGATCGTAACACATTCGGTAGACTTTGCATATTGTTAAGAGAATTAGGCTTTCTAAGTGATGGTAAATATGTAAGTGTGGAGGAACAAATGACAATGTTTCTTTCTATTTTAGCTCATCATAAGAAGAATAAATTAGTAGGTTTTGACTATAGTCGATCTGGACAAACAGTCTCATACTATGTCCATCAAGTTTTAAAAGAAATTTTAAAAATACACCCACGTGTACTAGTTAAACCCGATTCTGTATCTGAAGATAACAATGATAGTCGATGGAAGTGGTTTAAGGTAATTTTTAATATTTTCAGTTACAAATATTCTTATAAATCTAAGTCATTGAGGACTAAGTTCTAATACTTTAATATATGATAATTAAAGGGATGCTTAGGAGCTCTTGACGGCACTGATTGGGTATTATTTTACTACTTATTTATGAGATATTTTGGTTGAATTTGAAGTCTTTTTGAATGGAATCACTTATATTTGGATTAATTGTGATCATGATGTGTTTTTGTAGGCAAAAAGTGAATTTTGGTGATTAAGGATGATTTTTGGAAGAGTTTTGCAAGTTGGGATCGAGTTGAAGAATTGACAATCTGCCGAAAATTAGGGCGGTATGCTCATACCGCCTGGAAAGTAGTGTAGCTGACGAAGGAAAGAGACAATTTCGAGATTTTTGTTGATTTTGGCGATGATTACTTGATTCATACGAGATTAATTAGTATAATTCGGTTTCTAGTATTTTATTTAGTTATTAGACTTGGAAATATTATATTAGATGAGAAGTATTTAATATTTTCCTAGTAAATTAGGGTTTTTGATTTATTTCCTAGTTAAGAGGTGTTGGGAACCCTAATATATTTAGTTTTGATGATGGTCTTTTCGAAACACACTTAGCTGTTTTAGAGTTTAAACTGTTCTACGTGTAAAACAGATCACTAGATATAAAGTGAATCCTGTTATAGAACAGATTAGGAGATGACTTGATATGTAAAAGAAATATTCCTATAGAAGTCAATCTCAACTTAGTATAGGATGAAGGTCAAGATTTCACGCCAAAAGGAATCGATCTGCTGTAACAGACAGTGACCAGATCGATGACCAGATCGATATCTACAGCGAGGCAACAGATCGATTAAGTCATCAATCCACAAGCTGACATCATCCTACACATCATATACTCTTGCCACGTCAAGACTGAAACCTATCCAACTGGGATTGGAAAGAAAATCTTCGGTTAACACATAGAAGGAAAGAAACCGTTGGCAATCTGGTTTCCATAAACTAAGGATTGAGTCAACGTTTCTACAAGGCAAGAAGAGATATGATGGACATCATTGATTGGCAATATACCATCAATCTCACGTCAATCAACAACGGCTAGAATTTTAAATTCAATGCCTATATATTTGAAGTTCAAAATCTTAAAAAAAAAAAAAGAGAGAACACGCACACGAGCTACACTGTTAACTTACTCTCAAGCAATCAATCTGCAATCCAGACTAAGAGCTTCCAACACTTTGTGATTCCACATCACACCGACCAACTCGATTCAAGTATGTCTTATCGAGAGAAAGGAGATCACCCTGCTAGCTAGTAGTTTTCTAGTAGTAACGTAGAGGTAATCTGTTGTAAAGGGACACGACCCTTATTTCGTGCATAAGTATCTCTCTAGTTGTGATTGATACTTGTGACTCGTTCTCCACGAGTATAAACAAGCAGAGTATCCTAGTAGTGGATAATCTGGTCTAGCTTTGACCAGATCGTGGACGTAGGGATTTCCCGAACCACGTTAAACGACTGTGTGTTTTACATTCCTGCATATTTACTTTTTAGTTGTTTATTACTCTAACATTCGGCACTATCATACAAACTGCATATCAATCAATCTGCTTAACGATCCGACTTTCTTTAAAGGTTTTCTTATAAGAGCACTCATTAAATCCACCATAATTCCGCACACACAACACTCAGAAAGTAATAAGATCACTCTTATTATTGACTAAGTGTCTTTCACTAAGAGAGCAATCTGTTTGAACTTAATTGGTATCGATCTGTGTATCAATCTGTTTAAGTCATCTGCCGAGCAATTTCTTATACAGAATAGCTTGAACTCTCTAATATTTTATCAAGTAAACTGAAAAGTTTGTATTTGGTGTATTTCCCCCCCCCCCCATACACCAAACCTTGCTCTTTCGGGACCAACAAGTGGTATCAGAGCAGTGGTTCAAACGACCATTGTTTTTGTTTCACAAGGTTAATACCTGCCTGGTCAACTTGAATAGATCTAGGAAAACCTATTTTCATTCACGTGCATACTATCTGCTATGGAGTCATCTGTTGTCAGGGCTTGCGAAGAATTCTCTATCCAATGTTATAGAGAATGGAGCTTCAGGATCAAGATGGCACTCAAAGCCCATCACTATCTAATGTGGAAAGTCATTGAGGAAGGTCCACTACAGATCACTGAAGAAGTGACAGTAACCAACGCAACCGGCGTAACTACACAGACAGTTCCCAAGGATCCAAGAAAGTACACTGCAGAAGAAAGACGCGAAGCAAATTTGGATGACTTTGCTAAAGGAATCATCTCTAGCACAGTCAAAGGGGTACATCTGGCGAAAATCCAAGATCTGGATACTGCCAAAGAGATGTGGGAAGCCCTAAGAGACTTGTGTCTAGGATCCGAAGTAATGATTGAAAACAAACTGTCTCTTGCCTGCAACAAATATGATGAATTCAAGATGAAACCAGGCGAGACAATAGAACAAATGAAGTTGAGATTCACTAGTATTCTCCTTGAGATATCTGCATTCAATAAGAACAAGTATACTCAAAGGGAGAAGAACATGAAAGTACTTAGAGCTCTTCCACCAAGCTGGGAGATCTATGCTGCAATGCAACCTCTCCGTGCAGATTTAAATTATCTGTCCACAGAAGCATTATTTGATCACCTTGAAGGTCATGAATGTGACATTCAAAGAATTCGAGGATCAGATCATCTGTCCAAAAAGGCAGAAAGCAGCTCTAAGAAGGACAAAGAAGTTGCCTTCAAAACAAAGAGCAAAATAGATGATCCATCTGAACCTTGTTCACCAGATGAAGAAAAAGGTTACGACAAACTTTTAAAAGAGTTTGCAATGATCGCCAAAAGAATGGACAAGATGGAGATCAGATCGAAGAAATACAGACGCTTCTACAAAGATAACAAGAAAAACTTCTATAAGAAGCATGACAATGATCGATCTGATGACAAGAATGAATCCAAGCAGCAGACTGCTAAAACAACAAAGACCTCTAGCTCTACAGATTACACTTGCTTTGGATGTGGCAGAACAGGTCACTTTAAAACAGATTGTCCTGATCTGTCCAGAATTCAAAGAGAAGAACTGAGAGCTAAAAGAGATCGAAAGCTCAAATATGAGCGCAAGGCCATGATAGCTGAACAGAACTCAAGCAGCTCGAGTCATTTTTCAGATAGCTCATTAGAAAATGATGAAGCTTTCATTGCTAATGACGAAGAAAGTTGGAATGAATGCTATGTGGGAATAGACAACGACTTAAATGAAGTTGAGGTAAATTCTTGCTATTCAAATTCCTCAAATAATAACGATCTGGAACAGAAAAATGAAGATGAAGCAGAATACTCATGGGATGAAGTAAACGAGATGTTCAAAAGCTACTCAAGCAACAAGAGACTATTTAGAGAAGTTGTTGAAGAGAATGATAGACTAAAGAAATCTGAGCAGATTCTGAGCACAGCAAATACACAATTTCTTGCTAAAATCAACGATCTGGAAGAACAGATCAAGAGCAAAGACTGTGAAATCCATTCACTTAATTCAAAAGTGAAGGATCTAGTTACAAGAAACAACGTTGCTGAGGAGAAGATCAAGAAAGGCAAGGAAATGATTTACAAAAGTGATGAACGTGCCAAACTGTTAATCAACATGCAGCAAAAGGGCACATCTGGATTAGGATATCCAGGTCACTCAGAAAAATCTTCGGCAACCATAAGCTTTGTACCAGAAAGGAAGCAAATACCAGATCAAGTAAAGGACTTGAAAAACAAGAAAGGTTATCCTCAAAAGATGATAATAAAAGAAGCAAAGAACAGGCAGTATCATCAAACAAAGGGTCAACCAGCTTACTACACAGAAACAGATCATGTTCACAAAGCAAATGTCAACAGGTCAAAAATTGTCAACAGGACATTCCCTAATAAGAAGGGATTGAAGAATGATGAAGTAGAGAGATTCCATCCATCTGAAATTCACTCCCTATCTAAAATTGATAATAATGGGAACATCATTACCTGTTATATTTTTGTTCCTAACCCTAAAATGTTCTGGATTCGAAAAGGAATATTTGCTAATAATCAAGCACCCAAACGTTGAAGGGTAGCTAAGTCCTATTAATTGCAGGATCAAAGGACTGCAAGAAGGAATAAGGTAGCAAGAGGAACAATCTGGATAATAGATAGTGGTTGTTCAAAACACATGACATGTGACAAGAACTTACTATCAGACTACATAGAGAAACCAGGACCACAGGTCACATTTGGATGTAATTCAAAAGGATATACCAGAGGGTATGGAAACATCAAAGTTGGCAAGACCACTATCACAAATGTATCATATGTTGAGGGTCTTAGTCACAATTTGTTTTCTGTAAGTCAGTTCTGTGCTAATGGTAATCAGATTGTTTTTGATACTAACAACTGTCTAGTGAAGAATAAGGAAGGAGATGAGATACTCCTTACCGGTAAACTGCAGGATAGATTATACATTGTCCAGTGGACAAACCAGATCGAGACCTGTTTAGTCACCAAGACTGTATCAGAAACCAGTTGGTTATGGCATAGGAGATTAAGCCACCTAAACTTCAAGTCAATCAATAAGATTGCTAAAGAAAAATTAGCGGAAGGTCTACCAGATCAAGCATATGATAAAGATCATATATGTGAAGCCTGTCAAGCTGGAAAGCAGACCAGATCATCCTTTTCAAGCAAAACAACTCACTCAACATCAAGAATACTAGAGCTTTTGCATCTAGATTTATTTGGACCAGTCAAACCTCTAAGTATAAATGGGAGAAAATATACCCTAGTAATCATAGATGATTATTCAAGATTCACTTGGGTCATCTTTCTGTTAAAAAAGAAAGAAACTCTTGACAAACTCCCTGATTTTCTACACAAGATCACCAAACAGAAGGAGATGAGTATAACTTCTATCAGAACAGATAGAGGAACAGAATTTCTCAATCAAAAGATTGAAGCATACTGCAACAAGATGGGAATAACTCATCAAACATCTGCTGCTCGAACTCCTCAACAGAATGGAGTCGTTGAGAGGAGAAACAGATCACTCAAGGAAGCAGCACGTACAATGCTTAATGCAACTAATCTATCAAAGAAATTCTGGGCAGAAGCTATATACACAGCCTGCTATACTCAAAACAGATCATCCATCACACTCAGACATGGAAAGACACCATATGAGATTTGGAACAACAGAAAGCCTAAGATTTCTTACCTTCGAACTTTTGGCTGTCTGTGTTACATACACAATAATGGGAAATCTCAATTGAAAACTTTTGATAGCAAGACTGACCCTGGAATATTCTTAGGATATTCTGATGTTAGTAAAGCATATCGAGTCTACAATAAGAACTCTCATATTGTGGAAGTAACACCTCATGTTGTTTTTGACAAATCTATTGTTGAGTACAGGTCATTAGATGAAAAATAGGTAGAAAACCAGATGACTACAAGAAGGATGAATGAACTACTTCTTGAAGATATTCTGATTTGGAATTCAAAAAGTGATGATGAAGAGATTAACACTTTACCCATTGCTGAAGAAGTCATACAGCAAGGGGGAACAATACAACATGATCTGGATGCAAATAGATCACCAACAGAGAGAAATGAAACAGTCATTGCAGATGATGAACATTCTGGAAATCCAAATCCAGAAGCTAGAACAGATGATAATCCATTTCAAGCCTCGTCAACATTACACACTGAATTTGAGGAACCAACAAATCAACCTGAACCTGAGATTTCAGATGAAGAGATGACTAGGAGAAGGAGATGGATACAAGATCATCCACCAGAACAGATTGTTGGGAACCCATCAGATCGTGTGAAAACCAGAAGGATGCATGGAGAAAGTGCACTGCTAAGCTGTTATCTCTCTCGCATTGAACCATCTGATGCACATGAAGCATTACAAGATGCAGATTGGATAACAGCAATGCAAGATGAACTCAATGAGTTCAAGAGGAATGAAGTCTGGTATCTCGTGGACAGACCCAAACACCAAGGTGTGATTGGTGTAAAATGGGTGTTCAAAAATAAACAAGATGAGAATGGTGAAGTAGTCAGAAACAAGGCTAGATTAGTAGCTAAAGGCTATAATCAACAAGAAGGCATTGATTTTGATGAAACATTTGCACCTGTAGCCAGATTAGAAGCTATAAGGCTATTTCTAGCATATGCTGCTCACAAACGGTTTAAGGTATACCAGATGGATGTCAAAAGTGCTTTCCTCAATGGTATCCTTGAAGAAGAAGTATATGTGGAACAACCACCTGGATTTGAAGAAGCAGATCCAAACCAAAAAGTATACAGACTGGCAAAGGCAGTCTATGGTCTAAAGCAAGCCCCTAGAGCTTGGTATGAGACCTTATCAACCTTCCTACTAGAATCTGGATTCAGAAGAGGATCTGTTGACAAGAACTTGTTTATCATCAAAGTCAAAGAAAACATTCTCTTAGTCTAGATCTATGTAGATGACATCATTTTTGGATCTCAATCAACCTATCTGTGTGACAAATTTGCAGAACTTATGAAAAATAAGTACCAAATGTCCATGATGGGAGAAATAAGCTTCTTTTTAGGTTTGCAGGTCAAGCAACTGCCAGATGGTATTTTCATTAATCAGACAAAATATATCAACGATCTGTTGACTAAATTTGGGCTCAAAGACAGTAACCTAGTAAAAATCCCAATGCAGACCAATGGGAAAATTGATCCAGATCCAGAGGGAAAACCAGCTAACATTACTCAATACAGAGGGATCATAGGATCATTACTCTACCTAACTGCCAGTCGACCTGACATCACATTTGCAGTAGGTGTATGTGCAAGATATCAAGCAAATCCCAAAGAGTCTCACATGGAAGCAGCTAAGAAGATATTAAGATATCTTAAGGGAACAGCCCATGTAGGATTATGGTATCCATGTGAAGACAACTTTGAGCTCACTGGATACACAGATTCAGATTATGCTGGATGTAAGTTGGACAGAAAATCAACATCCGGTACATGTCAATTTTTAGGGAATAAACTGATCTCTTGGTTCTCAAAGAAACAGACATCTGTTGCCACATCAACCACTGAGGCAGAATATATGGCAACTAGAAGTTGTTGTGCACAAATACTGTGGTTAAGACAACAACTTAAAGACTATGAGATTAATGTCAAGGAAATACCCATTTTCTGTGACAGCTCAAGTGCTATAGCAATCACACAGAATCCAGTGCTGCACACCAGATGCAAACATGTAGACGTGAGACACCATTTTATAAGAGATCATGTTGAAAGAAAACATGTACAGATTGAGAAGATACACACTGAAGTACAGAGAGCTGATATCCTTACCAAAGCATTACCAGAAGAAAGATTTAAGATGCTGTGTGGTAAACTAGGACTATTAAATCTTGAAAAAAGGACCAGATTGATTTAGATCAAATCAAGTTCAATATTCCAACAGGGAATCAAAACCAGATTGACATAGTCCAGATCGATAGAATCATGTGAAATTCCCAACAGGAAATTACAACCAGATTGATATAAACCAGATTGATTTAAACCAGACTATGCAACATTCCAACTGGGAATTAGCAAAGAGGTCATCACAACAAATTAATGACCAAACTAGAAAATGACTGGAACAGATCGATAAGTTGGGAACAGCTTACTAACAAACAGATCGATCTAAACCAGATAACTACCAGCCACGTGGATATTAAATTAATATTTCTTATTAATATTCCCACTACTTGATTAAGGGGGAAAGTCAACAATATACGACGACCATATCAACCTAATCATAGTATATATATCTAATTACTGACATTTATATGCCAAATCTTTTATTTTTGATGATAAGTACAGTGTTTGGGAAACGTGATCGAGGAGATATTTACCTATTCAAGAAAAAGGAAGAAAAGTGACGGCTACAAAATCAACGCGCCTCACTACAGCCGTTAGATCAAAGCGCGTGCATCAAACGAAGAAAAAGAAAAGAGAGTAGACCTTAAGTCTATAAATCAAGAGGCGGGAAAAAGCTGTAAAAGGGAAGTAAATCAATTAAAATATTACTCCTTTATAACTTATCTATTCTTGTATATGTACTCTTGATAAGGCGGTTCAACTATCACTCACATACACTGTTCTTCTTCCTTCCACACTTAGCGAAAATTTCTCTCTTACAAAACCTTCCCATCTTCGAAAATCACTCTGTTCTTACCAAAATGGCACCCAAATCCTCTGTTTTTCTTGAGCAAGCGAACTTCCTGAAACCTTATATCCATCAAGACCTTTTCTCAGTTCTTGATACCTTCGGATTTCATAAACTGGACAAGGCATTCGACCTTGTTCGAAGCTGCAAAGGTTTAATACTTATATGTTGTTGCTTACCTTTAACTGCTCTATATCATGTTCTTATAAAATCTCTTGAACCTGTATTGAAAACTGTCTTTATCCATCTGCTTATACTCGTTCACCGGTACTGTGATATAGAATGCTAGATTACGTAAACTGTTTTGGGCACTTATACTTCATTGATGGAAGGATAGTGCTCACATATATTGACTTATTATTTTTTTGTAGGATTTCACAACATCATCACTTCTCACCCAACTCACTTCTTACCTAAAGAAGTTGCCGCCTTCTACCTCTCGTGGTAGGAAGAGAAAGGTGGACACGAGGCAACCATCAGGGTTAGCAAGGGGAACACCATCAGTAACACCACTTACAACGTCATAAACATTATCAATGATGTTTATAAGTTGAAGGATGAAGGTGTTGACCTTGGTGATTTAACCGAAGAACAACTTCAAGAGGCTGTTGAAATGGTAATGATAGTACCCATCCGGTCCATGAACAAGATGTTCACTCGAGCCCTTCTCGCACCAGAGTTCAGAATCCTGTTCGAATTCGTACAACGAATTTTCTTGAACCATAATGGGTCTTATGACCAGGTTACCCCAGAGAAATTTAAAATCCTGACTGCCATCGTTCTTAACCTACCGGTTAATTGGAGCAGGATATTATTTGATCTCTTGGCTAAGGAGGCCAAGATGATCATGTTTGTCAAAGGAGGCAAACCTGGGATCGAAGTAAAAAGGAGCAGCTTAAGGCACTCCACTAAAATCAACTTCATGCTGGAGTCCTTCTTTCCACAACACCAGTGGGATACAACAGTAGAACTTAACACCAGATTACACTTTCCAAAAGACCAGCATCAGATCGAAATGTCGATGGGTATTTCAGCTAACTTACTTGCTAGGGTGACTGACCCTGTGATTGCAAACGCACTGACTGAGATGGGTAGCTCTAACCCCATCTGGATCCCACCTTCTGCCCCAACTGAAAAATCCACAAAATCAAGGGTGACAAAAGACAAGGTCACTGAAAGGACTCCTCACAAACGAGTGACTAGACGAGCCAGCTCGATTGACACTGATGCATCCACCGTAGCTCAACAACCCAAACAAAAGAGAAGACGATTACAAAAACTAGCGAAACCAGTGGAGGAGATTTAGACTGAAGACACTGCCATCCCTCAACAAGAGGCTGATGTTGCGGATGATGAAATTATGGTCGGAGGACCACCAGAGGACATTGCACCTATCTCATCCTTGGACCCAGACCAGGTCAAGGATTTCTCCCTAGCTCACACTGCAAGTCCATCGTCTGCAGAACCACTTGAGCAGATCTATGAGGATACAGAAGGAGAAGATGCATCATTTGGTGAGGATGAAGAAAAGAAAAAGGCTGAACAGTTGTCAAACTACTCGAGGCAGAAGCAGATCGAGCTGTCCTCAAGAGATTTCTAGGCATCCAGCTCACTCCTGAGAGCTATGATGCAGCAAAGAGAGTACAACTGCTGCTTCTCATCAAGGACAAGGAATTCTACGTACTGGATGCTCTGCTCAAGGTCAAATCAATAGATGCACTCTAAGCGGAAGAAGCTATCTTCTTAAACACTTTCGGAGTCTCTTCCATTACAGAACTGAGGGAATCATTTCCCCAAGACATCCTATCCATATCCCAGCACGAAGCCAACCAGTTACAGATCGATCTGAGATCTTTGTATGAAAAGGCTGGTATGCTGCCATTCTTCGATAGTGTGACTTGTGATAAAGAAGATGAAGAGGTTGGAGAAGGAGAAAAGGTTGAAGGTGAACCATCTGGTGCTCACCAACAGGGTGCAGCCATCATAGAACTTGAAACAGACCAACCCATGGCTGAGGTTGAAGAGCAGACCACTGCACAGCCTGAGGGGGAACCAGCCCAGCAACGCACAATTCAAAGTGCAGTGGTTGCTCAAGCAGAACATGAACCAGCAGGACAGACAGTGGGAGGCAGGCAGACAGATGAAATTTACACCCCAGC
>JAPKLX010000136.1:750376-762235 GCA_026898415.1 Leonotis leonurus | reverse complement strand
AGAGCGTCTCTTACGGTTGTCAGTCGATTAGGGAAATAGTTAGTGAAACGTCTTCCTAATTATCGAGAAGCTATGGAGAGATGAGATCGCGTCAGAAGCGTCTTCGGTGATCATAACCGGTTTATTTGCATGAATTATTGTTATTTTTGCATCGAGGATCGAAATATCAAGTGTAGGTGGAATTAATTGATTGTTGGGATACTTCTCATTTATTTGTCATCTTTGTTAGTTTTATTAATTTATTGAAAAACCCAAAAATATCTTTTCTATTTATTGTTTATTATTTTCGTAGTTCTAGTTAATTTCAATTTTTCGTGAGTAACCTTGCAGGTCGAAGTTATAGGAAAATTCTCGCCGATCCCTTGGGAGACGATCTTGCTTACTACTGTTTGCGCAGTAAGGGCATACCAGCTGTCTGTCAGCCGAATTATTTTTGGTGAATAACGATCAAGTTTTAAAAGCAATTTTAAAAATACACCCACGTGTACTAGTTAAACCCGATTCTGTATCTGAAGATAACAATGATAGTCGATGGAAGTGGTTTAAGGTAATTTTTAATATTTTCAGTTACAAATATTCTTATAAATCTAAGTCATTGAGGACTCAGTTCTAATATTTTAATATATGATAATTAAAGGGATGCTTAGGAGCTCTTGACGGCACATACATAAGTATTACGGTGCCAGTTATTGATAAGCCAAGATATAGATCAAGAAAATGTGAAATTTGCACTAACACTTTGGGTGTATGCGATCGCAATATGGCGATTGTATATGTACTACCTGGGTGGGAGGGATCTGCTTCAGATTCTAGAGTGTTGCGAGATGCAATAACTAGGAACCACGGTCTAAAGGTCCCACATGCTATATTAAATATACAATTAAACCTTTCTTTATCCATGTTTAGTTAAAATGATTAATTAAGTAATGATTATTCTTCTAAATTAATTAGGGAATTACTACTTGGTAGATAATGGATATGCAAACTCAGAGGGTTTTTTAGCCCCATAGCATGGAGTTCGAAATCATTTAAAGGAATGGGGACCAACATGTGAGAGACCTCAAAATCCGCATGAACTTTTCAACATGAGGGCCAAAGCGAGGAACGTGATTGAGAGATGTTTTGGGGTTATGAAAAATCGTTGGGGAATATTAAGAAGCCCATCTTTTTACCCTGTTTAGGTTCATAATTGTATAATTATAGCCTGTTTCATATTACATAATTTCATTCGCTCTCAAATGCATATTGATCCGATTGAAAAAGAATATGATAATGATCATGTTGATGATGATGGAGCTGATGATGGTGTATATGAAGCTTCAGAATTTATAGATGGAATCAAGTCATCTAATGAATGGAACAAGATTAGAGAAAGCATAGCTGAGGCAATGTGATTAGCATATTCTTAAAGTGGTACTAAAATAGCTTATCACTTATCTTTCTATTTAATTTGTTTTATAATATCATGTTTCATATGTGAATTCTAATTTACTTTAGATGCTAATTTTAATATAATATATTATTCACTTATGATTATCATAATCTATAGGAAGATGGAATTTGCACCACTTTATTTTTGCAAACATGGCAAAATGTTGCTTAAGCGGGCTGGTCCAACTGCTAAGTTAAGTGGTCGATTGTACTACAAGTGTCCACTAAACGAGAACCATTACAGAAGCTTCATTTGACATGATGAGTTTAATAACTCTTCTACTGTAACAAACAATAGTGAAGCTGAAGTATCAAGTGAGTCCACACCTGTTTCACAAGACCATTCTAGTACCCATAGTCCTCGTTTCCATACTGACCTGGAGATACAAATTTTTATACTCTTTATGTGTGTTGTACTTGTATTACTTGGAGTTATTATTAGAAAATTAATGTAGTGGATTTATCACAACTTTGGTAGTTGAACATGTATTTAAAATAGACTAGAACATGTATGTTTGAAGCTTAACAACTATTTTGTATTTTGTATGCTATTTTGAGATTGAACATGTTTGAAACAGAATAGAACATGGATTTGAAGCACTTTGAGTTTCTAAAGTTGTATTTTGAAACGTTTGTATCCATGAGGTGTATTTTATATATCAGTTCTTATTTGTACTGGAGCTGTTAATTTATTGAGTTTCTGGTGGTCTGTATTTTATATATCAGTTTGTATTTATTGAGTTTCTGGTGCTGCAGAACCTTGACCATACATGGCTAATATTGCAGGTCTTCACCATTGCAGCAACACTAATATAGTGCAGATATTTTGGAGTTTTTTGTTGATCAGTTAGCATAGCTTATACATGTATATTAGTGTTGTATTACTTTATATTGCAGATCTGTTTGGAGTTATAAGTGTTGTATTACTTTATATTGCAGATCTTTGTATAGCTTATACATGTATATTAGTGTTGTATTACTTCATATTGCAGACCTTTTGGAGTTATTGTGTACTGACCTATATGAAATGTTTGTATTTCTGCATGCATTATCTTATTCTTGCTGTATTTTGACTGTCTTGAAAAATTAAATCAAACCACCCCATGTCATTGATTTACTGAAACAATGCAGGTCATTCATTGAATTAGCTAATGCATGCATTTGAATCAATGTAGCCATGCATCCGCCTATAAATTTTGACTGTCAGGAAAATTAAAACATAGCAGCATTGAAATATCTAAAACAATGACAATGAAGCCCACACATTCAAGTTTGCATGCAGGCTGTTTCGAAAATTAAGAAAAAAGCATGCACCCATGTGATTCTTACATGCATTCAATTTTTTAACACAAGGAACACACTATTCTAGTCAAATACAAGTATCATATAAACACATGTGTGGTTTCACTACTAAACCTGTTGGTCCCGAAAGAGCTAGATTGGTGTATGGAGATGGGGGGGGGGGGGAATACACCAATTCAAACTTTTAGGGTTTACTTGTTTTAAACTTAGGTATAAGGCTTAAGCACACTTAATAACTAGGATAGCTTAGAGTAGTAAAACAAATCTTCTTGTCAGGAAGATTTAATCTCACTCAAATAATACCTTATGCGTGAAAACAGTAATCAAGAATAATAAATACAAATTTAACTTGATTAAAGTTGTCTGCGGAATATGGTGGTTAATGTTCTTTTTAATGTGAAAACGTATTCTTTCTTGAAGATATTATCAACCAAGATTTAAATGCAAGAGTATGAAGAAGATGATGATGAAGTAAAATAAGAAATAAAGAACACAAGCAGTTAACGTGGTTCGGGATAAACTGTCCCTACGTCCACGGCTCGATCATATCTAGATCGAAAACTTTACTAGCTTTCTCCTATCTTTTTACTCGTTGAGTACGAGCCACAAGAATTATCAAATCTAGATAACTTCTTGTGATTACAAATCTTCTTTCTAAGAGTGAAAACTACAACCTTAGAATACAACTGGATCAAATCTAGATCCTAACTTGTGGTTTTGTAGAAATAGTTTTTCCAGAAAGTAAATCTTCAAAAACTGTAACACTACTGAGAATTCTTGATGATTGGAAGTGTTTTGAACGATGAGAGCTTGAAGATTTTAGCAGAGTAATGGCAGGATAATAGCTTGAATTCTAGTACATCTTTCTGGAAGTGAAGGTGGTATATATAGCCTCTTTGAAGAAACTATCCGTTGGAGATGAAGATGTCCTTCTTCATCGCATTAATGGCTGCATTAAATGCATGGCAGTGTTTGTTAAGACACGCGCTGACAAATGAGAGTTGTTCCACCTTTCACGCGATTTCCCAGTGTATTGCCATACTGGGAATGATTCACCGTAATGGAATTTTGATATTCTCGTACTTCATTCCTTAAAGTATGCTTTTGATGTGACAACACACTGAGTGGTTGACTTGTGACAAATTTAGATATGTCGGCAGTCCACCGTAGTTATTGTGAGGAGCAGCTTGATCTTGATGTAATGACAGTTAGATGTTCTTCGTGTTTTACTTCCATCTTGTTGTACCTCCATCTTGTATAATGACCAAATCGTTTTGAAACAGAAACGATCTGTTGTATATAAAGTAGAGATGATGACAAGATCGTTTTTGATACAAACGATCTGCTGCTTGTGATGACAGGGTGGTTGATGAAGTGAAACGAGCTGCTTATCCTCAAGTAATGGCTTGAGACGATCTGTTGTAGGTATTGAGCAGTGGGCTGGATTTTAGAACGAGCTGCTCAACTACTTGTAATGAACTACAAGTATATTTTGTTTCCTATATCTAATTATAGTCTAGAGAACCAGATCGATATAAGTATGTTTGAAACTTCAAACCACTTTTACATTTGTGATCTGTTGATAGATGAACTAGAAGTCGAAACCAAAACAAGTATAAATGACAGCGAGCTGCTACTATGTGAAGCAGATCGTTATGTAATATATGAAAATGATCTGCTCTCCACATTAGGAGCCAACTGTCTTACATAGAGAAAAAACTTGTTATACAAAGAATCATTATGTCTAGGATATCTTACTAGAATAAGACAGATCGTTATTTAATTTACAAAAACGATCTGCTTCTATTACAATTTAAGATAACCTTAATAGATAACAATGACAGCCTGGTTTCTAGTATACAAAATATCAAAGTGTAGTTTCGAGAAATATCATCAAAAAAAATATAACTTCATGGGGTTCCCAACAAAACCTTAATCCTAAACAACACTTCAAAAAGACCTGAACCTGCCAAATTCGAAAGCCTCACCTCTCCACTTAACTTCCTAACTTGAACTCCATGGATAACATTCCAACTCAAGCTTTCTACTTTAGTTGGAACAACTGGAATGACGACATGGATCGTCTATTGATATCGGTCTTATCATTTTATAAGGAGAAGCAAGGATGGAAAGGTGCCTACATTCTGGATAATATTCTTGAAAGTGCGGCTTTGGCGATCAACAAGCACCATCGTTCTAATTTAAGCACTCACGATGTGTTTTGTAGAACTCATCTAATGGACACACGGTACAACACTTTCAAAGAAATTGCTCTTACACCCGGGGCTATATGGGATATCGAAGAAAAATGAATTGTTGCGACCAGTGACGTTTGGAGTTATTTGTTTGAGGTAAGTTTCTCAATATTTCATATTTTTTCTTCCATATAAATTAGAGCAAAGTGTAAGATAACTATTTTTTTCTTATTTTACAAGAAATTCGAGTTAGCGAAGGACTATTACTGGACATAAAACCTGAACTTAATAGATTGACTTATCTATTTGGGGATGATAACTATTTCAAGCTTGAATACCCAAATAATGTCATTACTATCAACTCTTCTAGTTCGAATGATCTAGAAGTATACCTTGGTAATGTCTCAAAAGAAGATGAAGAATTTATATCTCCACCAATGAAGAACCCTCCTTTGCAAAACACCGAAGAAAAAAACGTCGAGGAATTACTTTCAATTCAATCGCACGGCGCATGAAGGATAATACATCAAAAAAAAATGTCTTGGGTTCATCATCTTGTGGATCGTCAAGCCCCTTCAAGTAGTTGTTCGTGTAATCGGCGTCCATGTACCCTTCTTCCTTCCATGTTTTTAAGTATTTGTCCCTTCATTGTCGTTTTTAATTTCGTTATCGTTTTAGTTGTCCTTCGTTGCACTTTATTGCTTTCTGTTTAAATTGTGTTGTCTTTCTCATTCCGTATTTGTACGTCTCTTTCAATTTCGTATTTGTACGTCTCCTTTAATTTGGTATTTGTATGCGTCGTTGGTAATATTATGTGTAACTTGTTGTGTTTTTATTAACTTTTTATGTTTTAATCTATTTCTAAATTGCTTAGCCATTCATTTTATTTTTTCTTTCATAACTCACTGTAAGCACCTCTTTCATAACTAAAAACCCACTTTTGGGACATCTTTCTTTCGGTTAACTTGAATATAATATCCTGTTGTAGTCAAAGTTAAATAATACTCGATATTAATTAATTCAGAACAAGAACAATTGCATAAAGCTGTAACTTATCATAATCCATTGCAGTTGTAATCAATTGCAAAGTTAAATAACACAAGTAATCATTTGCATGATCTATTCAGCAGCTACCTATCATAATCCATTGCAGCTGTAATGTAATCTCATATACTAGAAGTGACATTAAAGGATCCAATACATAACTACATAACTTGCATTACTTCAAAAGGATCCAGTACATAACTACACAAATGATCCAGTTATAAAGGTGCAGCAGGTACAGGAATTACACAAGTTATAAAGGATCTAGTACATAACTACATAACTTGCAAAAGCAATCCTATCTACTGGAATTACATTAATCACTTCAAAATGCACATAACCGAACCATTCAAATATATGAATTTCATTTGTTTCTATTACAGAATCCAAAAGCTTCTAAGCATGACAATTACCAAATGCAACAATCCAACAAAAGAAGAGTACAAAATAAGCTCATAATGTTTTCTTAACAATTCATTGAAAACCTTCTTAATTTCTACCAAGCATACGGAGTACATATTCCAACTTTGCATCTTCAGGTAACCCCAAAAATAGTTCTAGCTTCCTATCGTTTTTAATTAAAAGTTCACAAACGGTTAACTTATCACTCATACTCAAACCTTCTATGTTAGGAATTTTTTCATATATCTTCATTCTCGCTTGTCCTAACCTTTGCTCGTGACCAATTTTCGATGCAATAGTCTCCAATCGGACATTTGCATTACGACTCATACTTACGATCATAGCACAAACCTTATGTATACTATCTACAATCTTACGATTTTGGCCTTTAGCTTTGGATGAAGAAGGCTTAGAGTGCATTGTTTGATGCTCAGGGGCCGCGTATGAACTGTTGGTTGCACCATCTCCAGAAATCACGTTATCCAAATTTACTCGGTAGTCCCCAGGAACGTAGTCTTCATCAACCGTTGCATATTCTTGTTCCAATTGATTAATGGCTTCATAGAAATCGAACGAAACTTCTCCGTTGGCTCTATCCTTACCAAATATCTCTTTCCAATCCTTGTACATTGGCCAACTTTTTTTGTTGATTCTCTTTGCGTTCGCATCAATCTGCCATAATACATATAACTATTAACTTGACAAATAAATGATAAATTAATTCAAATATAAAATGTATTAGCATACCTTAATTATGTGTTCCCATAGAGAATCGTCATAATCAACCGTGTGATTGCCATTTGTGTTGAAGCCAACATCCCTTTGACTAAGGACCGTAACGAAGGAGTTGTAATCCTTCTTCCAAATAGAGAGTTTGGAATTCATGTGAGGATTACCTTTCAAATATGTTCTCGGCATCTTTTTCTTGAAACTTTCCTCTAGCTTGTTCAAGCAGCCAGCCCGAAATCCATTGTTGGATTTCCATCCTAGAGCGACTAATTCTTTCATCGCCTGAAGTAATGTCTCCTCTTCTTTCGGTGTCCAAATTCTTCGGCCCTTCTCAACTCTTTTACCCTTGTTGGTATTGGTATCATAACTATCTAAACTCTCATACAAATAAATGGATAGTTAAACCATCAGTTAATGCACAATTAATCTGATAAATGCAATTTGATATCTAATAAATGCACAATCTGATGAATGCAATCTGATATCTGATAAATGGAATCAGTTATTGTACAGTTAATCTGATAAATGGAACTGTAAATTTAGACAAAATAAATGGAATATGATAACAAATAACATACTACAAACTTCAAATTTAGAATATTTCATTTCTGATCAAATAAGCCATCAAATATACATAATCATAAGCTGAACATACAGATCATAAGCTGGAACATACAAATCATAAGCTGGAACATACACAGACTGATGACATTCTTTTTACTTTGCAGTTACAGTCATTCACTTACTATCAAATATGGCAAAAAAATTGGGGCTAATTATTTGTACAAATCCAACAACAACATTTCAATTTGTTTCCAGGTATGCTTGCGCCATTATATGGCAAAAAATTTGGGGCTCATTATTTGTACTGCCCCCATCCATAGCACACAATATCAGACAAACTATATTGCAGTTAAACAAGAACCAAGAATTTCGTAGGAATAAAGATGGCGGAGAGTAGTAGGAAGAAATCAAAGGACACAAAAGTAGTATATATTTCAATCTGAAGGCTAATTATACATCGAATCACACATAACATCACCCAATACACATAAGCACATCCAAATCGATTCAAACCATAGGGAATAAAACTTCTTCAGAACGCACATATCAAACCCTAGAGAAGAAATTTTACCTTCTTCATTCGATGCCATCGTCTTTCACTCAAATGGATTGAATCGCCCTTCTACTCAATTATTGAATCGCCCTTCTATTCGATTATTGAATAGCCCTTCCTGTTCGATGGAGAGATTTGAAAATGTTAACTCTTGTGAGAAGAAACAAAAAATGCGTGACGCGACAGAGGGAAAATGTTATTAGTTATCTTCTATCTTCTATGTAATCGAACTACCAAATAACATAATAATAATCTTATCCATTCTCATCTTATCTACCAAACTCCATATTAAGTTATCCTACCTGTTGGTCCCGAAAGAGCTAGATTGGTGTATGGGGGGGGGGGGGGAATACACCAATTTAAACTTTTAAGGTTTTCTTGTTCAAAACTTAAATATAAGGCTTAAGCACACTTAATTACTAAGATAGATTGGAGTAGTAAAACAAATCTTCTTGTCAGGAAGATTTAGTCTTACTCAAATAATACCTTATGTGTGAAGAACAATAATCAAGAATGATAAACACAGATTTAAACTTGATTAAAGTTGTGTGCGGAATATGGTGGTTAATGCTCTTTTAGTGTGAGAAACGTTTTCTTTCTTAGAGAAATTATCAACCAAGATTTAAATGCAAGAGTATGAACGAGATGATAATAAAGTAAAACAGAAAGTAAGAACACAAAGTATTTAACGTGTTTCGGGATAAACCTTCCCTACGTCCACGGCTTGATCAAAACTAGATCGAAATCTACTATGTCTCCTTTCTTTTTACTCGTTGAGTACGAGCCTCAAGTTTTATCAAAACTAGATAACAACTTGAGATTACACTTCTTAGATTGAAGAACTACAATCTAAATCTTACAACTTTTGGATCAAAACTAGATCATAACTTGAGTTTTGTAAACAATAGATTTCCAGAAAGTAAATCTTCAAAAACTGTAAACACTACAGAGATTTGAGGTTGGAAGTGTTTTGAGCAATGAGAGCTTGAAGATTTTCGCAGAGTGATAGCAGAATAATGGCTTGAATTCTCGTACTCTTTTCTGGAAGTGAAGGTGGTATTTATAGCCTCTTTGAAGAAACTATCCGTTGGAGACGAAGGTATCCTTTTTCAACGCATTAATGGCTGCATTAAATGCATGTCAGTGATGTTGAGACATGCGCTGCCAAATGAGAGTGGTTACCACCACTCACGAGATTTCCCAATGCATTGCCATACTGGAGATGATTCACCGAACAGGAACTTTGAATTTCTTGTACATCATTCCTTAAAGTATGTCTTGGATGTGACAATACGTTGAGTGGTTGACTTGTGACAAATTTAGGTATGTCGGCAGTCCACCGTAGTTATTGTGAGGAGCAGCTTGAATTTGATGTAAAGTCAGTTCGCTGTCCATCGAGTTGTAATGACCAGATCGTTTTAGATATAAAACGATCTGTTGTTTAGATGGTAGCGATGATGATCAGATTGTTGTTGAATCAAACAATTTGCAGCTTGTGATGACAGTTGGCTGATGTAGTCGCTTGGAACGAGTTGCTCATCCTTTAGAAATAACTTGAACGATCTGCTGCAGGATTTGAGCAGCGGGCTGATCCTTTTAAGAACGAGCTGCTCAAACACTTGTAGAGTATAACAAGTAGATTTTGAATCCTATGAAATAGCTAATTCTAGTCTAGAGAACCAGATCGTTATAAGTCAGCTTGAAACTTCAAACTGCTTTTACATTTGTGATCTGTTAAAGGATAAACTAGAAGAAACCAAAACAAGTAGAATGACAGCGAGCTGCTACTATAGGAAGCAGATCGTTATTTATATCTAAAACGATCTGCTCACCATATTAGGAGCTAGCTGACTTACACGAAGAAAAACTTGTTATCCTAGCAATCATTGTGTCCAGGATATCTTACTAGAACAAGACAGATCGTTATTTAAGTTACTAAAACGATCTGCTTCTATTACACTTTAAGATATTTCTTAATAGATAACAATGACTACCTAGTTTCCAATATGTATAGAAATAAAGTGTAGTTTCGAGAAACATCATCAAAACAAGTATTAATTCATGGGATTCCCAACACTACCTAATAATTTTTCCTACCAAACACATTATTAAATTATCCTACTTTTCAAAACTTCCTAACAAACAAACTATTAAATACGATTCATATTATTAATCACTACACTATTCACATTAATAATCATATCTTCCTTCATCTTATCCTTCATACCCAACGCACCCTAAGGTTTTATAAGATAACCTTTGTTTTTACAATGTACCAACACTAGAGAATCAAAAGAGAAGACTTGCTTTCTCTATTAGGTTCACTTAACATAGAAGTGATCTACCTGTTACATGTCAAGCAAGCTAACTCTAATAAGCAGAACGAAGGAAATAAATCTAAGTGTTGTTTTGAAAGATCATCATCGAAACTAATTCATGAGGGTTCCCAACAATTTTCGCATTTTTGATGATATCGATGTTAGGGTTTATATACCTCAAATCATGCTTTATGCTTAGACGATGTATCAGACTTGTTTTCAATTGCACTTTAACAAGAATAAATGTTTCTATCATTGGTTTGTTATTTATTATTGTTATATATTGAATTGCAAACAAGTCCATTTATTACAATTGTAGACTGTGTGATGGATCGATGATCACGAAAGGTAACACAGTCGGCTCCTTTGTAATAAAAATTCACAGTCTAGACAGACTTGAACAATCTAGTCGGTAAAAGGATACACATGCTTTGCATATACATATTGAGAGGTTTCACAATGAGATAAGTTTTAACATGTTGATACTTATAACGAGGTCTCAGAAATTAATTCATTTCTTAATATGTGACGATGACATTAGTATAAGCGGTTGAGTATACGCAGTTTTGATTCCTCTACGCTTGCGGGTTTTTCGTAACTCTAAATAGTGATATCTTAAGCGGTATTGATTGGCTTAGCCAGAAGTACTCGACTGTCAGTCGTACAGATTCCCGTCTTGATGACACGAGTTGATTAAATCCACGTGAAGCGTTTAGAAAGGTTTATTGCATAAGAAACCCGACCGGTTGGGAATTTATTCCATATGTAATATTAAAGGTCTAAACCGGATCACTCACGAATAAATATATTAATTAATTATGAGTTGACAGCAAACTCAATTAATTAATGGATTTAGAAAATCTTAAATACGGAAAATAATTAATGACAAAAGGGTTTCGTCCGTAATTCGAATGAATCCAGATGAGTTCAATATTTATCCTATAGTGGAGTCGATGAATATTTATAATAGAACTGCTCTTCATTGCATTTACATGGAGTAATTAATTAGATGACAAATTAATTTAAATTAATAAATTTAAGTCTAAAGGTGGACCAGTCAATTAATTAAATTCAATTGGCCCCTAAGGAGACTTGGAAATTAATTTAATTAAATTATGGATTTTTCCAAGCCCATATTGGTTTACAACTATAATTCAAATTTGAATTTGAATTATAGTTGTAACTGCAAGAGATAAATGTAGAGATATGGTTCTATTATTTGAGATCTAATTCATTCTCCTTACAAGCCATATCCTAGCCCACTATGTCTATAAAAGGAGAATAAGAAAGAGCCAAATTCTCTCTCCTACACTAGAGAAAT
>JAPKLX010000136.1:704680-750276 GCA_026898415.1 Leonotis leonurus | reverse complement strand
CCTTTGAGACTCTCAATTTCGAAAATTGGGGAGTGTTCTTCGCTCCAATTTTTGATCTTCTTTTCTCCAATTACTAGATAGATTCACCCACACGATATTCTAGTAAGTAGACCGTGAATATGATAGAAGTTCCTAGGGTTTGTTTTGGTGCAGATTCAAGAAGGAGATTCATACGTTGTGGATTGCGGATCGTTGCTAGTGATTCAAATTGCTTCTCCACAAGCGGAGGATTTTGCGTAGGAGGAGGTATAATTTATTATATTTCACATTATATTCTCCTAGGTGTTTTAAGAATTAATTATTTGTATAATTTATTAAACTTGTGGATCATGTGGTTTAATGAGCCCCTCATACGGGTTCCATCAATCGAAACCACACTTTACAA
Source organism: Leonotis leonurus (assembly GCA_026898415.1). Classification (NCBI taxonomy): domain Eukaryota; kingdom Viridiplantae; phylum Streptophyta; class Magnoliopsida; order Lamiales; family Lamiaceae; genus Leonotis; species Leonotis leonurus. Next base: position 749,891 of record JAPKLX010000136.1, on the reverse strand, counting down.
GATAACCCTAAGATAAAGCGTTAGGAGTGATCTAGTTTAAAATACCAGAAGGGTTAATCTCGTTATAATTTATAACGATAAGAAAGCATAAATATTGAGTTCTGGACAAAGAGGTATTGTCATCAGATAACTTGTTCAGATAGATATATATGATGAGTGCATTATAGGTTATAGATGATTGTCCAAGATAAAAGAAGGTAAAGACAACAAGTAGGATAAAGAAAATATAGATCAGATTAATGTCCATTACCCGTTGTCTTTTTTCTTTGTTTAGCTTCCTTCTGCTACTTCCTCTTCTCATCTGATATGAGTCCCAAGCTTTCGTATACACCATCGAACTCTAGCATAATCTTGATTGCTGTTGTCGATCTTGTATCCGCATCTGCTAGCTATTGCATTAATGTATGTGAGAATCTGGGTCTTGTCCGGCATAGTGCTTCATGGTATAACAAGACATTGCATGAAATATTTTTGAGGTGCCTTGAGCTTGACCTTTGTTGCTTCAGCTGTCATCTTCACTCTTCTGATAAATTCTTGGTTCCTGTATGCATTTAGATAAGTGATGAAGGCTTGATCTGGAGTGCCTTGAGTAAATGCAGGTTATCTCAGGAAATAGTGATTAAGAATGAATCCCGTCTTGACTAATTCCCATTCGTCTTGATCCTGGTCTGTAATCCACGGATCTACTGGATTTTTTCTTTGAAGTGCAAACGAGCTGGTCGATTTCTTAGTCTTTTGCTTCTTCTGAGCGGACGGGCAGAGATGGTGGAGATTCAAAAATAGTTTCTTTCTCCCAGCGTTCTGCTTCCCCTGAAGCTGGATCTTCCCGTCTTTGTAGAAACTCGCCGTAAAAATTGGATCACAAGCCTCCACTTCTTTCCATAGGCTTCTACTCTCCTTCATCCTTCTCTTCTTCCATAGGCTTCTTTCCTTTATCTTGAACTGAGGGTTCCTGTTGTGGAGTCGATCTGGTTGGAGAGGATCTCTTCTTCAATGTAACCTTCTTCTTCCCTTTACTTCCTTTCCCACGATCTTCCACCTTTTCGATATCAACAATAACTGACTTGATGAGTGTACGAATGGAGTTGATCTTGTTGGGAACTATTAACAAAATTTAGTTTTGATGATGTTCTTTCGAAACACACTTAGATTAAATCTTCTGTTTGCTAGATTCAACTTGTTCTACATGTACCAGATCACTATAACTATAAAGTGAATTTGATAGAGAACAAGTGTTAGACCAGGTTAGTTGATGACTTAATCTGTAAAGGATTTTATCCCATAGAATTCATCTGGTTAGATAGTCTTTTGTTGGAAGAAGCAGACCAGCACACCTGTAGCAAGCAGACGATCTATTCATAGGTCACTCAATCTGGTTATAAGCAGCTTGATCCAGCATTTGACAAAATTCCTTGGAAAAAGTTTTGAATCAGATCATTTTGGACCAGATCGGACTCAATATGGTTGACCATATTGACATGAAAGAGTGAACCTGTTCTGGAGCATATCACCTAAGTCATCTGGTACATGATCTTTTACTGGATGCACTTAGAACGAATCCTACCTCATTTGCCACGTCATCAAATCTCATGGAGAAGGAAAGTCTTATCAATTGGAGATCAAGAATGGAAGGAAAATCAATTGGAGCATGAAGAAGGAAAGAGATCGATCAACCATATGCTTTTCATAAATCAAATGATTCGGTTAACCATTTCTACAAGGTAAGAGGGGATATTTTGGGATTCATATCTCTTGATTGGTAATCAACATTTATTACACGCCAATCAAGTCCAACGATTAGAATTAAAATTCTACACCTATAAAAACTTTGAACAAGATCTGGAAGATGACGAGACGATTGATGAACTGACAATTTACGAAGTTGTTACTCTGCCAAGAAATCTACTCAATCATCGAAGTATTCAACGAGGAGATTTCAACATTCCAGATTGTGTTCGAGTTGTTCGTGATTCAAATCACATCAAACTCGATTTAAGTATATCTTATCGAGTGGAAGGAGGAAGATAACTTCGCTAGCTAGTAGTTTTCTAGAGGATTAACGTGAAGATTTATCTGCAAGTTGTAAAGGGACACGAACCTTATTCGTGCACAAGTTTCACTCTAGTTGTGATTGGAACTTGTGGCTCGTTCTCAGCGAGTATAAAGAAGAGAGTATCCTAGTAGTGGATATTAAATCTAGTTTTGATTGGACCGTGGACGTAGGGGGTTTCCCAAACACAACAAGAAAAATGGCATACGACAACATAGGAATGACAAGGGTTTTTAACAAAATGCGTTGTCATAGGGATAAAAACCGTTGTCGTAATCAAAACCGTTGTCTTTGAGCGAGAAAATGCGCTCATAGACAACGGTTTTTATTTACCGTTGTCGTAGGTGTGTTGTCGTATATATATACGACAACGTATTCTTTAGCCGTTGTTGTTATAGCGTTGTCTTATATTCAATCCCACTATCCGACAACGCTTTTTCATGCCGTTGTGGTATACCCGTTGTTGTAGTGCTCAATGACAACACTATTTTGAACCCTTGTCGTTAAACCATTGTCGTAGTCTGGTTACCACCCTATAACTGTTAGTATGCCTTGAATCTGGTTTGCCGCTACGCAAACGGGGCTCTAAAAATATTTATTATAGAATATTCTTATTATTACACAAAACTTTTGTTATTTCCTATGATCTTAAATTTTAAAAATACAAGTTTTGGAAAAAGAAAAGTGAAAACTAATTGATCAATGATCTTAATAGCATATTCAATCATTTTGATCTTTCAAATGGATTCCTAAACCACATTATATCTGCATCCTGCATATTAATTGGTGTAAATCTTAGATCGATACTATAGGTTTCAGATTCGAATTTTTTGTGATACGATTTTGTAATTTATATCTAATATATAATCAATTTAAAACCCATTTCACTAGAACAAAAAATAGTTTAAACATGAAAAGATTAACTTGAAAATAGTCAAGAATTTAAACATATTTGTAAACTCAAAGTATCGTCTTACTTGAATTTGACTCGTTTGCTATCTAATCGTGCTCCTATCAAAAACAAATTAAACAAATCAAAATATTAATTAGTAGATAATGGTAATAATAATTATTAGTTAGTTGAAGAGAAAAAAGGGGTACTGTGAAGACGAAGTCGTATCCCAATTGAAGAACAGTTCCCAGAAAAGCAGTCCTTCGCCACATCATCTTCAGATAATCCTCGCTCATGAACACTGCTTCGCTGGAGAAATCCACGCCCTCCGTCTTCACGGCGTAGCAGTGCAGCCCCTCCGCCGTGCACCGCTCGTACGCCGCCCGGTCAAATGCCCCCACCACCACGTGATTCAACAGCTCCTCCGTTCCATTCCCGACTCTGAAGCTCTCTAAGAATAGATCGAAAATCGAGTTCGGTTCCGCCCACGCCGCGTTCAGAGTTGTGATTATCAACGTTCTCTTGTCCTTCATCGCCGCCTTCCTCAACGTCTGCTCTAGTTCCATATTCTCCTCTTTACCCTATTTTCATTTCATTTGATAAATAATTTATAATTTTTTTTTTACAAAAAGCGATTATTGAATTCAAAATTAATGTAATTACTATTTAATTTTTTAATAGAAATTGAAACTACTAGCATTAATAATTGTTTTCTAAGAGTTGGAACGCTTTCTCTCTTGCCATAATATGATGAAAAACAGTATGGTCTGTATCCGAATTAGCGAATTTTTCGCCATCTATGGCTTTTGCAACAACATTTCTTATTCTACCTTGTAGGCGTTTATTCTTGTAAACCGTCATTTTGGATAATTTCGTAGCTGGGTATGTTCATTTCTTTGTTTCTCGGCAAATACGCACAGAGTTAGTAATTGATTATTTGCACTTGAATTGCTGCAGCTGAATCGATGTTAATTTCTTATATAGCAATCTAGATCACTAGGAGCAAAGTAATTGATTCGTTCTCAAGCCGCTTCTATTTGTCCCTGTAGTTGGTGGAGTAATAGTCCTTTAGGTCATGAATTGTATCTCTACTCTGTGATGGTGTTTGAGTAGAAGAAAATGTGGTATAGTCGTAGTCGATTGTTGTATCTATAGATGTACAATTAGGTACTCCTCCATCAACATGATGTTGTTTGCATTAGGATTGGTGTTAAGGATTGCTAGAGAATATGTATCTTCTGATGCCTCAAGTTCCAATTTGCCCCTTGTTTTTTCTGAATAATTTCTAGGATTGCTAGAGAATAGACAACATTCTTTCACACGTACTTATCTAGTTGCTATCAGCTGATGAATTTCAAACTTAATAGCAGATCTTTATATAATATTGAACTCCTCTTTGAAGCTATTCTTATAGCAGATCTTTATATATATATATATAATATTTACGGTTCCCCATTATATATTTATTTCGTCAAACTGTTGGTCATACCTGAGATTTCATTTTATTATATTTGCAATCATATATTGGTTTGTCAAGTTGTTGTTTCCTTTTTTTATTTCTTAATGTAATGACCGGATATTGATAATTTAAATGTCTTCAATTTTGATCAAGAGGTTTGCTAATTGTGTTGATCATTAGTTTCATATCTATATGTTGGCTCTTCCTCTCTTTCATTTAGATGCATTTATTGAGGTGGAACACTTTTATGAATTTCATATTTCTCTTTTTGATTCTTGGTAGACAACTGGGTATGCCACAGGTGCAGCTGGAACACTTTCATCTATACCTGGAAATGCTAGTTTGCTTGGGTTAGTAAGCTAACTATATCTTTGTCATTTTATACATTTATGAACCTGAGACTGCCTTTTAAAAGTCTCATAAGCATCAGCTCTAAATAAGTAATTAAAAAATGTCATTCCATCTTTTATTTGAACATTCCTTTCTCTCATTTTTCTGAAACTAGAGTTGCAGACGTGCATAATGCACATAGATGTATTGACACATCTAAGTATTAGTTCATAGCTGCTTCGAAATTGTGTTAGTTCGACAAGTTCGAATTTATCTGATTTAATTTTGAGGAGTAATATTATGAAGTTTGATGGCGCTGGTTGATTACTAGGTTTCTAACTTTCAATTTGTAGTGCATAAGGAGAAGTAACTAATGTGAAAAACTCTCTGTTAATTCATACTTTGAATTCAAACAATGGAAGGTTGCGTAAAACTTCTAGATATGATATAGTGTGCACTTTACAACTGTGACATGGTGGGATTTAGGAATTTCGTAGATAAGATCACATTATTTATGGATGTTGGATATGGAAGGTTGCGTAATGGCTTACAAAATTTTAATGTGTGATTAAGGAAAAATTTTGTGCTGTCTTGAATGAAATTGTTAAACTAAAATATTTTTAGACTGAATTTGCAATCACTACACTGAAATGTTATGCATTTTGTATGTCCTGAAATATTAATAATACGTCAGATGGAACACTATCATTTTTCATTGGAACACAATTGTTTGAGGAAAAACTTAAATGGTTAGGAGATACTTTAATGGTTTCACAATCAGAGAAGTTCGCCTGTGATTTCACAAACATTTTCTATGTTTCAAGGCAAGCTAAAATATTCATTTTGAATTCCTTGTTATACAGGGAATTAGATTTGTGTTCGGTATTGTTCTTCAATAATTGCTGGTTGATGATCTACTTACAAAACTAATTCACGATGCTGATGAAAAGTTCCTTTGCTAATCAAGCTAAAATTAGGGTACTTTTGGCATAAGTATGAGTAAATAAGGAGAAACATAAAGCACCAACACAATATCTCCAATTGAGGACGCCACCACCGCAGTTAAGCCGCTCCCAATCCTCTGTCCAATCCTCCGTTCATGGCAATTTAGGTCCCTTAAACTCAATTGCTCTAAAAAGTAAGTTGAATCTTAAAGTTTTGCAGATTTTTACGGTAGTTTTAAAGAGCCAATCCTGATTTTCTCGACCGTCTGATGCTTCATGTTTTCAAGGCATACATGGGAGGTTGTCTTCAAATTGATGCAATCATAAGCCCCAATTAATCGAAAGAAGCCGTTGAAGAAGAAGACTCGGAATTCTCTACGTAGTTTGTCTCATTGCTCTACAATTTCAGGTATAATATATATATATAGGAGAGAGATCAAATGAAAATGTTATATGATCTTCCTTAAATATACAATGCTTAAATATTATTTGTTCATTGCTTTAATCCTTATAGTGTATTGTATCTAAATGTAGCAGATAAAGAGAGATAAAAAAATGTGAAAACATGCAAAACAGTTAGAAAATAAGAAAAACTATCCTATTTTTTTTTCGCCATTATTTTCAGTAGTACTAGGCTAGTAGTAGTATACTAGTATTAGTAGTAGAAGAAGAGGAAGAAGAAGAATATGTTGATAATAGATTGTTATATTAAGATTCCTTCTTTGTTAAATTAAACATTTTAGGTTGATAATGGATAAATCATGGATGTTAAAGAATAGGTTGTCACGTGAGTATGAGCTTGGAGTAGACACTTTCATGCACTTTGCCATGCAAAGTGCAGTTAATCATGAAACAATGTCATGCCCATGTTCAACATGTGGAAATCTAACGAGGAAAAAGATTGAGCTTGTAAGGTTACATTTGTTGGCTAATGGTATGGATTTAACACACCATACATGGATATGGCATGGAGAAAGATCTACATCTAGTTACTCAGTGAATCATTCAGAACAATTAGAGCATGGTGAAGATGATCACTATCTTGATGAAGAACCGATTGATATGGTGCATGCTGCATACGATGAAACTGACAATCCAAGAGATTTCATAAAATTACTTGAGGATGCAGAGAAACCACTATATCCTGGATGCGTGAAATTCACCAAGCTATCTGCAGTTGTGAAACTATATAACTTGAAGGCCAAGCATAGTTGGAGTGATAAGAGTTTTACAGACTTTCTTACTTTGTTAGGAGATATGTTGCCTGCCTTCAATGAGTTGCCTTTATCCATGTATGATGCTAAGAAAAGTTTAGTTTCTTTGGGTATGGAATATAAGAAAATTCACGCATGCCCCAATGATTGCATCCTGTATTGGAAGGAGTATGAGGAATATTCGAGTTGCCCAACATGTGGTGTTTCAAGATGGAAAGAATACATGAATAACTATATTCCAGCAAAGGTATTATGGTACTTTCCACCTATTCCGAGATTTCAAAGAATGTTCCGAAACAAGGATATTGCAAAGAACTTGAATTGGCATTCCGATGAGAGAATTGTTGATGCGTATCTGCGTCGCTTGTGGACCGTAGGTGGCCAGAATTTGCTAAGGAGACAAGAAATCTTAGATTAGCGTTGTCGGCTGATGTGATCAATCCCCATAGCTTGATGAACTCCACTTATAGTTGTTGGCCCGTTTTATTGATGACTTATAATCTTCCTTCGTGGCTTTGTTTGAAGCAAAAATTTATCATGCTTACCATGTTAATTGCTGGTCCTAAGCAGCCAGGGAATGATATCGATGTCTACTTAGCTCCTCTAATTGACGACTTAAAACAATTATGGACAGTAGGCATTCCAACATATGATGCTTATCGGGATGAAAGTTTTCTACTTAGAGCTATCTTGCTATGGACAATAAATGATTTTTCAGCTTATGGAAACTTATCAGGATGCAAGGTGAAAGGATATAATTCATGTCCTATATGTGGTGAAAACACATGTGCAAAAAGGTTGAAGCACAGCCGGAAGATGTCAAAATCGGGCCTGGGCTCATGCTAGGGCCTGTCCCGGGCTTGAGTCGCCCATAGCCAGGCCTGCCGAGCCTAGGCTAGGGTGCCGCTGGAACACGCTGGGTTAGGGTGCCAACTGATAGAACCCGTGTTCGTAATTTCGCAGGATCCATAGGTTTAATAAATTATACAAATAATTTAATTCATACATAATACCCCCCACATTAAGGATAATTAAATAGCGGAATATATCTTCTCCTTAGTTAGTCTTTCGCTTGCGGAGAGACGAATTGAGTCGTCAGCAATTAACCGCAATCCTCTCCAATGGATCTCCTTGATCTCCTTCCTCGATCTCCTTCGATTTAATCTCGGAAACTTCTAACCTATTCATGATCTACGGTTTGATTAATATTGTGTGAGGAATAATCTATCAAACCTTTGCTAGAGAAGAAGAACGAAAATTAAGGTTTGGAATACCTTCTTATTTTCGAAAATTAGAGAGTTAAAACACTCTCTATCTTGGCCGATTTCTATAGGGTATGGAAGTATAGAAATTGGCCATCATTTCTCCCCTATTTATAGATATTTTGGGCTAGGTTAGAGCTTTAAATATGAATGGATAAGACCCACAAATAATAGAACTTAATCTCACTTTTATCTCTCTACAATTTCATCTATTATTCAAATTAGTTTGAATTTGAATAATTTCAAAATTAATTTGACCAAGTCAAAATCATAACGTAATTTAGGGTTACAAAAAACCCGTAAGTAAAGATGAGTCAAAACAGCGTTTACTTACTCGCATATACTAATGTCATCCTCAAAGATTTAGAAATAACTGATTTTTGAGACCTCGTTCTAAGCAACAACACATAGAACTTATCTCACTGTGAAACCATCATGTTTGTCAGCTTACGTATACTGATATCATTTTGCGGGTTAAGGTCAGCTCACTTATCAAAGGATACTGCAACCTTTACCTACTAGATTGTCCAAGTCTGTCGAGACTGTGTACTTTATACTACAAAGAACCCGACTATGTTACCTTCCATGATCATCGATCAACCACCCAGTCTACAATTGTAGTAAATGAACTTGTTTGTAATTTAATATAGAAAGATAATAAATAACAAACCAATGATAGAAATATTTATTCTCATTAAAATGAAATTAAAAACAAGTATGATACATCTTCTAAGCATAAAGCATGCTTTGAGATATACAAACTCTAACATACATTTATATTTAAGGATCATCCATCCTCAATTATGGTATATTATTAATATAATATTGAAAATATTTTCTTAATTATGTACTCCCTCCGTCCCACTAAACTTGACATACTTTCCTTATTGGGACGTTCACTAAGCTTGACACATTCCAAAAATAGTAAAAGTTATCTCTTCAAAAAGGTGTGGACCTTACCACATTTATCACTCTTACATTACTTTATACACTCTACTTAATAACCGTGCCGGAAAAAAGGTGTCAAGCTTAGTGGGACGGATGGAGTATTATCATTATCAAATTCTTCGCATTGTTAATGCATAAACATCGACTTAGTAAATTGGATGCATCACTTGCTTAAATTTATAATTTATTATATATTGTGTGTCTCATGCATTACGAAAAACTACTTAATAACTATGAATGTCAATTTAGCCAAAACTGCAGGTTAACCCGAACACCAATCCAAAACCAACAAGGGTTATGGTTGAAAATATATAACCCGGAATATTTTTTTTATCCCAAATGGGTTGGAGTGAAAACAACCCGAACCTAAGGTTTGCCTAAAATTTGAGTGGATTGACCCAATATTATTGTTGGAAAAATTGATTTTGAACTCGTTAGGTTCTTAATTAATTTGATTGATGTATATTTAATTCCTTGAGAATTATATAGTCGAGGCATGCTTCAAAATCGATTTCTCGATGAGTGAGAAATGTATTATGTTTAGATTTTGAAAGTATTTTTTGGGCTTATGGCTCTTGGGACATATTTATAGAATAATTAATTGGGAATTTGTTATATAAGCCCAATTAATCACACATGAAAAGCCCAAATATTGCATGGCTTTTATGATAGCCATGTGACTCTTGAAGAGCCAACCATTTGGCTACTAACCGAGAGTGGCTTTCCATTGCCATTTTATTAATGGTATTTAGAGAGCTTTATGATGGTTTGTCCTAGGAGTTCCCTTATGAGTACTATAAAAGGGAGACTTGAGGGCATTTTTCTACACACCAAAACATTTGCTCTCTTCTCCCTTTTACTACATTATCATATTAGTTTTATGAATTCATTAGTTTGCTCGTTTCTTTCCTCGTCAAGTTCGCTGGGGCCTTTATAGTTTGTAGTGCTACTAATCTAAAGGAAGAAGTCGTTTTATCTTTGGGATGATACGCCGAACCGTGAGTACTAGTCGGGGCGTATCTCGTCTTGCGGAAAGAGGCCTTCCTAGACTCGACTTTTTCCGTTTTGCTATCTCTGGTTCTCGATTTATTAATAAAATTTCTTCTTTATTATTACAATCGCAAGACGAGATACCGAATTTGCTTTAGAGATGTCGACTTCCTCGAATACCGCCGCCGCCACTACCACCGCTGCCACCGCCTCTGCCACGTCCGCCATTACAGCTTCCGCCTCCGCTTCTGCCACCAACCTTATCGGTGGCTCCGTTGCTGCTAATACCTCTACTGGGACTAACGTGTTTGTGATGGCTCCTCTTTCGAGCGTTCTCCCTCAAGGGGAGAAACCCTAGAAGTTTACTGGTGTTGACTTCAAGAGGTGGCATCAAAAGATGTTTTATTTTACAACATTGAATCTTGCCAACTTCTTGAGTGAGGATGATTTGGCTATACCGGAGAATGCAGACTTCAATGTTCGTGCTGCCTCTGATGTCTGGCATCAAGGCAACTTTCTAGCGAAGAATTACGTATTAAACGGGTTACAGGATACTCTCTACTCGGTTTATGCCGGTGTGAAAACGACGAAAGAGCTGTGGGATGCTCTTGAGAAGAAGTACCGTGTCAAGGATGCGGGAACGAAGAAGTTTCTTGTAGCCAATTTATTGGACTTCAAGATGATCGATTCTCGATCCGTGATGGAGCAAGTGCAAGAGTTGAAAACTCTTTTGCACGACATGCAAGCGGAGCAAATGTCTTTACCGACTCCGTTCGTTGTTGCTGCCATGATCGAGAAGCTTCCACCGAGTTGGAAGTACTTCAAGAACTATCTTACTCATAAAAAAATTGAGATGGAGATTGAAGATTTTATTGTCAAACTTCGAATCGAAGAAGATAGTAGGAGGCGTGATCCAAGGTTTAAGCTTGGAGACGAGGTGAAATCTAATTTAATGGAGCATAGCAAGAACTCCAAGAAGCGTGGCCGCCGTAATGCTAAAGGCAAGGGCAGAGTTGTTGCTCGATAATTTGAAGGTACATGCTTCAATTGCGACAAGTCGGGCCACATGGTAAAGGACTACACCAGTCCGAAGAAAAATAAGAAGGTGACTAAAAGGCATGCCCACGTTGTTGAGAAATACAAGTGGGATGAGGATGACTTAACTGCCGTGGTTGACTTCAGAAACCACGTCGATAATCCGTGTGCATGGTTTATCGACACGGGAGCTACCGTGCATGTATGCTCGGATCGAGCTATGTTTTCGAAGTATCAAGTTGTTGAGGGGAAGAAGCTTCACATGGACAATCAAGACTCGTCTGATGTTGCCGGAGTTGGTGATTGCGTGCTCAAGCTGACGTCTGGTTAAAAGCTTAGGTTGAAGGATGTGCTACATGTCCCAGACATCCGAAAGAATCTAGTGTCGAATTCTATTCTTGTTAGTAAGGGCTTTAGGCTCGTGTTTGAATCTGACAAGTTTGTTCTGTCTAAGTTTTGTACTTTTCTTGGAAATGATTTTCTTTTCAATGGTCTTTTTAAGCTGAATGTAATGGCAATTTGTCGTGTACCGAAACTTGAGAATAATGAAATGCCTTGTCTTCCTCTTACTTGCTTGAGTTGCTATGATTTATGGCATTGTAAATTAGGACATGTTAATCTAAATGCAATAAAAAGAGTAAATTTAGATTTACTAAAAATTGGTGAATTTAATTCACAAGAAAAATGTGAAATTTGTGTTGAAGCCAAAATGGCTAAACTACCATTTCACTCGATTGAAATGAGCACCAAACCTCTATGTTTAATTCACACGGATGTGTGTGATTTAAAATATGTGCAAACTAGAGGAGGTAAAAAGTATTTTATTACTTTTATTGATGATTGCACAAGATATTGTTATCTTTATCTTCTAAGAAGTAAAGATGAGGCGATTGAAACTTTCAAAAACATCAAATCGGAAGCAGAAAATCAACTTGATCGCAAGATTAAGGTTGTGAGAAGTGATGGAGGAGGGGAGTATATTACTTTGTTTGAGGAGTTATGCAACGCAAGTGGCATGATTCATCAAACTACAGCCCCATATTCACCTCAGTCGAACGGGGTTGCTGAACGCAAAAATCGTACTCTTAAGGAGATGATGAATGCCCTGTTGATAAGTTCGGGACCACCCCAGAACATGCGGTGGGAAGCTGTCCTGACTGCGAATTATATTTTGAATAAAATTCAACTTAAACGTAAGGATGTAACTCCCTACGAGTTTTGGAAAGGACGCAAGCCGTCGTACAAATACCTCCAAGTGTGGGGGTGTTTGGCTAAAGTTCAAGTGCCTTTACCAAAACAAGTTACAATTGGCCCTAAAACAATTGATTGTATCTTTATCGGTTATGCACTTAACAGTAGCGCGTATCGTTTTCTTGTTCACCGCTCGGAGGTTTCCGACGTGAAGGAAGGTACAACGATTGAGTCTAGAAATGCTATATTTTTTGAGAATATATATCCTTGTAAGGATAGGGGAAGTGAAACAGTTGTAAATAGCTATGCTAAAAGAACTGTTGAAGAGGCTACGAGTTCTAATCCGGTTGATGATGAACCTAGGCGTAGCAAAAGAGGCAGAATTATCAAGATTTTGGTCCTGACTACATCACGTTTATGTTAGATGAAGAACCAAAGTCGATTAGTGAAGCCCTCTCAGGCCCAGATGCTGCATTTTGGCAAGAGACTGTCAATAGTGAGATTGATTCTATAATGGAAAATCACACGTGGGTGTTGGCCGATCTCCCGGAAGGTCATAAACCGTTCGGTTGTAAATGGATCCTTAAAAGGAAATTTAAACCTGACGGCACTATCACTACAAGAAATTTATAAATAGATAACACCACATAGATAACGGTATTTTTAATATACCGTTATCTATGAGCGTGTTTTTCAAATAGATAACAGTTAGTGTTATCTATATTAGTGTAACTTATGTTAATGATAACGGATTTTAATAAATCGTAATCTATATATATAGTTATAGTTAACAATTTTGCAACAACTGTTATCTTTATTAAGTGTTAGATAAACATTTTATAACTGTTAATAAATACTGTTAACAAATAATCGTTATTTATATGCATTTTTCTTTTTTAGACAAAATACATTATATAAATAAAAAACTTCTTATGAGGGATTGAACCTTGGTCTATTAAAAGTGTAAATTAAAATAAGTCATCTAAGCTACTACAAAAACTTGAAAAAATCGTAACATGTTATGTATTAATTCCAGATTTCAAAATTTTCTTTTTTGGACAAAATACATTATATAAATAAAAAAGTTCTTATGAGGGATTTAACCTTGGTCTATCAAGAGTATAAATACTCCAAAACCATCTGGGCTACTACTACAACTTGAAAAAAACGTAACATTTTATATATTAACTTCCAGATTTCGAAATTTTCTCTACACAATTGCATTAGGCGGGTTTTTTCCTCCCAAAAACCCTATTCATCCACTCTCTTCCCCTTCACTTCCTCCCCTAGCCAAAGAGCACCTCTGCCACTCCGCTCTGCCCGTCGCCGTCGTCTTCTCTCCTGCCAGGTATGTTCCCTCCCTCTCCTCTCTCTATCTCATCCTATCTCTCTTACTAAGATTCCACGATTTTATTCAAGCAGAGGTAGCTCATTTCCCCTCTCTCTATCTCACCCTAATCTCCGCCACCACCCGCGACGAAGCCGTCTCTCAGCTCGAGGCGCTCCGCCGAGACATCCTCTCCGGCGATGCCTCCTTCAAGGAACTCACTATCAAGCACTCTCACTGCAGCTCCGCCAAGCGTGGCGGCGATCTAGGTCCGTTTCCGATTTCGAAGAACCCTACCTCCTCACGCTTTTAATCTGTTACTACTTAAGGTTTTGTGGTGTAATATATTCATTTAACTGCCAAAATGCTAAAAAATTAGTTGGCGGGTTTGATAATTATGATGCTTGTGATAATTGTTGTTGGGAACCCCATAACATTTCTTAGTTTTGATGATGGTTTTTCAAAACACACTTGATATAATACATGTTCTGTACCTTCTAATTGGTTTCAGCATAACAGATAGTCGAAACTGGTTCAAACAGAACGATAGAAGATGTCTTGAACAGATGCTAAAACCAGCAAGTCTCAAGCAGAAGGCTGGAACAGAAAGCTGGAGCAGAAGGCTAAGTTAGAGACATAACGCTAAAACCAGCAAGTCTCAAGTAGAAGGCTGGAACAGAAAGCTAAGTCACAAGACAGAAAGCTCAACCAGCAAGTCTCAAGACAGAATGCTAAATCAGAGAGTCTCAAACCAGAGAGTCTCAAACCAGAAAGTCTCAAAATGAAGCTAGTCAACTTTGACAGAAAGCTAAAACCAGAAAGGGTTCAAACAGAAAGATGGAAGATGCTTCGAGCAGAAAGTACTCCTACCAGAAAGCATTGTCTACCAGAAAGTAGTTCAACCAGAAAATGGTTAACGTATGCTCAACCAGAAAAGCATCTCAACCAGAAAGTCACTAGACCAGAAAGGATACATCCAGAAGGATAGAAGCAAACCAGATAGAGCAGAACCAAATCTGTCAATGAAGCATTAAAGACTTTCCATCAAAGAAATAGAAACTGAATCATTGATTGATATGAAGAAGGAAAGCAAATCACAGATGATCTGCTTACCATTCATAAAAGATTCAATCAACAAATCTACAAGGAAATAAGAGATACGATTGATTGGCAATTAACAAATCAAATCAAGCCAATCAACAAAACGGCTAGAATTTCAAATTCAGAGCCTATATAAATTTGAAGATTTAAAGTCTGAAGAAGCGAACAAGAATATTCACAAGCGCTATACAGCAAAAACACTTTCAAGCACTCTATCTCTAAATCAGACTTAAGCTTCAACCTGTTCGTGATCATAATCACACCAAACCACCTCGATTCAAGTCTGTCTTATCGAGAGAAGGAGATCTTTACTAGCTAGTAGTTATCTAGTGGATTAACGTGAAGATAGCCTCTGATTACAGTAGTTTTCTGTAAGTTGTAAAGGGACACGACCCTTATTCGTGCATAAGTTTCAAACCAGTTTGTACTTGGAACTTGTGGCTCGTTCTCAGCGAGGTTAAATAAGAAGAGTATCCTAGTAGTGGATATCTAATCCAGTTTGGATTAGACCGTGGACGTAGGGGGTTTCCCGAACCACGTAAAAATAACTGTGTTATTTAAATTCTGCATTTTATATTCAGTTGTTTTTATTCTGCATCTATCATACTCATTCAAATCTGCTTTCTTAATCAACCTCTAAATACTCGATTAAAGTTTTCAAAAGGTTTTCTTAACAAGAGCACCAACTAAGTCCACCATTATTCCGCACACAAAACATTGTTTGAAATCAAGTTCACACTTGCTTTCTGCTCTGTTTATCTCACGGGAGAGATCTTACTTGGATAGAACTTAATTGATTAGAAAATCACAGTGTTCTATCATCTAGAGCAATCTGTAATTCAGAAGGCTCACATCTCTCTGATTGAAATTGTCAAGTAAACTGAAAAGTTTGCATTTGGTGTATTCCCCCCCCATACACCAAACCTTGCTCTTTCGGGACCAACAATTGTATTACGTTACTAATGCCTACTTTGAAGAGTTGCCGACCAAATTAATATACAAAAGTGAGGAAAAATATGTAATATGTGTGTCTTGGTAGAAGATGATAGATAATGGTATTCATCCATTGGGTTTGATTATTTGATTAAAGTTATCTTATAGCACCTTACATGCATTACATTGTAAATATGCGGACATATATGCTTTACATAGTGATTCTCAGGTTTAGCTAATTATAGGTGTGGAAGGACTATACGAAGTTATTGTTATAGTTGTTAGTAACTATTCGATTAGTATTAGTATGCATAAAATACTTCATTGTGTTTGTATCTATAGTAACAGTAATGATAGTCGGTTACTACTAGTCTACTTCTATACCTATCCGGCCATCCCTATATGAAGCTGCATCACTTCACGCCCTTGTATTTTGCTCAAAGAGAGAATGTATTAAACATGTTATAAATTATGAGAATTTTGCTATATTTTCATTGGGTTTTATCTATGTGATGGTGAAGTGATATTGAATGATTATGAATGAATTTTAAATTGTTATTGCCAGTAATTATGAACTTGTGTATGGAATTTAGATGATTTAGTAGTAGGGTAATTAGAAGTGTTAGATATCCTCTCACAAAGTTAAATTCTGGAACATAAATCTGCAGCTGAAACTCTGTTCGTTCAGTAATTTAAGTAGCATGCTTCTGTGTTTTAATTCTTGAAACTAAAAATAGAAGGAGTTAGGTTGATTCTCCAACTTGAATCGATTGAATCAGAGTTTTATATGATTTATGATGAATTTTCAAAGTTTGCTGCGCAGAGATAGCTCTGTGACTGTTGCAGCAACCCAAGTTTGACGATTCATATCTCTCTTATAAAGCAGTATTTTTGAGTGTTTTCTTTTCACTTAGATAGTCAACATTACAAGGTTTCTAGAATGATATAAATCATATCTATGTGATCTATGAATTGAAAGTTAGGAGCCTTCAAAGATCATGAAAAACCACACAAAATCTGTCAAATTTCCAGAAAATATCTAACTTTGAGTAGCCAACTTTGAAATGTCATATCTCCCAATTCTTTTATCCAATGATTCTGATTTTCTATATGTACATAGTAGGGACGTACATTAGTTTATAACATATTTCGGTTTTTCTTAAAACCCTTTATATAGATAGTTATGATCGAGCAAAATACAAGGATTTGCTACTTTGATTCTTCACAATAAGTAGAGGTGCAGTTGATTAATTTTTTGTTGATACTTCAATTAATATATAATTAATTACGGTGGATTTTGACTATTTAATTGTATCTAGCTCTCGGCTAGACCGTCGCTTCGCTTCAGGAGTCGCCGGTTTGCTCCATGCCGCACGCTAGCTCCAGGTACATTCAATATCTCAGATTTTAATTTATTGACCATGGTTTTATCTTTACTTGGTTGAATCTATCTTAATACTTTGTTGAGATGTACCTAGTCACCTTTTTTCCTACACTTTCTACTCTACTGCTGTTATTGTAAATCATAATGTCTATCTCTCTGTCTGCTTCAAATATGTTATATTGGAATTTCTGATGATGTATGTGTATGGCAGAGAGTGAATGTGAAAATAATATTATAAATATATTACTCCATCTGTAATGTCCTAAGTATTGTAGCCTATAATAGTGGGGATATTCTTATTTCTCCATACTCTTGTCACTCAAACTACTCAATAATATTTCTTTTATCCATAAACGTATATATATGAACTGAGAATCTTTTGTGGCCACAAGCATAATTGGATATCTCTCTGCATAATATCCATAGAAATTCGCAATAATCATGCTCTTATTGTGATTTTAACACTTTTAAAGAAATAAGATTCCATATTAAATGCATAAATCTTCTAATACAATATAAAAGTACAATATAAACTTTTAATACCTATTTATTGGTTAGGTACATGATTGAATAACTACTTTATTGTTAAAATGGAAAAAACGTGGATGTTGATGAATAGATTATCGCAAGAGTATGAGCATGGAGTTGAAGCTTTTTTGAGATTCGCTGTAAAAAATGGGTGTGACGAAAACTTATTGCCTTGTCCATGTGCAAAGTGTGCCAACACTATTAAGAGAAAAGCTAGTGTGGTAAGGGCACATCTAAAGTAAACATGGAATTTCCTTTATTATGGCTGCATCTTGTTTTGTAACACCATTCTGTTTCTTTTGATTCGTCTTTGGTTGAATTTCTGCATTCTATGTTCGTTGTGTTCAATGATCAGGGCTTGTTAAGCATGGAGTTGTTTCTAAATTTTTAATCTTTGTGTTGTTTATTGATTATTATTTAATTGCATTCATATTACTTTTCAGGTGCAATTTGAAGAACTTTTTTTGTGAGCTTCATGGATGATAGTAGCTAGTGTTGGAATATATTTTCGCATATATTTAGGTGCATTGTAAAGACGAAATATGACTTATAAAACGAGTATACTTTTGTTTCAAGCGCATTTGCTATATTTGGCTTATACATACTTTTGTTGAATATTTGCATGGTAGAATATATTTTAAACAGGTTTAATATGATACTCCCTCCGTCCCACCAGGCTTGGCCCCTTTGACCAAAACTGTGAGTGCTTTTTGGTCAAAGGGGCCAAGATTAGTGGGACAGAGGGAGTATTATTTTGTGTCTTTCGTTATATTATTAATTGTTATTTTTTAAATATAAATTGAATGATATGAAATTTGAATATTTAAGATAGCGATACAAAATCGTTATCTAAGTGACCAAAAGTGTAATCTAAAGATATAATACGTAGTATATATATATATATATATTACAAGCATTTTATAACGCCAAACTACTGTTAACTATATGACTAATAAGTGTTTTCTAAACTAACAATACAAAGCGTACAAAATACATTACATAATGCTAACAACCGTTATCTATATCTTTAAATAGATAACGTTATTAAATCGTTATGTACGTGGAAAAAAAAAACGTAATCTAAGTGTAAAATAGATTACATAAAAAATATCAATGGATAACGATTTGGACTGTAATGTAAAGTACATATAGATAACGGTTATATTACGTTATGTTTACATTATGTTACGTTATCTATGTACAGAATAGATAACGGTGCCAAGCGTTATCTATGAGCGTGTGCAAAATAGATTACAGCAGTATATATAACATATTTTTGCACGTATAGATAACAGTATTTCGCCGTTATCTATGAGCGAATTTCTTGTAGTGTATTGACAAGTTTAAGGCAAGACTTGTAGTCAAAGGCTTTAAACAAAAGGGAAGGTATGATTTTTTTGATACATATTCACCTATGACAAGGATTACATCTATTCGAGTGCTTATCGCAATTGCTGTCTTGCACAATCTTGAGATTCACCAAATGGATGTTAAGACTGCCTTTTTGAATGGTGAATTGAAAGATGAGATATACATGGAACAACTAGAAGGGTTTGTTGAACCGGGTCATGAGAAGAAGGTGTGCAAATTGGTTCGTTCCTTGTATGGTTTGAAACAAGCGCCTTTGCAGTGGCACTTGAGATTTGACGAAGTAATGTTGTTAAATGGTTTCGAAATCAACGAGTGTGATAAATGTGTTTACATTAAAGGCTCACCTAACGTTTTTGTTATTGTGTGTCTTTATTTAGACGACATGCTGATTATGGAGAGTAATAATTAGGTTATCGTTGATACGAAATGAATGTTAAAGAGAAATTTTAAAATGGTTGATTTGGGGTTGGCGGATGTGATTCTTGGGATAAGAATTTTAAGAACATCCGAAGGAATTGCTATAACACAATCTCACTATGTTGAGAAAGTGCTAAAAAAATTCAATGCATTTGATAGCTTGCCGGCTAAGACCCCTTTAGAGCTCAACTTTCACTTGAGTAAGAACAAGGGAGACTTTCTCAAGAAGAGTATGCTAGATTTATAGGTAGTTTGATGTATATCACAAACTGCACTAGACCGGATCTAGCTTGTTCTGTGAATAAGTTGAGCAGGTTTACGAATAATCCAAGTAAGGAACATTGGAAAGCTCTGACGAGAGTTTTGAGATACTTGAAGTAATACTCTTAACTTTGGTTTGCATTACTCGAGATATCCCCCTGTGCTTGAAGGTAATTGTGATGCAAATTTGATATCTGACTCGAGAGATTCATTCTCAACGAGTGGATATGTCTTTGTTGTGGGGGGTGGTGCTGTTTCTTGAAAATCAACGAAACAGACGTGTATAGCCCGGTCCACTATGGAATTTGAATTTATAGCTTTGGACAAAGCGGGAGAAGAAGAAGAATGGCTTCGTAATTTCTTAGAAGATATTCCATGTTGGAAGAAACCTGTGCCGTCAGTGGTGATACACTATGATAGCCAAGCAGCTATCGGACGAGCACATAACGGGCTGTATAACGGTAAATCTCGACACATACGACGTCGTCTAATACCGTTAGAGAGTTGATCACGAGTAGTGTTATCTTAGTTGATTATGTGAGATCAATAACATAGTGGATCCGTTAACTAAAGGTTTGAATAGTGATCAAATGGTTAAATTGCAAGAAGGAATGAGATTAAAATCCACATCTTAAGGATTAGTATAACGGTAACCCAACCATGATGACTGGAGATCCCAAGAACTTGGTTCAATGGGAAAACAAAGTTATATGAGTGTGTTGTAACACTCGGCCCTTCCCTAGAAAGAAAATGAGTGTTGAAGACTTGCAATGTGGTGAGGATAAGTCTTATAACTTTTAATGATTCTCGGTAAATGAGTATGGAAAGATACTCGATAAGAGTCAGCTATATAAGTGAAAAGTGAGGCCGCTTCATGGGAATAGTCACTTATGAATCCAAAGAGGGTGTCCATGCAGAAACGGACCCAAACGTGAGAACTGACGAGGTCGAGGTGGTATTATGTTAATACTATTGACTCGGTATACACTAAGGAGGAATAGTTCAAGGTATCGCGTCCACTAGTCCGTCGGTATGCCCGATGGTGTTAACTATGGAAGGTTCAAAACCACAAGTTACCTTTCCAAATGTGGTATTGCTTCACGAGAATTGAACTTTTGTCTACATTCATGCATTTGCATTTCCATTTCCACTCATGTGGGGGATTGTTGGAAAAATTGATTTTGAACTCGTTGGGTTCTTAATTAATTTGATTGATTTATAATTAATTCTTTGAGAATTATATAGTCGCGGCATGCTTCAAAATCGATTTTCTCGATGGGTGAGAAATGTATTATGTTTAGATTTTGAAAGTGTTTTTTGGGCTTATGGCTCTTGGGCCATATTTAGAGAATAATTAATTGGGAATTTGTTATCTAAGCCTAATTAATCACACATGAAAAGCCCAAAATGTTGCATGGCCTTGCATGGCTTTTATGATAGCCATGTGACTCTTGGAGAGCCAACCATTTGGCTACTAACCGAGAGTGGCTTTCCATTGCCATTTTATTAATGGTATTTAAAGAGCTTTATGATGGTGTGTCCTACGAGTTCCCCCATGAGTACTATAAAAGGGAGACTTGAGGGCATTTTTCTACACACCAAAACATTTGCTCTCTTCTCCCTTTTACTACATTCTCATATTAGTTTTAGGAATTCATTAGTTTTCTCGTTTCTTTCCTCGTCAAGTTCGCCAGGGTCTTTAGAGTTTGTGGTGCTACTACTTTAAAGGACGAAATCGTTTTATCTTTGGGGACGATATGCCGGACCATGAGCATTAGTCGGGGCATATCTCATCTTACGGAAAGAGGCCTTCCTCAACTCGACTTTTTGTCACGCCCGCCCTTCGCTAAGGGTAGTAAAGTCGGGGAAACTGTGACTTGGGAAAAGGATTAAAGAAATCGGGATAGAAATAGGGTGAAGAAGCAGGGATGAAACTTGAACAACAATCTCATAGTGAGTCGAATAACTCATCGTACGTGATTAACATAAACGAACTTGCGTTTAAGGCTCGATACATAACAACGTAATATGAAGGAACTGAAATCTTAAGTGTAATACATAATGATCTCGAACTAGCAGCGGAAAATTTCTTGGATCGCTAAAAGCTCTACATGTGTGAAGACACGTAGAACCCCCAAGAGTCAACTAATAAGATGTCGACAAAAAGCCTGAACGTAGCACTCCTCCTTCATCATCGCTCAACCTGCACATTTATAAATATATGCAGGGCTGAGTACAAATTGTACTCAGTAGACACATGCCAAAATCGCACACATACATATATAATTGTCAATGCCGTAAAAGTGACACGTAGGGATTTTATTTTTAAAAGAACCTACGTTCACTAAATCCTTTTGTGAAACCTGAATTTGACTGCAGTCATTTCTTTAGTATTCAAGCCATATCTGCCCTTTTAACTTATGGTACCGAGAAGGTGGCCACCTTCTACGGACACCGAACCGGTCGACAACTTCGACGACTCACGGTCCACTGAACCGGCCAACCCGATAGATGACTCCCGGTTTACTGTAACCGGCCAACTCGATAGATGACTCACGGTTATATGTGCACAGTTATTTCGATTACAATTCTTCGGATCCTTAAACAAGGAATCCAGGATCCTTACGCCAGGTACCCTTAATCAGATAGGCATTTATACAAAACATAAATCATTTCGGCAAGACAACACTTTGAAACATAATTTTCTCAATTTGAAATCATTTTGAAAGCAATATAAATAGAATACAGGCACACAAAATTTTATTTGTAATAATAAGCCTACACTTGACGCATAGGTTAGAAAGCCTACTTGGATAACTTTGGATTGCACTTGCTTTGGTCTCGAAACGCGAAACAGGTCTCTCGTACGAACCTTTAGAAAAACTCGTATAAATTAAAATGCTCTTCGTGCATTTGGAACCTTTAATCGTAAGAATATATATATTCTTGGTTCTCGATTCGACTCGTAAATCGAGGTATTAATACTTTAGATCACTATTATTTAAGGTGTTGAATCTTCGATTCAATCACTCCGATAATTGCTTTTAAGTGCAATAAGTGTATTAACACTTAATGAAATAATTAATTCTCAACAATTAATTATTCAATTAATAACATAAATTCCAATTATTTAATTCTTTACATAACCTCAACTATTAATTCCTTTAAATAAATCCCCAATAAACTTAGAGATATTAATTCTCTTAATTTAGATCCCAATTACTAAATAAATTGGATCTCTTTGATTTAATACTTAGGCTTTAATTATCTAAATTAATAGCTCTAAATATTAATACTTAACATATACTTACTATCCCTTCTTCCATTATTAATATTTATAATTTCTTGAACTCAATCTTAATTAAAATGATAAGCTCAATTTAATTAATTCTTTCTTAATAGATCAATTAATCAAAGTGATTAAGTAGATCTTAGCCTAAAAATTTCAATCCATTTACATGTTAAAACTCTAATTAATTCTAGCCCATTCCAATAAATTCCAACCCATCAATATAAAATTTTTCGGCCCATAGGATAATTATTTCGGCCCATAAGATCAATATATTTCAGCCCATTGAGTCATTAGTTTTCGGCCCAGTTCTTTTAATCCAATCCCTAATTAATTCGGCCCAGTTATATTACTCACTCGGCCCAATAATTTATTTTACTGAAGCCCACTTTAATTAACCTATCCTAGGCCTAGTTGATTAACTGACTGGCCCAACAACTCGGCCCATAGAATAGTTGTAATGACCCGGTATTTTCATTGACCTATTTTGTACCAAGTATGTAGAGAGTTCCTAATGAGCTATTAAAAAAAATAAATAAATAAATAAATAATAAGTAGCAATTTTCGATATTATTCTCAATTCATGTTGAAGTGAAATAAATTAGATATTTATTTTACCAAATGAGAGCTTAAAGGAGGTTTAAGTTATAATTAATTAGTGTTTAGAACCATCATTGTTTATTTGATCATTAGGATGATTATTACTATATTAATCACTAAGATATATTATTAGTTGCTATTTATTAGATTTAACCTTCATTGTTATGATATATATATGATAATAAGAACTAGTGTGATAATGATATTAATCTGTATCATACATTATTTTCAAGGTACAAATAGGCAACCATTATACATTATATGTATCCAAAATAAGATAATAGATCCAACATGGATCTAATTATATACATTCAGTATATATATATATAGATACATGAAATATCAGTATCTACGTGTAATATATACATATTTACATGAGATACAATTATGGGGAAAGGAAACTAGCGTGCAACCGATTCGGATACTGTGAAGGAGAATCCCATAAGCAAGGTATTAGCGTGTAATTACAGGAGAATAAACCTACTAAACAGCCCCCCCCCTATTAATCCTAGCTGCACAGTGACGCTCCAGCTTCTCCCCAATCGCCATAACCTGCAAATCCAATAGAAGAAGTAGGCGCATATGATTAGCAAAGAACAGAGACTCAATCCTCTCTATATAAGGAGTAAAAATTTTGAACGAAACCACACCTAAATACCACTCACACCAAAACGCTGCCGAACTGGAATCTGGAGAAGAATCGGGGGAAAAGAGATAGAGACAGCTTGAGGTAAGGATTTAAAGCTACAGACTATGTTCAACAGATTTCTAGCATGAACTTAGAAGTTTAGACCATGAAAATAGGAATTTCATTTTGAACTTAGAATGCTTGAACTATGAATTTAGGCGCTGCATTTGAACTTAGAAAAACATGGGAAAAACATACGCTTAAGTCTTAGATGAATGTTCATATGCAACTCTTTCTAGTCTGTATCCTACATAACCAAAAGAGAACAAGAAGATTTACCTAATATATAAGGAAGAGGTAGTGCACGGCTGTTGCACCAGCCGTGAGCTTCTTCGAAGCAGCCCCGAACCACCTCGAATCACTTCGAGCAGGCCCCGAATGGCTCCGGCAGACCTCGAACAGCCTCGAGCAGTCCCGAACAGCCTCGAGCAGCCCCGGACAGCTTCGGATGGCCCCGAGCAGGCCCCGAACGACCCCTGCGGACCCCGAAACACTCCGAACAGCTCCGACAGGCCTCGAAACCACCCCGAAAAGCCCCGAACCAATCCAAATTACCTCGAATCACCCCGAAACCAACCTGCAAACATAGATTGCTCTTCAGACTCACTTAATTCACATATCAGAAATTGAAACTAACAATTTCACATTCAGAATAATAGAACTTATAAATGGTTCAATAAACAATTCACCCAAACATATAACTTGAACCTAGTGGTAAAGAAGTGGAAGAAGAGGGAGAGCAGAGTAGTGTCGGGCCGCTTCACGACTACGCCGCAGAGAAAACTGGGCGAGATGTGCAGCGCTGGAGAAAGGCTGCCCTCGACTGCGCTGTAGCAGCGCCTCGCAGCGACCCGGGGAAGAGAGAGAGGGTGACCGGTGGGGAGCAGCGGCGACGTGGAGAGGAGTGCAGGGGCGTGGCGTCGAGCTGCAGGAAGAAACGCGCAGCGAAGCAGGCGAGAGAGAGATGGCAGCGACTGCTTCACGGCTGCGCTGTAACTGGCCGATTACAGCTCCTCCGCAGCTGCCTTCCGCGGAGAAAGTAGGAGGGAGGCGAGCGAAGCTGGGGAGCCACCAAGGCGAAGAAGAATCAACAGCCGCAGTGCTGCGCGAGAGAGGAAGAGACTGTGCGAGCAGAGAGCACGGCGGAGAGAAGTAGTTGGCGACGCAGAGTGAACGGCAGCGAGAGAGAGGAGAGGCGACGGGAGAGAAGAGGCGTGAGAGATGAAGAGGGATGGATTGTTGGGAAGGAAAGAAGAAGTGTCGGCTGTGGTGGGTGAAATAAGGGTTAGGATAAGTTTAGATTAGTATTAAGTTTGATTAACTTATGTTAATCATGGGCTTGAATTCATTGAAGGAGTGGGCTTTTGATCATGTTTTATATATATGGGCTCAAGTAAGAAATTTATGGGCCATGAGAATTTAAAAGGATGATCTAATTTAATTATTTGAGTGGGCCGAAAAATTGTTAAAACAAGGGGCCAATTTAATCAATGTATTGGGTCTAGTTATTTAATGGACAATTATCTAACCCAATAGACTAAGATTTAGATTAATTGGACTAAGCCCATGAATATATATATATATTTTTTGAAGCTAAACTAGGAGAATTAATTTATTAATTAACAACTAAAGTCTAGACTAGAATTTAATTAATTAAATAGGCTATTAATAATTCTTTTGATAGAAATTTTTATTTAAGACCAAGCCCAAGAAGTAGAATATTAATTAATTTAGATAATTGATTTATAAATATTTAACTAGAATTTAATCACAAGAAATGATTAAATTATAAATCACATTTAGAGTATGATTTTTGAGGTTAGTTTAATCTAGATAAATTAGTTATTTTGATTTAAACATCAAAATATTAAATTAGAAATACCTTATATATATATATTGCCCAATCATTATTTATTGGATATAGTAAATTACCGAATCGTAAGGTGACTTAGAAACCATCATTTACGACCCCTCTAGAATTCCAATTTCTAGACTCGTATAATAGTTGAGTAGAGATTTGAGAATAATTCTCAAGCCATAAAAGGAAAATATTCTTTATACTTAGAATATGTTAAAAGCACTAGAAGATTATATCTCACTCGAGATTCTTATGAAAGGTTTCGACGAGAGGTCGGATCCGCATCACGAGAACAAGGCAAACACCAATCAAGACCATTCAAGTAGGCTTTTCTTACCCTATGAAATTATATGTGTGCATACTTTCAAATGAAATGATATATTTTCAAAAGCACTGTCTTGCCATAAATGTTTTCGATTTATGTATGATGCCTATCTGTTATATGATAATCGAATTCGGGTTCCAGTGGGTTAGCGTCTCCACTCGAACTAGTGTACACAATGGACTGTGTGTCAGCGAAAGGTTGACCGGTCAAGTGTCTGTGGGAAGTGGCCACTTCCCCGGCACATAGAACTCCAGATATGGTTAAATACAAAGAACTAGGACTGCAGTCAAACTAGCATTTTCTCAAAGAAATGTTTTGTGAACATAGGTGCTTTAGAGACAAAATCCCTATGTTTCACTCGAATGGCTTGACAGTTATATATGTATGTGTGCGATTTCGGCACGTGTCTACTGAGTACAATTTGTACTCAGCCCTGCATGTATTTCTAAACGTGCAGGATAAGAATGAAGAAGACGTGGGTGCTTTGTCGTGCTTTTGTCGAACTCCATAGTAGCTGACTCTTGGGGGTTTTACGTGTCTTCATACACGTAGAACTTTATTACGCGATCCTGCATATTCCGCTGCTAGACTTTTATGTAATAGATCCGAGATTTAACTCTAAATTCTGTTATGTAATGTAACGAGCGTATGACTCTGACTTCCCGGTTTACGGGATATGTCCTTACTTTATGTTATGAAGGGAATATTTACCGTCTTTCTCTTGTCATTTATTCTTTCATTGGTCATGTTCCCGGCTTTACTAGGATT
This sequence comes from Leonotis leonurus, assembly GCA_026898415.1. Taxonomy (NCBI): domain Eukaryota; kingdom Viridiplantae; phylum Streptophyta; class Magnoliopsida; order Lamiales; family Lamiaceae; genus Leonotis; species Leonotis leonurus. The sequence goes on along the minus strand of JAPKLX010000136.1, from coordinate 722,726 downwards.
AGTAGAAAGCGGGCGTGACAATAGTTGCATTTCAGCCCAGAACATTAAATAATTCGGCCCATTACTGAACAATCCGGCCCCGTAACCGGCCCATGACCCGGCCCGTTTTCTAGAAAATTCTATCATAACTCTACCCTAATTCCACTTCATTCCCTCACTCTGCAGACAACTCTCTCTCTTTCTCCCCTCTCTCGCCCTCTGTCTCTCCTTCCTTCTTCATCTGTTTCTTCTTTCCCCAGGAGACTCCCTGCCTCTACTCTCTCTTCCTCACTCTCTGATTCTTAGCTTTCTCGACTGAACGGCGAACTATTCTACACGATGTTGCTGTCGACCCGGTTCATTTCCACCAAAGGTACAGTCTGCTCCTATCTCACTGATTTTCCTCTCCCATCCCATCTCTAAGTTTCATTTGCTCTATTTCTATGTCTGCATGTTTGAAATCTTGTTGGATTTTAGATGATTAAGCTTCTTAGTTAAAACTCTATTCTGTTCATTTCCAGCACTAATAATGATCTCCATGTTTTCTCTCTTTTCCTTGGTGGATCTTTTCTCTACGGGAAAGGCTCTCACAAGTAGTAGCCTCCAGTCTGCGCCTTCGTTCTAGGTATACCGCCCTTCTATATTTCCTAAGTTTATAATTCCAGTCTTATTTGTTGTCTGAAATTTTTACAAGATTCTCTAAATTCTCTCGGCCTCCATGCTCAATATTCTCTGTTTTCTCTTATCTGAACAGAAATGAACATTTTCATATCTTGACAGAAATCCTCCCTGTTTAATACTCTAATCCTTGTATATTTTTCTAGTTTTCTAAACTATATTTCTGAAAGTTGCACATAATTATTTCTAAATTTTCCGTTGCTAATCTCCTTCTTTGTTCTTATTTTCTGCGGGAAGGTAGAATCTCCTTAGCTCAACTTTTCTCTCGGTGGAAGCTTAACTGGCTCTAAGTCGCTAGCAATTTAAGTTAAAAGATAAGATCTCTAATAACGTTTCAAATTGTTGTTGATTTTAGTTTTAAATCAGCATTCTTCTTTGATTATGTGTTTATGTTTCTTTTCAGTTCTTAATTCCTAATGTATCTAGAACTCAGTTTTTTTTTTTTTTTTAATGCACTTTTGTTTGTATTGTGATGAGCTATGTTTGTAAAAATTCTGATTTGTTTGGGTGTTACTAGGAATATTTTATGGTCATGTCTGTGTGGTGGAAATCTGAATTTCCCCTGTTTTGAACCCATAGTTTAAGCTCAATATTCTGTCCATTAAACTGATATCTTAAAACATAGATATATAAACTGGACCTTAACTGCTATCTGAATATATATGTATATACTGGACTTTGGTAAGACTACATAATTGAGTCTTATAATCTGAAACTGCAAATATCTATATTCTACAGTCTAAATTCTTATACATAGCTCTATGTTCTGGAATTTGTGTTCTAGTTTTATAAGGAATTTATTTGACAGAATATATACATTCACACTCAGTTCTTTAGTTTCTGATGAAGAATTTCTACATTCTGTTTTCTATGTTCTGTATGTATTTGAACATTGCTAAGTGTTAAATTGGTGATGCTTGGATATGTCTTGTTTATATCAAGAGAAATAGTTAAGTATGTCATGCTTTGAACTTAACTAAGGCTATGAAACTGAAGATTTAAAGTTTAGGTTCAAGTCCACCTATCCACATAAAAAAAATGAGTTCTAAGAGTATAACCATAGGGGTGAGAATTCAGTCTCTATTTTCTTACTAATCTTTGTCTTTTGGTTTAAGGACCTTAAGTTATGAATCTTAACCTTAGTTTTCAAGTGGTTTCCCCATTGCTATGGAGTTGATGAAACAACATTTAAAGAGCACTAAAGATAGCTTCTTCATACCTTAAGAACTTCAGTACTTCCTAGAAATTTTCAGCAGAGTTCCTCCTGTGACCTTCCTTTTCCTTGCTTTCGTTTCTAAGTGTTCTAATGCTTTATGTGACTTGTAAAATCTGTAGAAGACTAGGAAGGTTTGGTATTTATAGGATAGTAAGCTTTCTTCCTTGAGTATGCTTCTTTTTGATTGTACCAAATCTGTATATTAAATCTTTTCTTGCTTGTGCAGGTGAATGAAAGATTTTGGCAGCTTTACCTCCCACTTGCTACAACTTTTAATCTGTTTTACTCAACCTCACTGCAGCTTTATCTCTCTCTTCTATATTTTTGGGACTTATAAGGTGATGACATGTAATATTATTGTAGAAGACTGCAGCCTTTACTATACTTTCTGTCATTGCAACCTACTTGTATTAGTTATCTAATGATCCTCTTTGTAAGACAATCTCTAATTATAAAGTATTGAAGGGACATCATCCTCCTTCCTCTTTTCTTCATCCTATATACATCTTGCAGCTCTCTTCATAAATATTTATACTTATGCGTGTGTTTCTCTTATTGTAGGTGACAATTCACACAACATTTATATATATATATATAATCGTGTAGTATACTTATTATACATAGATAATATTTTAACTACACCATTTATATTGTATGCCCTTATACATCTCATTAATATAGTTCTCTAATTGTGTAACATATACTTATACTTAAATTATTTCCAAAGTATATACCTATTCTTAATAATAACATTTCTTAATATATAAAAATCAAGAAATCTTCTTTTTATTTACCAAAATTCCTTTATCACTAGATTAAATTCTCACTAATTAACTACAACGTTCAACATATAATTAATAATCGCGTCCGAATATCGTTTATTTCGGAATTTAAAACGACGGGGTATTACACTTTTTCCGTTTTACTATTGTAATTTCCAAAGCACTGTAATCTCCGGTTCTCGATTTATTAATAAAATTTCTACTTTATTATTACAATTATCTCTCCTTAGAGTGTGATGGATGATGAATAAACAAGCTCTACCCTAATGTATAAAATATGAGACGGCCAGGGCCCCCAAATATAATTTTTTTTATTTAATATTAAATATATATATATATATATTGGATATTTTAAAAAAATTATTTCACTCTCAATATTTATATTTTATTATGTTTCAATAAACATTAAATGGTATTAACAATTTTATATATTGAAAATGATGTATTGAAAATTTTCTATTTTAATAATGTTAAAAATAATTGTATTTCTTAAAATACTATGAAAATCAAAATTATATATATAGTTATTTGATATTTGTTCTCTCTTTTATAATTAATAATTAACTATTAAAAGTGTGTAAGATCATCATTTGTTATTTCCATTTCTAAATAATATATTCAAACTTTATTTCTTGTTTGAAATTTTAGTATTAGTTCCATTATTTTTATATTAGTTCTATTATTTTAATATTTTAATTTTTAATGCATCATCGTATAAGGGGACTTTTTTTTAATTTTTCCTAGGGCCCCAGACATGCCAGTACCGGTCCTGAAAAGAAATGGTGAAATTATAATTTAGATAGGAGAGAGTGATAAAAAATGATTTAAAAAGTGATTATATTTTTAAGATTGATTATACAAAATAGCCAAAAAATATTGTAAATGACAAATAATAGTCACCAATAAAATAATATTTAAATTCTAGTCATTTACAAATTTCTTGTACTAAAACACCCTTATAATTATATTTTACATTTCTAAGTATGAATTGTATCGAATCGTACCATTCATACATAATACTTAATTTTATTAAATTGTACATGCGTATGAATCGTATGAATGAATATTATTCATATCTTTCATACCATTTTTGTCATTCATACAATTAAATTTAAGTAGAAGGGTATTTATGGTAATTCACGTTCAAAATGGTTAGAATTTAAATAGTTTTATGTTTGTGACTATTATTTATCTTTTACAATATTTTTTGGTTAGTTTGTATAATTAATACTATTTCTAATCCTTATTTTGGAAGGATACATTTATCTATCAAAGAGAACAAAATCTAAAATGATAAATTCTCTACCCTTCAAACTTTTAGAGTTTTCTTGTCCAAAACTTAAATATAAGGCTCAAGCACTCTTAATAACTAAGATAGCTTAGAGTAGTAAAACTAATCTTCTTGTCAGGAAGATTTAGTCTTACTCAAATAATACCTTATGCGTGAATAACAATAATCAAGAATGATAAACACAGATTTAAACTTGATTAAAGTTGTGTGCGGAATATGGTGGTTAATGCTCTTTTTAATGTGAAAACGTTTTCTTTCGTTGAGAAATTATCAACCAAGATTTGAAAGCAAGAGTATGAAGAAGATGATAATAAAGTAAAATAGAAAGTAAGAACACAAAGTATTTAATGTGGTTCGGGATAAACTTTCCCTACGTCCACGGCTCGATCAAAACTAGATCGAAATCTACTATGTCTCCTTTCTTTTTACTCGTTGAGTACGAGCCTCAAGTTTTATCAAAACTAGATAACAACTTGAGATTACACTTCTTAGATTGAAGAACTACAATCTAAATCTTACAGCTTCTGGATCAAAAATAGATCCTATCTTGGGTTTTACAAACAATAGATTTCCAGAAAAATAAATCTTCAAAAACTGTAAGCACTACTGAGAATTCTTGAAAGTTGGTAGTGTTATGAATGTTGAGAGCTTGAAGATTTTAGCAGAGTGATAGCAGGATAATCGCTTGAATTCTCGTACTTCTTTCTGGAAGTTAAGGTGGTATATATAGCCTCTTTGAACAAACTATCCGTTGGAGACGATGGTGTCCTTCTTCATTGCATTAATGGCTACATTAAATGCATGGCAGGATTGTTGAGACACGCGTTGTCACATGAGAGTTGTTTTCCACCTTTCACGCGATTTCCCAGTGTATTGCCATACTAGGAATGATTTATCGTACAGGAGATTTGAATTTCTTGTACTTCATTCCTTAAAGCATGCTGTTGATGTGACAATACACCGAGTGGTTGACTTGTGACAAATTTAGGTATGTCAGCAGTCCACCGTAGTTATTGTGAGGAGCATCTTGAACTTGATGTAATGGCAGCTTGCTGTCCATCGCATTGTAACTCCATCTCTTGGGTTCTCCATATGAATGTAGCTACCAGATTGTTTTTGACATAAAACAATCTGTTGTTTTTACGTTGAAGATGACCAGATCATTTTGGAACAAACGATCTGCTGCTTGAGATGACGGTTGTATTCATTTGGAATGAGCTGCTTCATCCTCTAATAATGTCTTGAAATAAACTGTTGTCGGCATTGAGTAGTGAGCTGATTTGGAGAACTAGCTGCTCAATCACTTGTAAAAATTCACGTGCATTCTGCTTCCTATTAGCTAATTCTAGTCTAGAGAACAAGATCGATATAAGTATGTTTGAAACTTCAAACCACTTTTACATTTGTGATCTGTTCCACATATACTTCATCTTCAAGGATACCATTTAGGAATGCACTTTTGACTTCCATCTGGTATACCTTGAATCTTTTGTATGCGGCGTATGCTAAAAACAGCCTTATAGCTTCTAATCTGGCTACGGGTGCAAATGTTTCATCAAAATCAATGTCTTCTTGTTGATTATAATCTTTAGCTACTAATCTTGTCTTGTTTCTGACTACTTCACCATTCTCATCCCGTTTATTTTTGAACACCCATTTTACACCAATCACACCTTGGTGTTTGGGTCTGTCCACGAGATACCAGACCTCATTCCTTTTGAACTTATTGAGTTCTTCTTGCATTGCTGTTATCCAATCTGCATCTCGTAGAGCTTCATGAGCATTAGCTGGTTCAATGCGAGACATATAACAACTCAGCAAAGCACTTTCTCCATGCATCCTTCTGGTTTTCACACGATTTGATGGGTTCCCAACGATCTGTTCTGGTGGATGGTCTTGTATCCATCTCCTTCTCCTGGTCATCTCTTCATCGGATATCTCAGGATCAGGTTGATCTGTTGGTTCCTCAAATTCAGGGTGTAATGTAGAAGATGGTTGAAATGGATTCTCGTTAGGGTTTTCTTCTGAGTTTGAACTTTCAGAATGATTATTTTCTACAATGACTGTTTCATTGCTTGGTGGTCTGTTTTCATCCAAATCTTGTTGAGTTGTTCCCCCTTGCTGTATGATCTCTTCAGCAATAGGTGGAGTACTACTTTCTTCATCATCTCTCTTTGAATTCCATATAAGAATGTCATCTAGCAGAATCTCATTTAGTTTCCTAGTAGTCTCCTGATTATCAGTCTGTTTTTCATCCTGTGACCTGTACTCAACAATAGACTCATCAAAAACAACATGAGGTGTTACTTCTACAATATGAGAATTCTTATTGTAGACTCGATATGCTTTACTAACATCAGAATATCCTAAGAATATTCCAGGATCAGTTTTGCTATCAATAGTCTTCAATTGTGATTTCCCATTATTGTGTATGTAACACAGGCAACCAAAAGTTCGAAAGTAAGAAATCTTAGGCTTTCTGTTGTTCCAAATCTCATATGGTGTCTTTCCATGTCTGATTGTGATGGATGATCTGTTTTGAGTATAGCAGGCTGTGTATATGGCTTCTGCCCAGAACTTCTTTGGTAGATTGGTTGCATTAAACATTGTGCGAGCTGCTTCTTTTAGTGATTTGTTTCTTCTTTCAACAACTCCATTCTGTTGAGGAGTTCGAGCAGCAGATGTTTGATGAGTGATCCCCATCTTATTGCAGTATGCTTCAATCTTTTGGTTGAGAAATTATGTTCCTCGATCTGTTCTGATAGAGGTTATACTCATCTCCTTCTGTTTGGTGATCTTGTGTAGAAAGTCAGGGAGTTTGTCTAGAGTTTCTTTCTTCTTTAACAAAAAGATGACCCAAGTGAATCTTGAATAATCATCTATGATTACTAAGGTATATTTTCTCCCATTTATGCTTAGAGGCTTGACTGGACCAAACAGATCTAAATGTAAAAGCTCTAGTATTCTTGATGTTGAGTGAGCTGTTTTACTTGAAAAGGATGATCTGGTCTGTTTTCCAGCTTGGAAGACATCACATATATGATCTTTATCATATACTTGATCTGGTAGTCCAACCACTAACTTCTCTTTGGCAATCTTGTTGATTGACTTGAAGTTTAGATGACTTAATCTCTTGTGCCATAACTAGCTTGTTTCTGATACAGTTTTGGTGACTAAGCAGGTCTCGATCTGATTTGTCCACTGGACAATATATAGTCTATCCTGCAATTTTCCGGTAAGGAGTATCTCATCTCCTTCCTTGTTCTTCACGAAACAGTTGTTAGTATCAAAAACAATCTGATTACCGTTTGCACAAAATTGATTTACAGAAAACAGATTGTGACTAAGACCCTCAACATACGAAACATTTGTGATGGTGGTCTTGCCATCTATTATATTTCCATATCCTCTGGTGTATCCTTTTGAGTTACATCCAAAGGTGACCTGTGGACCTGGTTTTTCAACGTAATCTGATAGTAGGTTCTTGTCACATGTCATGTGCTTTGAACAGCCACTATCTATGATCCAGATTGCTCCTTTAGCTATTTTGTTCCTTCTTGCAGTCTTCTTGTCCTGCAATTAATCACACTTAGCTACCCTTCAACGTTTGGGTGCTTGGTTATTAGCAAATGTTTCCTTTCGAATCCAGAATATTTTTGGGTTAGGAACAGAAATATAGCAAGTGATAGTATTTCCATCGTTATCAACTCTAGATAATGAGTGAATTTCAGATGGATGGAATCTCTCTATTCCATCGTTCTTATGATTCTTCTTGATAGATGGTGTCCTGTTGACATTCTTTGTTGGTTTGCCATTTTTATTTGGCATTGTCCTGTTGACATTTGTTTTATGAGCATGATCTGTTTCTGTGTAACAGAATTGTTGACCCTTTGTTTGACCGTATTGTCTATTCATGGTATCTTTGATGATCATCTTTTGGGGTTGGCCTTTCTTGTTTTTCAAGTTTTTCACTTGATCTGGTATTTGTTTCCTCTCTGGTACAAAGTTTATGGTACTTGAAGATTTTTCTGAGTGACCTGGATATCCTAATCCAGATGTGCCCTTTTGTTGCATGTTGATTAGCAACTTAGCACGTTCATCACTCTTGTAAATCATTTCTTTCCCTTTCTTTATCTTTTCCTCAGCAACGTTGTTCCTATTGATGAGATCTTTAACCTTTGAATTTAGAGAGTGAATCTCAGTATTCTTTCCCTTGATCTGTTCTTCCAGATCAGCTATCTGGGTAACGAATTGAGTGTTGGCTATACTCAATATTTGTTCAGATTTCTTCAATCTGTCATTTTCTTCTACAACCTCTCTAAACAATTTCTTGATGCTTGAATAGCTTTTGAACATCTCATTGACCTCATCCCATGAATATTCAGCTTCATCTTCTATTTCCTGTTCCAGATCATTATCATTTGAAGAGGTGGAGTTGCAAGAATTTACCTCAACTTCATCTAGACCGTTGTCTAGACCTACGTAGCATTCATCCCATCTTTCTTCGTTATTTGCAAAGAATGCTTCATCATTCTCTGATGAACTATCTTAAAAATGACTCGAGCTGCTTGAATCTTGTTCAGCGATCATGGCTTTGCGCTCATTTTTGAGTTTTCGATCTCTTTTTACTCTTAGCTCTTCTCTTTGGCTTTTGGACAGATCAGGACAATCTGTTTTGAAGTGACCTGTTCTGCCACAACCAAAACATGTGTAATCTATAGAGTTAGATGTTTTAGAAGTTTTACCAGTCTGCTGTTTTGATTCATCCTTGTAATCAGATCGATCATTGTCACGTTTCTTGTAGAAGTTCTTCTTGTTGTCTTTGTAAAAGCGTCTATATTTCTTCGATATGACCTTCATCTTATCCATGCATTTGGCAATCATTGTAAATTCTTTTAAGAGGTTGTCATAACCTTTCTCTTCATCTGGTGTAGAGGATTCAGAAGGTTCGTCTGGTATGCTCTTCGCTTTGAAGGCAGCTTCTTTCTCTTTCTTAGAACTATTGTCTGCCATTTTGGACAGATGATCTGGTCCTTGAATTCTTTGAATGTCACATTCATGACCTTCAAGGTGATCAAATAAGGCTTCTGTAGACAGTTCATTGAAGTCTGCACGAAGAGGTTGCATTGCAGCATAGATCTCCCAACTCAGTGGAAGTGCTCTGAGTACTTTTATATTCTTTTCTCTTTGAGTATATTTGTTCTTTTTGAACGCAGATATCTCAAGGAGGATTCCAGTAAATCTCATCTTCATCTGCTCTATTGTTTCACCTGGTTTCATTTTGAATTCATCATATTTGTTGCAGGCAAGAGATAGCTTGTTTTCAATCATTACTTCAGATCCTAGAGCCATGTCTCTTAAGGCTTCCCACATCTCTTTGGCAGTATCCAGATCTTGGATTTTGGCCAGATGTACACCTTTGACCGTGTTGGAGATGATCCCTTTGGCAAAGTCATCAAGATTTGCTTCTCTCCTTTCTTCAGAAGTGTATTTTCTGGGATCCTTTAGCACAGCCTCCTTGACCACTCCTGTTTCAGTGATACGAGTAGTTTCTTCTGTAATTGTCAATGGTCCTTCTTCGATTACCTTCCACATCAAGCAGTGATGAGCTTTGAGACACATCTTGATTCTGAAGCTCCATTCTCTATAACCTTGAATGGAAAATTCTTCGCATGCCCTGATAACAGATGACTCCATAGCAGATAGTATGCAAGTGAATGAAAATAGGTTTTCCTAGATCTATTCAAGATGACCACGCAGGTTTTATCCCTGTGAAACAAACAATGGTCGTTTGAACCACTGCTCTGATACCACTTGTTGGTCCCGAAAGAGCAAGGTTTGGTGTATGGGGGGGGGGATACACCAAATACAAACTTTTCAGTTTACTTGTTAAATTATCAGAGAGTTCAAGCTATTCTTATTTAAGAAATTGCTCGGCAGATGACTGACCAGATCAATACTCAGATCGATACCAGATTAGTCCAAACAGATTGCTCTCTAGTGAAAACACTTAGTCAATAATAAGAGTGATCTTATTATCTTCTGGGTGTTGTGTGTACGGAAATATGGTGGGTTTAATGAGTGCTCTTATAAGAAAACCTTTAAAGATAGTCAAATCGTTAAGCAGATTGATTGATATGCAGTTTGTATGATAGTGCAGAATGTTAGAGTAATAAACAACTGAAAAGTACAGATGCAAGAAAGTAAATGACACAGTTGTTTATCGTGGTTCGGGAATTCCCTACGTCCACGATCTGGTCAAAGCTAGACCAGATTATCCAATACTAGGATACCTATGCACGAAGTGAGGGTCGTGTCCCTTTACAACAGATTACCTCTACGTTACCACTAGAAACCTACTAACTAGTAAGGTGATCTGCTTTCTCTCGACAAAATAGACTTCAATCGAGGTTGGGTTGGTGTGATGAAGAATCACAGGTCTTTTGAAGCTCTTAGTCTGGATCAAGGTAGGAAGCTTAAGAGTAAGTTGATAGTTTAGCTCGCGTGCGTTATCTATTTTCTCCAGACCGTAGCTCCAAATATATTTAGGCATTGAATTTTAAAATTCTAGCCGTTTGTTGATTGGTAAGAGATTGATTGTCGATTGCCAATCAATGATATCCATCATATATGTTCTTGCCATGTAGAGAACGTTGACTTAATCTTCAAGTTATGGAAAGCAGATTGCTAACGTCTTCTTTCCTTCTTTGTGTCAAATGAAGATCCTCTTTCCAATCCCTGTTGGATGGACTTAATTTTTGACGTGGCAAGATAGTATGATGTGTAGAATGATGTCATCTGGTGGTTTGATGACTCTATCGATCTGGTGCTTCGCTGTAACTATCGATCTGGTCAATGTCTGTTACAGCAGATCGACTCCTTCTTGGCTTGAAATTTTGGTCTTCATCCTATACTATTTATAGAAATGACTTCTATAAGAATAACCCCTTTACATGTTAGGTCATCTCCTAATCTGTTCTTTAACAGAATTCACTTTAAATGTAGTGATCTGCTTTACAAGTAGAACAGTTTAATACTAAAAAGCTAAGTGTGTTTTCGAAGGATCATCATCAAAATAAAAAATACACTAGGGTTCCTAACAATTTGTTAGGAGGTCGTTTTCATTCTTTGAACGATCTGCAATCGACTGCCATTTAAGGTGGAAACAGATTGTTTTCATCTTTTGAACGATCTGCTATTCTTGATATCAACAGTTGGCTGTTCATTTTTACTTCCATGCGACGTGCAACTTTTGTTGATAGATAGCAGGTCGTTTTTCCTCTTTGAACGATCTGTCCCGTGCATTTAGCTAAACAACAAGCTGTTAATTTTTAAAGTAAAGCAGCTTGTTTTTTTTTTTTTAATTAAAACACAATTTAGTAGCACATGAAAATTGGTAAATAAATAGCTATAATTAAAGGTGTGATAACAGATAGCTTTTTACCACCAGCTAGCTGTTATCAACACTTGTACCAATTTCAAGATTTATTAATCCCAGTTTTCCACAAAGTATCTTGAATCTGTCTTCGGGTAAAGCTTTTGTGAGAACATCAGCTCGCTGCACATCAGTATGAATTTTCTCTATCTTGATGTTCTTCTTTTCAACATGATCACAAATAAAGTGATGACGAACATCCACATATTTACAGCGAGTGTGTAGGACAGGGTTTTGAGTAATGGCAATTGCGCTCGAGCTATCACAAAATATTGGCACACTATCCATGTAGATTTCATAGTCCTTTAGTTGTTGCTTTATCCACAAGATTTGTGCTGTAAAACTTCCTGCAGCCATGCACTCTGCTTCTGTTGTTGAGGTTGCAACCGAAGTTTGCTTTTTAGAAAACCACGAGATGAGCTTGCTTCCAAGAAATTGACAAGTTCCAGATGTGGATTTTCTATCAAACTTGCAACCTGCATAATCAGAGTCAAAGTAGCCAGTTAATTCAAAATTATCATCACAAGGATACCATAAGCCTATTTCAATGGTTCATTTGAGATAACGCAAAATTCTTTTGGCTGCTTCTAAGTGGGATTCCCGTGGACAAGCTTGATACCTAGCACAAACACCAACAACAAAAGTAATATCAGGTCGACTTGCAGTTAGATACAAAAGTGATCCGATAATACCACGATACTGTTTTATATCCGTTGCTTTCCCAAGTACATCAGGACCAATCTGTCCATTAGTTTGCATAGGGATTTTTGCTGGTTTGCAATCTTTAACTCCAAACTTTGTGATGAGATCGTTGATATATTTGGATTGATTGATTAGGATCCCATCAGCAGATTGTTTGACTTGTAAACCTAAGAAGAAGTTCATTTCTCCCATCATTGACATCTTGTACTTGTCCTGCATTAACTTGCTAAATTTGTTACAAAGGAATTCAGATTTGGATCCAAAATTGATATCATCAACATAAATTTGAACTAAAATGATATAGTCTTGAACTTTGATGGTGAATAACGTCTTGTCAATTGATCCTCGTTTGAATCCCGATTGAAGTAAGAATGTAGACAGTGTCTCATACCAAGCTCGAGGAGCTTGTTTTAGTCCATACACTACTTTAGATAATCTGTACACCTTTTTTTCATTTTCAACTTCAAACCCAGGTGGTTGTTCCAAGTAGACTTCTTCTTCTAGAATTCCATTCAGAAATGCACTTTTTACATCCATTTGGAACACTTTGAAGCGTTGGAAGGCTGCATAAGCAAGAAACAATCTGATAGCTTCTAGTCGTGCCACGGGTGCGAAGGTTTCATCAAAGTCAATTCCTTCTTGTTGACAATATCCCTTGGCGACTAGCCTTGCTTTGTTTCTTACTACTTCGCCTGTTTCATCTCTTTTATTCTTGAATATCCATTTGACTCCAATAACACCTTGATGTCTGGGTCGATCCACCAAATACCATACATCGTTTCTTTTGAATTCATTTAATTCTTCTTGCATGGCATTGATCCAATTTGCACTTTGCAAGGCTTCTTCGATGTCTTTTGGTTCGGTGTGAGCAAGATAGCAGCTTAGTAATGCGCTTTCTCCATGCATGCGTCTCGTTTTGACTTTATCCGTCGGGTTTCCAACAATCAGGTCAGATGGATGGCAGTCTATCCATTTTCTTCTCCTTTTCATTTCTTCCTCAGATATTTCGATTTCTATCTCATCGGGAGGGTTCTCAAATTCTGAATGTTCTGTAATATGATCATCAATGAAATTGTCAGCGTTTAAGTTGATATTTGATACATTTACCAAATTTTGAACAGATGGTGGTTGAGTTGGGGGTGGAGCAGATTGAGTGTTTTGTTCATCAACCACTACTAGAAAAATGCTCATAGATGACATTAAATTAGCGTCATCTATGAGGGTAAAAAACTGTCAAATATGCATGTCTCATCTATTCGTCGCTCATAGATGACACTGAAAAAGTGTGATGTATGCGCTCATAGATGACATTATTTTATTAAACGATGACACGACAAAATAATGTCATCTATAATACATAAAATGACAGTAATTTAATGTCATCTATACTAAAAAATGTCATTTGTAAGCGAGAACTTGACACATTTAGGTGCAATACATGACTTTTTCAGAATGTCATCTATAATTCATAAGATGACATTAATTTAATGTCATCTATAAGAAAAAATGTCATTTATAACCGAGAAGTTGACACATTTGGGTGCAATACATGACTTTTTCAGAATGTCATCTATAATTCATAAGATGACAGTAATTTAATGTCATCTATACTAAAAATGTCATTTATAAGCTAGAAGTTGACACATTTGGGTGCAATACATGACTTTTTCAGAATGTCATCTATAATTCATAAGATGACATTAATTTAATGTCATCTATAGTAAAAATGTCATTTATAAGCGAGAAGTTGTCACATTTAGGTGCAATACATGACTTTTCCAGAATGTCTTCTATAATTTATAAGATGACAGTAATTTAATGTCATCTATAATTTGATAAATTTAACCATTTTCGTATTTTTTTCATTAATTAACCTGTATTTAATAATTTTGGTTTCATCAATATATTTTACAAAATAACCGTACTGCCAATTAGAGAATTCATACACGCACTAAAAATATTCAACTTCATACACGGAAATTAAAAAAAAAGTTCAATCCACCTTAACTAATTAATATTGTAACTTAAAGTAGTACACAGACCCAAAGTAGTAGAAGTTTGAATCACCATGTCCAAAATCACCAAACTTCTTCAGCGATCAAAGAATGAAACTTCACATGTCAATCTACAAGAAAATCGAGCTAGAGTGAGACTTTTTTTTAGTTAAATATGTGAAAAGTACTTAGAAATTAAATTGAATGAGTTATTTTACTAACCTCATTGATCACAATGGTCGCCCAATCCTCACGAACCTCGTCAATCTCATATTGAGAATATTCTTTTTGATGGAACTGCAAAATCATCAACGAATATATACAAATACAAGTATTAAGAATTAATTTTAGCTTAAATTATATTAATAATAATGTTTGTTACCAATGTGATCATAGAATCCATGAAGCTATCATTCTCAAATGCATTTACTATGTCTTTCATATACTGCATCACGTAAAACCCACATTGCTTTGAATCGGGTTGAGTAGGACCCTACATTTAAACAATAAAGTGAAGAGTTTGTATACAAAATAGTGTAACATAGATATATAAATAATAACTCGCTGACCTTGACAACCTCCCATTTTGGTGCTTTTTTGAATTTCTTTCTTCCCTTATTTGCATTGAAAATGGTCAGTGCGCTTCAAAGCAAATTCACAGTTCTATAAAGGGGAAAAGAAATAACTCTCCACAAATATTAAAACGTACGTCTCGACTACAGATTTCCAAGTGGCATCACGACTCTGATGAGTAAGAGGGTCCATCAAATAGACACAATCTTTGTATGGTTCAATAATTGTTAGAATCCAATGCTCACTATGACAAATGTTGAATGATAGTAAGCATAAAAATGCATATCTAAATAAGTATCAAGTCTTAAGCAAGAAGACGTAATATAACACAGCATATAATGCTTACCCCACGTTGCATGGCACCAACACAAGCTGATTTTCCATTGCATCAAGTAATCTATCTGCCAGCTTCCGAGCTCTATCTTCACGGGAGAGTTTAGGCACATATGAAATCCCAAATGGACTCACAAATAGAAATTTCTTGGTCTTCTCCTCTTTCTTCAAGATGTTGTATAACTGCCTACACAACGCATAAAGAATGATGATTACCAAAGTAATATTAATGCAGTCCAAGAAATTAAAATGAATAGAGCTAAACAATCTTCATACCATATGTAAATAACAATGCAATTTCCTGTAATCGGTTCCAATTCACAAAAGGGAATGAAATCCTCGTCCACAATCCAAACAGCAAAATCATAACCAAAAACTTCAGCATCAAGGTGAACTTGCTGCACTTGTCCAAGCTTAAATATAGGCTCAAGAATGAAACAAAACGCTTTCATTGTGACGGGCAACGATGAATGACATTTAACCATCTTTTCCTTCACAGGTTTTTTCTCATTCTTCTTTGCAATTTTCTAAGTTATATAGAGCAGGCATGTTAGAGGTATAATATTGCAGCAAAGTAATAAAACACTTGGAAAAAAAAGAATCAATAAATATAAAATAGTATTACCTCATCATTTCTTATCACCACCAACTCTCTAGGCCATGCTACATGGCTTGCCAATGCACTACCTACAGTAGACATGTCATCTGATATCGGAAATGGTAGTAGTGCATTTTCTGCCAACACCTCGTCAATTGACACACGTAATGCATCTTTGGGCATTGCAATACCATGAATCTTTGGACCAGCAACAATAACCGTACCATGTGCAACAATCTCGGCGGTGGAATTAATCAGCAATGAAACTCGCTTTCCCTAGAGAATGATTTACAATTAACACTACATAATAGAATAATAACAACACAAGTAGCAGTCATTTAATGTATAGAACGAGTACCTGCCAAACATCTGAACTGTCAACCATTTGCACATCGTCCTCTTTATCTCCAAGACAGTTATTTGGTGTCTTAACAGAGATACTTCCTTTTTCCACAGATAATTTGTCTTTATCTCCATATGCAGCCTCAAGTTTCACAATTCTAGTTACTAAGTCTTGAAGAAGACCACGGTATTCATGCATTTGTGTATCATGGGTTTCTATTTTCTTCCTGGCTTCTTGCAATTCAATTGTTTGATGCTCAAGTACCTTTTGCCTATTTCCTCTAGGACAATTGAAATATGCTTTAGGGGTTATGTAAGGCCCAATACCTCGCACACGCCCGGACTGTTCAGATTTATCTAGAACAGTTGCGAGCCACTTGGACCACCCTGCGATGTGAAAGAGCCATCCTCCTTAGCACATATACATTCATCCTGCCATGTGAATAGAATCATGCATAAGTAAATAAATTCATCATGAAATAAAATCAATCCAGGCAGATAATAATATCATACAATTTTGTGAACCATAGTCTTCAAATCCTCATCCTCAATGTTGCCCTCTTTATTCATTCTTGCCTTCTTCCACAATAGAGCTCTATTAATTTCATCGTCACCATGTAACTCTTCTCTCTACAGATAGCAACAATAAGGGGAGCAGATCAGTAGAGAAGGAGCAGATCAAATCTCATCAATCAAAAGCTACAAACAACAAGGTTAAATCGAACCTAACCCCAATATCTTAAAACCTCAAACAGGAAGTTTAAATCACTCAAGTATTCAACTTACAAACACTGAAACTACATAAAAGATTGAATCTTTACAGAAACCTCACACTGCAATCGACTTATAATAACTGGGCAGTTGCATGAGCTCATAGATTGCTTGAAAACTCATACTTCCAAACTCTAAACAGAAAAGTAAAAAGAAACGCATCCATTAAACTCTAATCAGCTGCTACATACATCTAACACCAATAATTCAACACTCAAACATCAAGAAAGATTGAACCCGCAAACCAACATCACATAGTCCAAGATATCTTCAAATTCAATGGGAGACTGATTTAGTTATATATTTTCTTACCATTTCTTCTGCTATTCCAGCATATCCTTTACGAGAAAGTCGATGGTTGTATGTATTTTTCGCCCTTTTCTCTTTCTGATTGGTACTCAGTTTCTAGAACCACATTAATACCAAAAAAAGACATTACATTTAGTATGCTTCTTATAAGGTCATAATACTTCTAATACATAGGATATTAAATAGGTTTCTACATACCTTGAAATCATTGGAAATGCGAGATATCACAAATTGGTTCCACTCAGTTTCAGAAATGGCACTACCAGGCGGTGGCTCATACAACTTTTTTGGATTATTTTCATTTGGCAAAACAAAATCTCTATAAAGAGTATGCTTCCACGTCCGCCATTTTGCACTTGATGATTTCAAGCATCCATCCTTCCATGTTTGAGGAACTTCGTAAGAGAGCTACAAAAATATATATGCACACAAGGTTATTGATAATCATATAAAGCTGAAATATGTAATTCACAGCCACACACTTACATTCACTGTTTCCCATATCAGATCTTTGACATCATCCGGTACATTTTTCCATTTGTCAATGTTTACTTTAACATTGTCACGAGTGAGAAGCCCAATATAACTCTGCATTTCACATGCAACTTTGCCCACTGGTTGTCCAAACTTATTGAACTCAACTATCAGCTTTATTCCTTTTACTCTTCTCTGAGCAACACTAGTCAGACAAACCTTTCCCCTCTTAGGTCTAGAGGACGTAGCTCCTGAAGCATCACCATCACATGTAGCCATCTCAACCTACGAATCTGTCACATGAAAAATTATGAGAAACTATAGTCTTCAAGTCCAAAGTAAATACAGCATTAAAATATACATATAAATCACATCAAAAGTTAATCAGAAATGTGTGAGTAATGACTCATACCAACATTCAAATCAACATTTTTCACCCAAATTATGGGAAACTATAGTCTTCAAGTCCAAAGTAAATACAACATTAAAATATACATATAAATCACATCAAAAGTTAATCATAAATGTGTGAGTAATGACTCATACCAACATTCAAATCAACATTTTTC
>JAPKLX010000136.1:608780-704670 GCA_026898415.1 Leonotis leonurus | reverse complement strand
TGTGTGAGTAATGACTCATACCAACATTCAAATCAACATTTTTCACCTAAATTCCATCACAATCTATACGAACACATGGTGGTTCATTTTCATCTTCATCATTACTTGTTTCAATGGGAGGAACCCATTTCGAAAAATTTTGGAGTTGGATTGAAATGTCTCCTAAATCATCACAGTTGATCATTTCTTGGTAACGTTTGCTAGGACTAGCAAGTGCCACAGACCACTCTGGATCTTCAGGATCATCAATATAAAACAATTGCTTCGCTTGACTTCCCAAAATGAAGGGGTCGGATTTGTACCCTAATTTTTTCAGATTGACTAAAGTGAAACCCAGATTATCTACCCTTACGCCTTTTGTTCTATTGTCTGCCCAACTACACCTAAAGACTACAACTCGAAAGCTACGGTAATCAAGTTCCCATATTTCATCAATTATTCCATAAAACATCATATCAGCTTCAATTGGGTTTTTGTCCTTGGCACTCAAAATTTGCATAACATTAGCACGTATGCTAACTCCAGAATTCTGAACAGCTCGGGTTTCATCTCGTTCTTTTGTATGGAAAGTAACACCATCAAGCATGTAACTAGAATATGCTATGACTTGTTTCATAGGCCCATAAAACAAGTTTCTCAATCTTTCTGGCAAAGGATTACTAGAGCTGACATTTGTGTCTGCAACCTACAAAAGATGGATAAATAATAGTATTAACTTTAATTCTAACTTCATCAAATGTTACTTTTACTTAATGTTTATAACTTACACGTTCACATAGCCAACTAATAAACGACCGATTGTGTTCATCCTGTATCCATTTCTTCTTGTTAGCATTTTTCGGAAACACAATCTTCAAATGCGCCTTGTGTTCCCTATAAAATAGATTACAACTAAATATTGGAACAATACTAGTTTAGTCTTCAAAACGAATTTACAATAAGTTAGGTATCTTACTCAATATATGGATCAATATCACTATCATTTGTCACCACATAGCGATGAGCTTGTTCCCATTCTTGAAAATTGATTGTTTTCAATCTACCTTGCGACAAAGGCTTCGACATGTAGGCTTCAAGATTGGTCGATGGAATCCCTATGGTGTATACATTGGATAAGTATTTAGAACAATACTCCACCGCCTCTTCAGCAATATAGCATTCAGCAATACAACCTTCAGGTCGATTTCGATTACGTACGTACCCCTTCAGGATTTTCATGAATCTTTCAAATGGGTACATCCATCGGTACCACACCGGTCCACATAATTTAACCTCCCGTACGAGATGCACAGTTAAGTGGACCATTATGTCAAAAAATGAAGGAGTGAAATACTTTTCAAGCAAGCACAAAGTCTTTACCAATTCATTCTGAACTTCTTCTAACTGTGGCAGTCAATCACCTTGGAACAAATCTCATTGAAGAAGAAGCATAACTTAGTGATTGCAATCCTTACATGATTTGGCAAAACACCTCGTATAGCAACTGGAAGCAATTGTTGCATCATAGTATGACAATCATGGGATTTAAGTCCACTGTGTTTGAAGTCATTCACTGACACAAGAGAGCTAACATTGGCAGAATAACCCAGGAAGCTTCATACCGAGAAATGAATTACATACTTTCATCTTCTCCTCTTTGCTTAGTGTATAACTTGCAGGGGGTAAATAGGTTTTTTTACCCACTATATTCGGTGCTAGCTCACTCCTGACTCCCATCTCAACCATGTCTTTTCTTGCAGTGACTCCGTCCTTTGTTTTGCTAGGGATATCAAGTAATGTGCCAATTACACTCTCGAATACATTTTTCTCAATGTGCATCACATCGAGTATGTGACGAATATGTAAATGTTCCCAATACTCTAGATCAAAGAATATTGACTTCTTCTTAAAAGATGATTTTTCCAAAGTATGCTCTATTAGCTCTTTCTTCTCCTTATTCCTCTTCCTCTTCTTGGACTTAGTTATGATCTTCTTTCCCCACATGCAGTTGCACTCATCATGCATTTTTTTCAACACTGCATGCCCCTGCAACGGTTTGGGAGCATGTTCAAACTCTTGCAAGCCATCAAAAGCTTTCTTTTGCCTTCGATATGGATGACCGGTGGGTAAAAATCTTCTATGACCCATATAGCAAACTTTTCTACTATGTGGCAGCCATTTAGAATAGGTTTCATCACCACATATAGGACATGCCTTGTATCCTTTCACACTACACCCAGACAAGTTTCCATAGGCTGGAAAATCATTGATAGTCCACAGAAGAACAGCCTTGAGTCTGAAGATCTCATCACGATATGCATCATATGCTTGGACCCCTACCTCCCACAACATTTTCAAATCATCAATCAGAGGTGCCAAGTATACATCTATATCATTGCCGGGTTGCTTGGGACCAGAAATCAACAGTGTCAACATCATAAACTTTCTCTATATGCACAACCATGGAGGAAGGTTGTAGGTGACTAGTACAACTGGCCAACAACTATATTTGGAATTCATCATACTATGTGGGTTCATACCATCTGCAGCTAAAGCCAATCGGAGATTCCTTGGCTCTTTACCAAAGTCTGTCCATTTGTTGTCCACCAGTTTCCATGCAGGCCCGTCAGCTCGATGACAAAGATAACCATCACGTCGCCTTTCATCGTCATGCCATGTTAAGCTCCTAGAAATTTCTTTTGTTCGAAACATTCTTCTAAACCTTGGTATCGGTGGGAAATACCACAAGACCTTTGCTGGAACATCAACTAGGGATGTATTTTTTCTACTGGTTTTCCATCTAGGACTCCCACATGTAGGACACTCATCCAAATCCTTATACTCCTTACGATATAAAATGCAATCGTTGGGACATGCATGAATTTTCTCATATTCCAGCCCCAATGTGCTTATGCTTTTCTTTGCCGCATACGAAGATGAAGGCATTTCATTAGGTTCGAGAAGCATTTCACTTAAAAGGAGTAGTAGATCATCGAAACTACTATCACTCCAACCATATTTGGCCTTCAAGTTAAACAATTTCACCGTTGCTGACAATTTAGTAAACCCTTTACAACCACCATATAAAGGCTTCTCAGCATCCTCAAGCAAAATCTGAAAATGCCTTGGATTATTTTCTAATGAATCATATGCATCATGAATCATATCTATTGGTTGATCAACACTACTCTCTGCATCACATCCATCACCAGCACTTCTTGGTCGTTTTGACGAATAATACTCCCCGTGCCATATCCACTTCGTGTATGTCATGTCGAAACCATTTACTATCAAATGTGCCCTTATGATATCAATAGACGCCTTTCTGGTGTTAGCACATTTTGCACACGGACAAGATATTTTGGTAGCATTGGCAGCATTTTGCAGTGCAAAATTCAAGAATGCTTCAACCCCGCTCTCAACTCTGGTGTTAACCTATTCTTTGACATCCATTTCCTCTCCATTTTTACAAAGAACTAACTAGCCGAACACCTAATCATCTAAACGTAGAAGAAACATAAGCATTCTTAAGATATAAGTGGACCATGTTTTACTTCACTTAAAGCCTTAGCCCTGCAACTCATGATTTTGTATACACACAGAAACAACGGAATTAATACAACCTAATTAGACTTCCGCATTTAATTTCACCAATATCAAAATCAACAAACCATCCAAATTAAAGGCATGCTTTCACATTCAACTTAGAGTAATCTTATACTACAACTCACTTAATATAACGTAATGGTTAGATTGAATACAAGTAATTTTCAGCAGCAATTAATCTGATCTCAAAAATGAAAGTACCATCAATCAAATATAATTAAATAGTTATGCACATTACCACAAACATAATGATTTTCTATCATCAAAGCAATGAAGTTAATATTGTCAAATATAAGTAACTTTAGTAAAGCCTAAGTGCCGAACATGGTCCATATATAAAAAACCACACATACCCAAAGAAAATAAATCTTACCTGAATTAGCTTTGTTTTTCTAACTGTGATGTTGGAGATGGTTCAGCAAGCTTCCTTTGTACTGGAG
This sequence comes from Leonotis leonurus, assembly GCA_026898415.1. Taxonomy (NCBI): domain Eukaryota; kingdom Viridiplantae; phylum Streptophyta; class Magnoliopsida; order Lamiales; family Lamiaceae; genus Leonotis; species Leonotis leonurus. The sequence goes on along the minus strand of JAPKLX010000136.1, from coordinate 700,645 downwards.
ATTATCCAGCAAGCCAACTGCCAACATACGATTTACGATAATAAATAGAACAAGAAAGAGAAGCAAGTAGAAGAAGAGAAGCATTCCATTACATACGAAAGAAAGAGATCTCATTAAGGTACAAGAATTCAAGATTCATTTTATGTTATTTCAGTTTAATATGTAGCAAAATAAGTTAGCAAACTTAGTAGCATATATGTCGGAAAGATATATTCGCATCTCTATATCAATTTCTTATGGTTCAAACTACCAAGCGTATAAATCATGTTCATATTATCATAAGTCAGAACATATGATTAATCACATACCCAAATTTAGAAACCATTTGACTAGATATATTCCCATAATAGAAGCTCGGAAATTTAATTGTGAACTCTAATTTTTAATCAAGAAGTCACAGACTTATAAGTTGGACTAAAGACACTAGATTTATAAGAAACAAGCATGATAGTATAAATCCTAACAATAAGTTCATCTAAATCCTCAGAGAACCAAACAACAATCACAAAAATAAGAAAGCATAAAGAAGGAAAAATAGCAGACTTAGCTAATGTTAAGGAGTCCCTACGCGAGCCGAATAACAAGCGAACACCCCACCCTCACACCGAACAACTTTCAAATTAAACCCTTTCTCCTCCTCTATCAAACTGAAATAGTACAGGATAATTGTCATATAGAAAATCAGAACCAAGCTAAAGATTAGGGATTTTTCTAAATTAGTTAAAATTCTTCAAAATCTTACAACAAAGAAATACAAAGATAATAGATGAACCGGAAAAAACGAGCAAAAGGATTAGGATAGAGAGATTCTAATTGCAGAATACTTGTCTCTCATTACTCCTATAATATAGTTGTTATGGATTTTTTGGATTATTGGTTTAAACAAGTAATCAATAAACTGCATTCACGTTTAGAGTTGTTTGTTTGTCTCTACTCATGTCTTGTTGTGTTGATTGAATTAAGATGGTGAAACCTATCTTCCTTCACTAACTACTCTCAGGATTGAACGTTTAAGGAAGATAATTATTTTACATTATATATGAGTTAGAAAACATTTTCAGTATTACATTGTCTGACTTAGGACAGATAATTATTTAGATAAGCAGACTGTATCTGTTCATGAAAATAATCATTATTGCACCATGTCAACCAACGCCTTAAACTTAACAGACCAATCTATACTATAGTGAGGAATTGTATGAATGTTTGAATGTTTAAACTTAACGAGAAATTGGAACAAGCAACACTAGGCAAAAGTTTCACTTTCTCATATTTTCAGACGTGCACCATTTGAATGAGCAACACACAAGATTACTAGACACAGATTGAGTCGACAATTGTGAATCCATTATGAATTAGCCAATGATATCAGTGTCTTCTTTATCTGCTCCAACTTTAACCACCCACACCCAAATAGCTCATGCCGATGATCCGCATCGATAGATCAATACATACCCTTTAAATAAAGTGACACACCAACTATATCAATACAGAATTGGAAGAACAATTTCATAAATTGTATTCACTGGAAAGGGAGGAAAGTATTACTCTACAAAGTATGTGAGCTATGATTTTGATATAAACCTTTGCAAGATGGTATACTAGTAAATGACTCAATCTTCACCTATGGGTTCTACTTTTCTGAATGAACCGGAAAAAACAAGCAAAAGGTCTTATGCAGGTTCTGATGAAGAGGAGCAAGCTCGTGATCCTAATGCTGTCCCAACAGATTTTACAAGTCGAGAAGCAAAGTTTTGGGAAGCCAAATCTAAGGCTACAGAGAGGAACTGGAAGAAGAGGAAAGAAGAAGAAATGATTTGTACATTTGAACCACATGCAGTACCTATTATTGATATACACAGAATCACAGACATACTGAGTGCATTTTTCTACCCTCGACAAAGGTTGTTAACAAATTTAATCATGCCATTCCTAGAGGACTGGAAATAACAAGACTAGACTACATGATGTCTTGAAAGAGCTCAACCATTCTAATCTTTTATCTATAAATAACCCAACATAAAGAACAGAAGCAAGAGGGTTAACAACTAACAAGGTGTAAATGTGCATTTTTCGAAAAATTTTCCACCTCAACAAGCTTAAACCCACTTCAATATCACACAAAATACACACAATTTACAAAATGAATGTCATCTAATATCAACAGCAAACAGAACAATTAGAACAAAGAGCTTTGCTTCGAACACATTTCAAATCGGAACAGCAAAAATTCTACCTCAGCTCAAACTCAAACGCCTCCCCTCTTTCACCATCTGCCGACAAATTTCAGCTGCAAAAACAAGACACAAAATTGTGTACGAATTGTTCAAAATTAGCAAAGGGGAAAATTTGGGTGCGGTTGAAATCGTGAAATCTTGTCACAACATGCAAGAAAGGGTTCGAGATTTGACCTTTTACACAATATCAACTATAAAGAGCGAAGGAGTGAGAGGAAAGAGATGGCGAGCTATGCAGAGCGAATGGGAGAAGATGGTAACCAGATATGCAGAGCTAGGGCTCGTTTCTAGTTTTCCTTTTCATAAAAAATACTAAAATACTTGACATTTTTTAATAAAGTGTCATGTATATTAAATGAAAACACACACATAGATGACATTTCAATGATATTGTCATCTAAGCAATAGATAGATGACACTATACTATGACATTATTTAACAAAATGTCATCTATATTTTTCGTGACACTTCATAAATCACATTTTTTTTTCAAAATGTCATCTATGCAAAAAAAGCGCTCATAGATGACAGTTTTTGAAAAAAAATGTCATATTTGATCAGTCATCTATGCTCATTTTTCTAGTAGTTGTGAGCATTCTTCATGCGAGGTTCCCCCTTCATCTGTTCCCTCTAGATGAGATATTTGTGTATGTGTTCCCCCTTGCTGTAGTCTCTCTATAGTAGGTTGAATAGAAGTTTCTTCTTCATTATCTTTTCGTGGACTCCAAAGAAGAATGTCATCAATGAGTCTATCTGTGGAATTTCTCAAGGTTGAATGTGAGAGATCATCTTTTGAAGAGGAGCAATCTGTTCCTGAAACTTCAAAGTTAGCTTCATCAAAAACAATATGTGGTGTTACTTCCACAACGTGAGTTCTCTTATTAAAAACCCTATAAGCTTTACTGATTTCAGAATATCCTAAAAATATTCCTTGATCACTTTTGCTATCAAAGGTTTTTAATTGAGTTTTCCCATTATTGTGAATGTAACATTTACAACCAAATGATCTAAAGTAGGAGATTCAAGGCTTTCTGTTGTTCCACAGCTCATAAGGTGTTTTCCCGTGGCGTTGAGTGATGACAGATCGATTTTGTGTGTAGCAGGCGGTGTTGACTGCTTCTGCCCAGAACTTCTTTGGGAGATTGATTTCATTTAACATAGTTCGTGCAGCCTCTTTGAGTGACCTGTTACGCCTTTCCACAATCCCATTTTGTTGTGGTGTTCGAGCTGCTGACGTTTGATGTTGAATCCCCATTTTTGAGTAGTATCCTTCGATCATATGATTGATGAATTCGGTTCCACGATCAGATCGAATGGTGATGATGGATGACTCCTTTTGATTTGAAAGTTTGTTGAGAAGATCAGGTAGTTTCTCTAGAGTTTCCTTTTTCTTGAACATAAAGACAACCCAAGTAAATCTAGAGAAATCATGAATAACAACAAGGGTATACTTTCTACCGTTTAAACTTAATGGAGATACAGGTCCAAAAAGGTCTAGGTGTAGAAGTTCCAAAATCCTAGAAGTGGAGTGGGCTGCCTTTGTAGGAAATGATGCTCTTGTTTGTTTTCCTGCTTGGCAAGCTTCACATACATGGTCTTTGTCATAGATTTGAGTAGGTAGACCTTCAACCAGGTTGTTTTTCACCAACTTGTTTATTGATTTGAAATTTAAGTGGCTCAATCGTTTCTGCCATAACCAGCTGGTTTCTGCACTGGATTTTGTTACTAGGCAGGTTTCAATTTGATCATTCCATTGTACGATGTATAACCTGTCCTGCAAAATTCCAATAAGAAGAATTTCTTCTCCTTCTATGTTCTTGACAAGACATTTGTTAGCTGTAAATTCTACTCTCTTGTTATTAGCACAAAATTGGCTAATTGAGAATAGATAATGATTTAAACCTTCAACATAAGATACATTCTGAATAATTGTGTTACCAACATGGAGATCGCCATAACCTCTTGTATATCCTTTTGAGTCCCCTCCAAAGGTTACAATTGGTCCATTTCTTTCCTTGTAGTTGGATAACATCTCCTTGTTGCAAGTCATATGTTTGGAACATCCGCTGTCAAGAATCCATACTGCACCCCGAGCTGTGCGCTTTCTTCTTATCGATCTCCTATCCTGCAATGAGAGTTTATTTAGCTACCCTACTGAATGAGGGTGCTTTGTTAGTGGACACAGTTCCTTTTGGAACCCAAATCTACCTAATAATAGTAACATTCTGAGAAGGTCTGATTTGTTTGCCACTGAAGTCAATATACACAACTTTCTTAGCAAATGGTTGATTAGGCACAGCTTGTTTCTTAGGAGCAGATGATTTTCCTTGGTTGAATGATTGAGGAGCTCGCTTGTGATTGACCTCTTAAGCAGTTTGATTAATCCTTCGAGCAGGTTGTTTCCTTAGTTGAAATCCAATCCCTTGAGTAGTGAATTTTTGTTGTCGTTGACCTTGATCCTTGATTAGGATAGCTTGTGGCTGTCTTGCATTGTTGTTAAGATTCACTATCTTATCTTTTTTCCTTTTCTTTGATAAATTTCCCTTTTGGTGGTCCTTTGTCAACTCCGTCAAATCCAAGTCCGGTACGGTCTGCAGCTCTTCTTTGCATGTCGTTGATGAGCTGAATCCTATCCTCTTTTTTGTGTATTGTGATTTATCATGGCGCTCAAATCATCGACCTTACGTTGCGCAGATGCTTCTCGATCAATGAGATCAGATATCTTGGCATTCAATGTGTAATTTTCTTCGCTCTTGCTTTTGAGTTGCTGAAGTAGAGCATTTTCACTATCATTGAATGAGCTGTTGATTTCTTTCATTTCTTGAATGGTGTTGACCATTCTTTCATTTTCTTTTATTGCATGTTTGAATATTTTGTTCAATCTTGCATGATCTTCCATGAGTTTGTTAAAGTCTTCGATGGACAGTTCATCCTCTTCATCTATTTCTTCATCACCCGAGTCATATTTGAGTGAGTTAGAAGTAAGAGAAGAACAGTTATTTTCTACCTCATTATTGTCGAGTCTGTTGTCATGACCCATGAGACATTCATCCCATTCAAGATCCAGTTCATTTGCTATAAAAGCTTCATCATTCTCAGACGAGCTGTCGGTTAATGTGCTTGGAGCAGCTTGTTCTTCAGCAAGCATGGTTTTACGTTGTTCTCTAAGCTTTTTGTCTCGCTTGCTTCTGAGCTCTTCTCTTTCTGCCTTGGAAATATCGGGGCAGTCTGTCTTGAAGTGACCTTTCCTACCACATTTGAAACAGGAAAATTCAGATAAGTCAACTTTAACATATGAGGTAGATTTCACCTCATTCCTTTTCTCAGGTCGATCTCCAGATCGATCTCTTCCTTTGAAGTTTCTGTTGTTATCTTTGTAGAGACGTTTATATCTGTTTGCCCTAAGTTTCATTTTCTGGAATCTTTCGGCCATGAGTGTGTATTCCTCGAAGTAGTTCTTGGTGGGGTAGTTTTCATCATCCGAACTAGACGAGTCTTTTACTATCACGGTTGGTGGGGACTTCTTTTCCACCTCCTTTTCTTTTTGCTTGGCTTTGAAAGCTGTTTCTTTTTCCTTAGTTCCTGTAAGAGATGGTTTGTTTGAAGAATGACCATGAATACGATTGATTTCGTACTCATTGCCTGTTAGTAAATCAAATAAGGCATCAATAGTAAGAGAATTGAAATCTGGCATCATGGGATGCATTGCCGAATATATCTCCCAACTGGCAAGTAGAGCGCGAAAGATTTTGATATTCTTTTCGCGTTGGGTATACTTGTCTTTGTCTATTGCATCGATCTCAATCAGGATTTCAGTGAACCTATTTTTCATTTGGGCAATGGTTTCTCCCTGCTTCATCTTAAATTCTTCGTATTTGTTGCAAGCTATGGAGAGCTTGTTTTCTTAAATTACGTCGGATCCCATGCTTATTTCTCGCAGCACATCATCCCACATCTCTTTAGTAGTTTTGAGACGTCAGATTTTGGCCAGGTAGATTCCTCTAACTGTGCTAGAAATCAACCCTTTTGCATAGTCGTCCAAGCTTGCCTCTTTCTTCTCCTTTGTTGTATAGTCATCCATATCTTTCTCTTTTTCGACTAGTTCAACGGTGGGAGTGGGTCCCTTTCCATCCTTTATCTCAGCTGAATGTTTTTTCATGATTTTGATTGGTCCTTTTGTGATGACGGACCACATCTTGATGTGATGAGCTCTAAGACACATTTCCAGTCTGAAGCTCCAATCCTCATATCCAGCAATTGAGAAATCTTCACAAGCTCTAGCCATTTGTCTTTCCATGACTTAAAGGTAGATGGTTAGATAAATGCAGATGCTCTATGCTGTGAAAACGTTTTTCAAGATCTATCCAAGATGACAACACAGAGATAATCTCCTGTGAATTAGAAACAATGGTCAAAATGGACCACTGCTCTGATACCACTTGTTGGTCCCGAAAGAGCTAGATTGATGTATTGGGGGGGGGGGGGGGGGGAAACACACCAATTCAAACTTTTAGGGTTATCTTGTCCAAAACTTAAATATAAGGCTCAAGCACTCTTAATAACTAAGATAGCTTGGAGTAGTAAAACTAATCTTCTTGTCAGGAAGATTTAGTCTTACTCAAATAATACCTTATGCGTGAATAAAAGTAATCAAGAATGATAAACACATATTTAAACTTGATTAAAGTTGTGTGCGGAATATGGTGGTTAATGCTCTTTTTAATGTGAAAACGTTTTCTTTCGTTGAGAAATTATCAACCAAGATTTGAATGCAAGAGTATGAAGAAGATGATAATAAAGTAAAACAGAAAGTAAGAACACAAAGTATTTAACGTGGTTCGGGATAAACATTCCCTACGTCCACGGCTCGATCAAAACTAGATCGAAATCTACTATGTCTCCTTTCTTTTTACTCGTTGAGTACGAGTCTCAAGTTTTATCAAAACTAGATAACAACTTGAGATTACACTTCTTAGATTGAAGAACTACAATCTAAATCTTACACCTTCTGGATCAAAAATAGATCCTATCTTGGGTTTTACAAACAATAGATTTCCAGAAAAATAAATCTTCAAAAACTGTAAGCACTACTGAGAATTCTTGAAAGTTGGTAGTGTTATGAATGTTGAGAGCTTGAAGATTTTAGCAGAGTGATAGCAGGATAATCACTTGAATTCTCGTACTTCTTTCTGGAAGTTAAGGTGGTATATATAGCCTCTTTGAACAAACTATCCGTTGGAGACGATGGTGTCCTTCTTCATTGCATTAATGGTTGTATTAAATGCATGGCAGGATTGTTGAGACACGCGTTGTCACATGAGAGTTGTTTTCCACCTTTCACGCGATTTCCCAGTGTATTGCCATACTAGGAATGATTTATCGTACAGGAGATTTGATTTTCTTGTACTTCATTCATTAAAGCATGCTGTTGATGTGACAATACACCGAGTGGTTGACTTGTGACAAATTTAGGTATGTCGGCAGTCCACCGTAGTTATTGTGAGGAGCATCTTGAACTTGATGTAATGGCAGCTCGCTGTCCATCACATTGTAACTCCATCTCTTGGGTTCTCCATATGAATGTAGCTACCAGATTGTTTTTGACATAAAACAATCTGTTGTTTTTACGTTGAAGATGACTAGATCGTTTTGGAACAAACGATCTGCTGCTTGAGATGACGGTTGTATTCATTTGGAGCGAGCTGCTTCATCCTCTAATAATGTCTTGAAATAAACTGTTGTCGGCATTGAGCAGTGAGCTGATTTGGAGAACTAGCTGCTCAATCACTTGTAAAAATTCACGTGCATTCTGCTTCCTATTAGCTAATTCTAGTCTAGAGAACAAGATCGATATAAGTATGTTTGAAACTTCAAACCACTTTTACATTTGTGATCTGTTTGATAGAGGACTAAAAATTGAACCAAAACAAGTATAAATGTCAGCGAGCTGTATACATAGGAAGCAGATCGTTATTAAACCATAAAACGATCTGCTCACCACATTAGTTGCTAGCTGACTTACAAAGTGAGAAACTTGTTATCTTAGTAGTCATTGTGTCCAGGAAATTTCTTACAAGAATAATACAGATCGTTATTTATGCATAAAAACGATCTGCTTCTTTTACACTTAAGATTCCTTAATAGATAACAATGACTACCTGGTTTCCAATATATAAAACATCAAAGTGTAGTTTCGAGAAACATCATCAAAACTAATATGAATTCATGGGGTTCCCAACAGGAATTTATAAGTTGTTTCTGATAGTTAATTGGTTATTATGGTTTTTAAACACTAGTAGACAATTTTTTTACAAGTGGACCTTGTTAAGGGTGTAAATGAATGATCCGAGTCGAGTAGAATATTTCAAGCTCCAGCTTGACTTGATTCGGTTGAGTTTTAATTTTTTGAACTCGACTGACTCGATGAAAAGCTTGATGTGTTCGAACTTGACTCGATTAGGATTGTTGGGAAATTTCGGGACCAACAAGGATCAATTATTGGTATAATTTGAATTTTATCTTGATTAAAACCCGTTTAAACTTGTGTAGGCTCATTTAATGATAAATGTATAAATCTAAACTCATAACCTAAGCTCGATTAGGTTCGCGAACATATCTAGCCGAACTCGAGCTCGATATATACTTGAGTAGCTCAAGATCAAGCTCGGCTTAATAAACATCCGGTCGATTTTGAGTTTTTCCCAAGTTAATCCTGAATACTTGCAAGTTGTGTCGACTCACTTATACCTGTGTACCTTCTCTTGGTTTATGATATTTTACTAGAAGCTATGCTTTCTACTTTCTATTTTCTAGTACACTTTGATAAATTCCCAAAATATATTAATAATTTTTATTTACACTTAGTTAATAAATTCTGAACTTAAATAGTAGGTAAATGACTTAAATAAATGATATCATCAAACACCAGTATATTTATAAGTATAATCTTTTATTTGATTATATCTGACAAATCTTGAAATATTTTACCAAAATCTATGCTTTTAAATAAATAGAGTTGTAAAACCCATGAGCTTGTGTTGGTATGCAAAAGGTTTCTCTGGGCGTTAAAAGTTATTCTTACTTTGTGGGTTTATAACATAACAGTATGCGTGTGAATAATTTAGGTTTAGAATATCTGGGCCCAATTATTTACGAAGTATGCTAGCTAAAACATTCTAGAATAAAATAGCGTTATACAAATTGTATTTTGTACATATGCAAAAAAATAACTTAATATGTGGATGACTGCTATGAATGTCATGTAAATTAATAATAATTTTTCAATAAAAGGGATTATTAATTATCGCTAAAATTTATTGATTGAAATATAAATTAATATTTAATTAATATAAAAAAATATAATAAAAGATGAAAATTATAATAAATTGTATGCATATGTGCAAGCACGTTAAGTTGTAATATGCGTGTATAATTTTAACGCGATGTTTTAAAAATTGGTGCGGGTCGACCATTTCGACATGTTTGATTATGTTAAATATGGGCCAGTTAATGACCCCAAGTGTACCGGTAAGAACTAGTTAAAATCAGTGAATTAATTTTTAAAAGAAAATTGATGAAAAAAAATATTTTTAATAAGGATTGATCTATTGACCACAATTAAAATAATATAATTATTAACCTTTATGCTAGCGAATAACTTGTTTATTATATTGAAATAATTAAAATCATAAAATATAAATTTTTATTTTATATAAACAAATTATTAAATTTTTTATAACATATCTTTCATAAATTTTAAAAAACTTAGATAAGACAAATTCATTTTAATTATTTGATTTTATACAATGTTTTGTTTCACATAAATTTATGTAATCATTATCTTATTATTCATGTATATTTGTTAATCAACTAGGGATTAATAATTATTATAATTCATAAAATATACTCCTTCCATCCCATTAAATTTCACGTCTTTTTTTCCGGCATAGTTATTAAGGAGAGTGTATAAAGTAGTGTAAAATGTATAAATGTGATAGGGTCCACACCTTTTTACAGTGATAACTTTTGTTATTTTTAGAGTGTGTCAAGCTTAGTGGGACGTCCCTATAAAGAAAGTGTGTCAAACTTAGTGGAACCAAGGGAGTATAAATTTGTGAAATTCGATTCTTTTATATATAATTTATTTAGTTATTTATATTCATATGTATTGAAATGTAATATTATATATTATGAGTCGTCCGATTTTTTTGAATAGGTTAACCCATTTAAAACAGTGATCCAGTGACCTTTTATGAGACCGATTTGGTACCCGATCCGATTTTTAGAAATTATTTTAACACAACCTTTAGATAACTATAACTAAATAATAACTTCAAGTACTTTTAATTAATTCAAACATTTCCTAAAGGAAAAAGGAAACTATTCTTGTAGCTATACAATTTATTACTTTCTCCGTTTCACTAAAAATGATTTGATTTGGTCAAACTTATAAGTACTCTTTAATCAAATCAAACCATTTTCAATAAGATAGAGAAAGTAATATTTTTTAACATATTAGAGTTAAAGCCGTAAAATATATGATTTACTTTGTCCAATATCTTTCATTATTTCACATTTTCTTCAATGGCTAGTTTTTCCCAAATTGAATCTAAGTTGGATTCCAAAATATTAATATTAATTAGGGGTTTGTGTCACGCCCCAATTCCCGAGGGAAGGCCCGTAAGCGGGGGTGCGACTAGGGGTGGGATTTAAGAAGCGGGGAAGAAGGGGGGCATGCTTGATTTGGAAAGAAACCCGAATAATACTTCAAACATAACCATTAATTGATAAGCGAGAAGACTCGCAATTCAAATCGATGCAAAAAGCTATTCGATGACAGAAATTAAGGTTCACAATCCTAATTATATCGAATAGAATAACATAACCAAAGTCAATAGAAGTTATAGATCGACAGACGAACTATACTTGACAAAAGATAATATCATAGCGGAAGCAATTCATAAAATCAACTAGATGACAACAACACCGCCTCAGCTCAACCCGTCACCACCGGCACTTAACCTGAAAACATTTGAAAATAATTTGTGGGCTGAGTACTAGTGTACTCAGTGGGCTATGTATTTTATAAACAGTTTTATAAAATCTAAACATTTTTATCCATTCATGAACAACATACCTTAGAAGGTTTCAAAACACAAAGTACTTCTAAGCATGTTAAAGCATTTATCATTTTCATTCGTTGTGCACAGTTATGTACGTTCTAAAGTTACTCTTACTTTGGCCCCAGACCTCTTGCCACTGTCGAGCCCATTTACATTCAGACTTCGGGTTGAAACCCAGAGAGTCAATTGAGCATTTAGATTTCGGGTTGAAACCCAAAGAATTCCTTTCTGCTTTTGGATTTCGGGTCGAAACCCAGAGAATCCCATTAACATTACAGCAGCACACAATGGAGATCAACCCATTGCACTACTACCCATCGTGTACACAGTTTTCGACTAACGTGTTAGGTCAAGCCGAAAACCTCGATCGATTAACTTCAGAGCATTAAACTTAATTGAACGTACATTAAAACATGACATGGATAACATTTCATTTTGCAATATCAGAGCTTATATAACTCAAACATAATTTTGAGAAAAATAAACCCACCTCTTGGAATAAATCCGTAGCTTTAAATCACCCTTGAGTATAGAAAAGTTGAGCTAACCCCCACGTTCAACTTGGCTTACACGTTGTACTTGACCTTCATAATATACTTAGAAACCTTAGAATCTAAATAAATCTATATCTAATTAAAAGCTAATAAATAGCTCTTAGAGTTTCATATCCTTTCTATTTCTAGAAACGAATCTTGGATTTTCTCCGAAAATCTTAGCTCGTTTTAGCATTAAATAAACTAAAGCTATCATTTCATTTAAAACTAGACAATTGAACTTAAATAATCATTCGGAAAATAATGATTAATTTGTCACTTTAAATCGTTCTTTGCATTAAGCTTCGATTCATAATCTTTTTATTAATTAATTATTAGTAATTAATTAATAATTCATAATTAAATAATTATTCTCAATAAATACTTATTAATCAAGTCTTGATAATTTAATCAACTAAGATTAATTAAATTAATTCATTTCATTAAATAAATTTTGGATCCAAGTATTAATTCTAGATCCATTAGCATTACTTAATAAGGCCAACCTATTTACATTTTGGCCCATTTATTTTCGTTGGGCTTGGCCCGTTAAATCTTTTTTTTTATTGAGCCCATAACATGGCCCAAACTCACTTTAACCTCTTTTATTTCATTTCTCTTCTTTCCCAGACTAACCCATCGCCTCTTCTTCCTTCTTCCTTCACTTTAGCTCTCCACAACCAAAACTTCAATCCAAGACCTCGCATCGTCGGTCGTCGCTTTATTCCTTCGAATCCCTTCTCCATTTCAACTCTTCACCACATCCCAGCTCTCCGCTTGTGCTCTGTGCTTATGCTCTGCTTTCTCCGTGCTCCCGACGGCCAGCCACCCTGCGCCGCCTCCTCACGCCCGGCGTCGCCGCGTTTTACCCTCCTCCTATAATACAGCCGTGCATTGCTCATCCTGAGTCTTCTTCGCTGCCTCTACCCGGTGAGAACTCGACATCTTCGTGGCCTGCCTTCGGTTCTCCTCCCCTCTAATTAGATTAAGAAACTTAATTAGGCCAAAAGCCTCAAATCTTTCTGCACCAAAACTCGACTCTCCCTCTTATTGGTTTGATCCCCTATTCTGGAGGCTCAACAACAAAATAGCAGCGCCGCCACACTTCATCGTCGTCGCCTGAAAACACCCCTCATACCTTTGCCAATTCTGCAAGGAGGCAACCCCACTGCAGCAAAATCGCCATTTGCTCTCTTGTCTTGGTTTCGAGGTGGTTCGGGAGTGATTTGATGCAATGCGGGGCGGTTCGGGGTTGTTCGAAATTGTTCAGGGCTGGTCGGAGTTGTCCGGAGTTATTCGGATTGATTCGGAGCCATTCGAGGTTCGTCCAGCGTCGTGCGGGGCTGTCCGGGGATGTCCGAACCTTGCTCAAGGCTGTTCGGAGCCGTTCGGAGCTGTTCGAGGTGGTTCGAAAGCTGTCCGAGGTCTGTCCGGAGCTGTTCGCTCATCGCCGCTGCTCGTTGTCTGTTCTGCAGCCTCGAACACATCGTCACGGCGTCACTACAGCAACCGCAACACCTCGTTCGAGCCGTAGTTCTCGTTGATGTAGCCGAGCAGCAAGTAATTCATTTTTCTTAATCTTGTTTAGTAATTTAGTGATGCTTAATATTAGGCTTAGTTTCTATATGCCTCAATGACTTTAGTTATTCTTGATTCCAATTACAATTATTTATTACGCTTATAGATCAGTTTCGATTAAGAGGTTCTAGGAGGAAAACTCTATTTTTATTGAAATTCTTTGCATAGAAAAAGTTGCATAGGAGCCTTGAAAGCATAAATGGTGGATCTAGGATACTTGAATAAATAGAATTTATGATGTTAAACATAATGATTCAATGGAGGAGTTCTGAACTAGAACTTGAGCTTATAACTTCTAGTACTAAAAATCTTAATCTGGAAAGCATGAAAATGGGTAATACTTGAAAAAGACTTAGATATTATGGATAAAACTTACTTGATGGTTTGAAGGTGGAGTTGAAGTTGAGATAGATTGTGAATGGTATGGATTTTTGTTCTTTCCTCTCCAGCTCCCTCTCTCTCGGTTTCTCTTATTTTGCTTACTAGATACTTTCGTTTCTTTCTTTTCTTGTGTGCATGAAGCATGCCCCAATCTAAGAATGATGGGAGTGGTGTTGTGGTGGAGGGAGCTTATACGTGAACTTTGTAATAGTCATCCAAACTTAAATAATGAATTGTTTTGTAGTTTAATCCATGTCTTTCTTTTGCAGGAGAGCTTTTGATGGGTATGAGAGCATTTGGAGTGGTTGGAACTAAGGTATAGATGATAATTGTGGTGAGGAGTGAAACGTGGACATTAGGAGAGCTACATAAATATATTGAATAGCTTTGTAGATATTTGTTTTTAAGTTGTAATATTGTTGGTATTATTATTATTGTAATATTTGTTGTAATATATTTTAAGGTTATATTCTTGCTTTGTAATACACAATTGTTGAAGATAATTCATCTTTGTTGTAAGAAACCATTTATTTTTAATTTGAACTTTTATACCACATCTTATTTCTTGTTATTAGATAAATGTGTCGGTTTAGTTTATTAAATTTGTTCGATCAATTTACTTAAATTGATCCGTTTTAAATACGTGTTTAAATCGTTATCCAATTTAAATTAATAACCTAAAATGAAACTCAACATCGGAGTTTTTTTAAAATTCTTAATGGATATGAGGACTCTAATATAGTAAAACTCGATTAATACAATGATTAAAAGAGTGGGGTATTACAGTTTGTATCTGTCGGTTCGACCGACCGATCAAATTCTCTTGAACTCAAAACTGAAGCGAACATGAAAAGTATTAACTGAATTAGCCGTTCATATGATATAAACCAACTATCCTTAAACCCCTATTCTTAAGGAAAACAGTAAGAAAGGACCACCAAGGGAGTCTTGTTCTACCCAAGCCAAACATACCAACAATTCAGATAAATTCATGATATAGACCTGAACTTCAAGGAAGTATATATGCCCTTTAAACTTAATTAAGAACGCAACATGTTTATTAGCTCCTTATTTGACTCTATATTCATGCCTTGACTTACTAGATCTATAGCTCCCCTACTTGGAAGAATTCAGAACTTAAGACATTTTTTTTCAGATTTCAGAACACATACGTATGGACATATGCTCAAATTTCAGAACATTGATATACATAAATACATATATATATATATATATATTTTGATCTCATAATATAGACATATGGTGGGCCAGATCAATGCTGGACCAGATCGTCTGCTGGGCCAGAACACCAGCTGGATCAGATCATTTGCTGGACCAGAACACCAGCTGGACCAGACCACCAGCTGGACCAGATCACTGAAAAAAAAAGCCCCAGGACAGCAGACCGGCCCGCACCAGATGGTCCTTGACCCAACTTGTCAAACCATAAGGTTTCTTCTCCTCCTTATATACATGATGAATGTTGGTTTTATAACCAATGTGGGACAAGAGTATCTCTTCACCTTTGGTCCCAAACACATAACTCCATACTTACATGACTAACTTTACACCTTTATTTCTCACTCATCGGGAATCGATTTAGAGAAAATAAATATACCACGATCATCTAGTCGAAACGTAGATAGACCCTAGTTCATTTAATTTTCTTAAAATTAAATGCCACGTCATTTAAAACTTGGTCAAACATTATTGACCACAATAAATATATATTTATTTAAAGCAATTCCTACAATCCTCCACATGAGTGTAAATAACCCAAATGCAGATGCAGACACAAGCTTTGTCCTCACGAAGTGTTAAAGTATTAGGATAGGTAGTTTGTGACTTTGAACCTTCCATAGCCAACACCATCGGATACACAGGCAGATTAGTAGCGTTATGCTTTGAACTATTCCTCAACGGCGTGTACTGAGACAATGATGTCAACACCTTCAACACCTCAAACCTTTTTCGTTCTCACATTTTGTGTCCATTTCGGGCCATGGACACCCCTTTCGATTCAGAAGTGTTTATTTAGAAGCGGCTCTCACTTCACACTTATATAGGTGAATCTTTCTCGAGTATCTTGCCCTACTCAATCACTAAAGAATCATTAAAAGTCATAAACTTAACCTCACCATAGGCAAGTTCTCAACACTCGATTGTGCTCTTCTAGGGAATAGATATATCAATGAGTGTTCTCTCACGAGCTATCATAGCTTAGTTTTCCCATTGAACCAAGTTCTTGATGTCTCCAAT
Organism: Leonotis leonurus; assembly: GCA_026898415.1. Lineage (NCBI taxonomy): Eukaryota > Viridiplantae > Streptophyta > Magnoliopsida > Lamiales > Lamiaceae > Leonotis > Leonotis leonurus. The sequence continues at coordinate 684,535 of JAPKLX010000136.1, read as the reverse complement.
CATCATGGTTGGGTTACCACTATGACAACTCCTCAAGTTGTGGATTTTAAACCCATTTCCTCTAGCAGTTTAACCATTTGATCTCGATTTAACTCTTTGGTTAGAGGATCCGCTAGGATATCCAACGACTTTACATAGTCAACTTTGATAGCCCCCGTTGTGATCAAATGCCTTACGGTATTGTGTCGCCGACGGATATGTCGTGACTTACCGTTGTACAAACCACTCTTAGCCCTCCCGATAGCAGCTTGACTATCACAATGAATCATCACTGGAGGCACTAGCTTCGACCAACATGGAATATCTTCGAGAAAGTTTCTCAGCCACTCGGCTTCTTCACCAGTTTTATCTAAGGCTACGAATTGAGATTTCATGGTGGATCGAGCTATACACGTTTGTTTTGTGGATCTTCACGAAACAGCTCCACACCCGATTGTGAACACATATTCACTTGTAGAAAGCGAATCATTTGTGTCCGAGATCCAGTTCGCATCACATTACCCTTCAAGTACCGGGGGGTATCTACCAAAATTTAGCCCATAATATTGAATATACTTTATGTATCTCAATACTCTAACGAGAGCTTTCCAATGATCCTTGCTTGGATTGCTCGTGTAACGACTCAATTTTTTCACGGCACATGCTATGTCTGGTCGAGTGCAGTTCGTTAAATACATTAAGCACCCAGTCATCCTTGCATAGTCTTCTTGTGCAACCGACTCACCTCGGTTTTTACTTTAGTGAACATTGAGTTCTAAAGGGGATTTTAACAGGTACGCTATCGTACGCGTTAAACTTTTTGAGAACCTTCTCAACATAATGAGATTGTGACAAGCTGTTTCCATCTAGTCTTCATAGAATTTTAATTCCAAGAATCACGCCAGCTACCCCCATATCCTTCATGTCAAAATTTCTTTTCAACATGAACTTAGTTTCGTTAATCACTCGAATATTATTACTCATGATTAACATGTCATCTACAAAGAGACACACTATAACATATTCATTATTTGTGTTCTTAATGTAAACACATTTGTCACACTCGTTTATTTTGAAACCATTTGAAAACATCACGTCGTCAAATTTCAAGTGTCATTGCAACGGCGCTTGTCTCAATCCATATAGAGACTTCACCAATTTGCATATCTTCCTTTCTTGGCTAGGTATTACAAACCCCTCAGGTTGCTCCATATATATTTCTTCTTCGAGATCACCATTCAAGAATGCAGTTTTAACATCCATTTGGTGAATCTCGAGATTGTGCAAAACAGCAATCGCGAGAAGTACTCTAATAGAAGTAATTCTCGTTACTGTTGAATAGGTATCGAAAAAATCATACCTATCTCTTTGTTTAAAGCCTTTGACTACTAACCGAGCCTTATATTTATCAATTGACTCATCGGCTTTAAACTTTCTTTTAAGGATCCACTTGCATCCTAAGGGCTTACAACCTTCTGGTAAATCAACCAACACCCAAGTGCGATTTTGCATAATTGAGTCAATTTCACTTTGTACAGCTTCTCTCCATAGCTCCGCGTCAGACCTAGAGAAAGTTGCTTTAATCATTGTTGGCTCATCATTGAACAAAAACGATACATAGTCAGGACCAAAAGTCTTTTGAGTCCTAACTCTACTACCTCGTCTCGATTCTATATCCTCTAGATTAGACCTTTGTCGCTTGCGCGATTGTGGGTTTTCATCTATTGATTTAGAAGACGTGGTCTCTTCTTCAATTCTTTTACTAGAATTGACTTCAATTATATCTTTATCTTTACAAGGATATATATGCTCAAAAAATATAGCATTTCTTGATTCAATAGTCGTTCCCATCACCATGTTGGGAACTTCCGATTTGTGAATAACAAATCGATAGGTACTACTGTTAAGAGCATATCCAATAAAGATACAATCAACCGTTTAGGGCCAATTGTAACTTTTTTGGGTAGAGGCACTTCAACATTTGTCAAACACCCCCACACTTTAAGATATTTTTATGAGGGCTTTCTTCCTTTCCACATCTCATAAGGAGTAACATCCTTACCCTTAAGAGGAATCTTGTTCAGAATATAGTTGGCTGTTAAGACAGCTTCCCCCCACATGTTCTGGGGCAACCCTGAACTAATCAATAAAGTGTTCATCATCTCCTTAAGTGTTCGATTTTTTCGTTCCGCAACACCATTAGATTGAGGTGAATAAGGAGATGTTGTTTGGTGAATTATACCACTTTCGTTGCATAATTCCTCAAACGGAGCTACATATTCTCCACCTCTATCACTTCGAACCATCTTAATTTGACAGCTTAATTGATTTTTGGCTTCAGTTTTGAAGTTCTTAAAAGCTTCAATAGCCTCATCTTTACTTCTTAGAAGATAAAGATAACAATACCTTGTGCAATCATCTATGAAGGTAATGAAATATTTCTTACCACCTCTAGTTTTCACAAACTTTAAATCACACACATAAGTATGAATTAATTCTAGAGGTTTCGTACTCCTTTCTACCGAATGAAACGGTAACTTAGTCATTTTCGCCTCAACACAAATTTCACATTTGTTTTGAGTATTGACTTCACTTAACTTTAGTAAATCCAAATTTACTAATCTTTTTATAGCATTTAGATTTACATGTCCTAATCTACAATACCATAAATCGAAGCACTCAATCAAGTAAGAGGAAGTAGAAGCTTTTTCATTATCATTCAAGCTTTTGCAGCACACAGCCATTACATTGAGTTTGAAAAGTCCCCCAGTAAGTTAACATTTACCAAGAAATTTTCCAAACTTAGTCAATACAAATTTATCAGATTCAAAAAATAATCTAAATCCCTTATTGACTAGTATTGAACTCGAGACTAAATTCTTGCGAATGTCTGGGACATGCAGAACATCCTTCAAGGTAATTGGAACGCCGGATGTTATCTTGAAGATCACATCCCCAACTCCAGCTACCTCAGACGAGGCTTGGTTTCCCATGTTGAGCTTCATCCCCTCAACAGCCTTGTAAGTCACGAACTTAGTCTTGTCGGCGCACACATGGGCGGTTGCGCCGATATCTATGTATCATCCACCTTGGTTGTCCACGAATTTGACCTCCTCAGTGACTACGGCAGCAAGATCGCCTTCATCCCAATCGCCGTACTCCTTCTCGGCAACATGGGCAGCATCCTTCTTCTTCTTGTAGCCCTTTGGCTCACGGCAATCTCTTGACGTGCGGCCTGGTCTACCATAGTTGAAGCAATTGCCATCAAACTTGCGAGTCGGCTTTTGCTTCCCTTTGCCCTTGTCATTAGGGCGAGCACGCTTCTTGGAGGGACCGCCTCTCTCCAATAGGTTGGCATTTGCGTCCATCGGCCCTTTCACCTTCGGATCACGCTTTCGCATGTCCGACTCGATGCGAAGCTTCACGATGAGGTCTTCAAGAGTCGTCTCTTTTCTCTTGTGTTTGAGTTAGCTCTTGAAGTCATTCCTACTTGGAGGTAGCTTCTCAATCACGGTCTCCACCGTGAACGCATCCGGTAGTTACATCCCTCAGCGTGGACATTGTGCACAATGAGTTGAAACTCTTGCACTTGATCCATGATGGGTCTGGAGTCTACCATCTTGTTGTCTAAAAATTTAGCTACAACAAACTTCTTCGTACCCGCGTCATCGCTACGGTACTTCTTTTCAAGAGCCTCCCACATTTCTTTGGAGGTCTTTACCACAGAATACACATTGTATAAACTGTCATCTAAAGAATTTAGAATGAAATATTTACAAAGGTAATTTGCAGTGTGCCAATTTTCATAGGCAGCCCGAACAGTGAAGTTCATCTTCTCAGCACTCGGTGTTGGCGGCTCGTCCTCCTTGAGGAACCCGGCGAAACTCAATGTTGTCAAGTAGAACAACATTTTCTGTTGCCAACTTTTGAAGTCTGCACCGCTGAACTTAGGTGGCTTTTCGGTAGGAGGCATCATCCTCGGTGCCGAATTGGCTCCCGAGAGAGCCCGACTTGTTGAGCCCGTGGGCTCCAACACCGGATCCAAAAGTGGACCCAACAGAACCACTAAATGTGGAACCAACGGCGCCACTATGCGTGGAACCACCGTTCAACCCCAAAGGGTTCGTATCGGCTCCGAGCATGGTAAACATGGTGTTCGTGGTGGCGTCGACAACGATTGGGATCGTTGAAAACCCTCCGGCAGCAGCAACGGTGTTGGCGGCAGTGGCAGCATCAGCTACGGTGGAAGCGAAGACAGCGGCGGTGTTGGATTCGGTTGAAGCAGTGGACGCCATCTCCAAATGGTGAAGTTTGGCTACTGTAATCTCCAAAGATGAGCTACTGTACTTCAAATGGTGAGGCTTGGCTATTGGAATCTCCAAATCTCCAAAGAGCTACTGTACTGTTCCTTTATTACAAAAATAAAGGAACAACTCCTCCCAAATAAAAAATTTTGTCTTGCGATTGTTAGAAAATAATATGGGAGGATGGAAATAAAATAATAGAATACAGTAGCTATTCTATTCTATCACAGAAAATAATAGAATAAAATTGGAATAAAATGGTGGAAGCCAAGTCGAGGAAAGAGCCCTCTTTCCGCAAGACAAAATACGCCCCGGTAGTGCTCTCGGTGTGGCGTGATGTCTCCAAAGATAAAATGGCTTTCGTCTCGGAGATTGCAGCACCGCGAACCTTCGAGCTCCGGCGAACTAGAAAAGGTTGAGGACAAAACTTTCTTCTAAGATGCTTGAAGAAGATGATGTAGCAAGATGAGCTTGTGAATGAAGTGTATCTCTCGTCCGTGTGTGATATGCATGGAGACCACCTATATATAGGTCAAACCCACTCAAGAGGAGTTACAGGAATTAATTGTAATTAATGTCCAATCATGGCTCTTAATTCTCATTAAGCCACTTGACGTTACATGAGTTACAAAATTAGTGGTAATTTAATTATAATTAATCCACATTATCTGGACATATATATGTCCACATTCATCATTAGCTTGTTCATAAGGAGATTGATATCACAGATCGATCTCATAGATGGATAAGGAGCTAATTCAAGCTGGACAGATCACTGTCACAGATTGTTGAGGAGATCGTCGGGCAGGCCATGGCACAGGTCATGGCACAGGCCATGGCACATGCTGTCTGGGACAGGACATGGCACAGGCCAGACCACCAGACCAGATCACCATGCACCAGGCCAGGCCAGAACACTAGGCCAGATCGTCTGCTAGGCCAGACCACTTGCTGGACCAGATCACGAAACCAAATCACTGGAAAAAAAAAGCCCCAGGACAGCAGACTGGCCCGCGCCAGATGGTCCTTGACCCAACTTGTCAAACCATAAGGTTTCTTCTCCTCTTTATATACATGATGAATGTTGGTTTTATAACCAATGTGGGACAAGAGTTTTTCTTCACCTTTAGCCCCAAACACATAACTCCATACTTAAGTGACTAACTTTAAATCTTTATTTCTCACTTACCGGGAATCGGTTTAGAGAAAATAAATATACAACGATCATCTACTCAAAACGTAGATCGATTCTAGGTCATTTAAAATTAAATGCCACGTCACTTAAAACTTGGTCAAACATTATTGGGCCACAATAAATATATATTAAATATATATATTTATTTAAAGCGATTCCTACATCATCGACTTATGTTATGTAAAGGTTGTTCAATTTGTCTCTGTTCTATTTTGCCATTCTATTCCTATTTCCTTAATCCCTCCATTAATCAGGGTTTCCCGGACTTTACTATCTTTAGTAAAGTGCGGGCGTGACAAGCACCGAAAGATCGCCACAAAAATAAATAGAATTTGATCAAACCCATACTTTACAACCATAACCCCTAAGGTTCTAACTTACTCCATCCTTACATCCGTTATGCTAAAAGTATTTTTTTTGAGTAGAAATATTGATTTATTTTTTAAAAAATAACTCATATATAAATATGATAAATATATTGAATTAATATAACATTTGATGTTCTCAACTTCACCACATTAAATGCATACATGCATGCATGGGTTTAATTACATGTATATATCACTACAAAAAATGCATTATATAGCAACGGAATAGTGACGGAAAAATTTTCCGTTTCTAAATTTTAACGGATCGACAATGGAATTGTTACGGAATTTTTGTAAAATTTTAGTAATGGAATTAATGACGGAATTATCCGTTATTAAAAATTTAGTAACAGAATTTTCCGTTACAGTTCCATTACTAAAATAGAAGAAACCATTCTAGAAACGAAAATTTCGTTACAATTCCGTTGTTATATATAGTAACGGAATACATTCTGTTGTTAAATTTTCTAGTAACCATCGATATTACTACGGATAAATCCATTACAAATCCGTTACTAAAACGTTTAGTAACGGAATTTCTTGTTTTAGTAACGGAAAAATTTCATTGCTAAAATAAAATTTTTTTGTAGTGTACAGTATTAATGCATTTCATAGATATTTGATCAAAATAAGTTATAGTTAGTAGAACATTGGTGTATAATTTTTTGATTTCTACACAATTTATTGTATGATATTTCAATTTGTCTAAGAAATCAATAACCTTTTGAAAACACGCGTTTTGTTCTTAAAATATAAGCAACAACTATGTGTTTCAAGAGTATTTATTAAAGAATAAAACGATGCTTCTTATTAATTTGAAATATATGTTGTCTCGCTTATGGAAAAATTTAGCCGCATTGTCATTTATAATAGGGTTATCAATTTTCAACACGGTATCATAATCCGAAACAAATTGATACGAAATTAATGAGTTTCTGTTGATCTTTATTGATTCTAATTCTCATCACGTCGTTGACCCAATAAAAACTTGTTATTTTTAGGTTGAGTTCATGCTAAGTGAAATATATAACTATATTATTTAACATCATAATATATTTAATATATTTTAGGCTAATTAGGATTCATTTTTCATTCTTTACGTCTCATGTTTCACATTTTTATAATCTCATCTCACCTCCCGTATACATTATGGAGCGATGTCTTTTATATTCACAAATTGTATAGTATCAATTGTTAATTTATTTTGCACTATTTATGAAGTTATATAATATCATGTTGTTATCAGGTTGAGTCTTTATCGTATCATGTCAACCGAAATAAAGTGTGTCAGTTTGAGTATGAGTATGATTTAAGTTTTGACCATTCAGTTTGGGTTCGAGTTTAAATTTACTATAACTTTAACATGTCGGGTTTGAGTTTGACCTTAACATGTTGTGTCATTATCAAATTTACACAATAATGATCCAACCCAACCCAACCCAATTGTCATCCCTAATTTATAACATCCATCTCAACTTCAATTAGAGATGAAATATGATCATGGGAGAAATTCCAAATAATCCAAAATATTATTTATTTTTTGAACAAATTAAAAAGTTTTGAAATAAATTAAAAAGATATAAAAACGTTATGGAATATTTAACCCAAATTAATTAAAATGTTAACTATATACAATATAATTAATTTATTCGATTGATTTTCTACCCTTGCTTGCACAGTCGCATTTATTGATAGAAATTAGGCGCTAAAACACAAAACAAACGAAATATCATGACACCTTAAAAGAAAGACAACAACCCTAATTATCAATCAATACAACAATATTCATGATTGATTTCACATTGATAAATTATTAATTATTCTTTGGTAGAGAGGTTCTATTGAGAGCCATATCAAATCTCAAAGATCTCTTTTGAAACTCAGAAATTAAAGCAAGGTTCTCTTGGTGGAGAAGGCAAGCTTGCTTCCTTAGTTTCTCATTCTCTTCATATATGTTGATATTCTCCATGTACAGCTTCAAATTCTTCAATTCCATGTTCTTCTCTTCCCTTCGCTTCTTCACGCTGCGATATGTATTGACGAAGCGAAATCTTTTATTTTTAAGCGAATATAACTTATAATTTACTAGCATCGTACGTATAAATCGTACCTCAGAAGCCAAAGAACGCGAACCCTAGTTCGCCTTGGTTTCGTAGAGGAAAGGAGCACTTGTATCCCTTCATTACCACTTGAACAACACATATTCTTGAATCACTTGCTAGTTTAATTTAATGTAGTAAGGGTTGATTTGATTTTTATGTTGTGTATGTTTTGGTGAATGAAGAGGATGATTTGAGGGGGTGATGTGTATATATAATCTTTAAATTGAATAAAATGGGATTGGGATATAACCCATATAGTATATGGCTAGATGGAGTTATGAAGTGGTCAATTTTAATAAACATGAAGGCATGTGTGCATAAATTGGAAGAGGGCTAAAATTCAAGAATGGCAATGATGATAATCATTACAAGAAGCTGTCAACCCCATCCATAAGTAATCATGCATCAAGAAAAAAATAACAACCTAAGGCGTAGGAATGATCTTATAATTAGCTAAATTACTTTTACCTTCTTTGGCTTCATCAACAAATTTACTTTTTATTCATTCATTTTAGCTTCTCTAGTGTTGGTACACAAATATATATAGAATTAGGTGATTGAGTTAATATTAATGTAATAACTTTACTATATAAAATATTAATATCATGTTGATATAAATATACTAAAATATTTGTATAGAATACTTAATAAAGTGTTTAGTAGGATGTATTATATTATATTAATATATATACAAGGTTTCAATATCAAATTGTCGATTCAAATTTAATTAAAAAAACGAATTTCAATTAATAGTAACTTTTGAAGAACTTCATTATGCAGTAGTATTGAAGAACAAATTATGAAGTCTATATTGTACTAACATTTTCCAAAAATGTCAGAAAAATGTTAAAAACTTAAAACCACATTCTCAACACTTGAAGTCTAATACAAATTCAACTATAAAATACTAATCAATATTGAAGTCTAACACGTGATATCCTATCAGTTTTGACAAAGATCTCAAAGAACACATTAATAATCAGTTTGTAGGCACAAAAAATAGAAACAAGTACTAAAGATGCAACGAGAATAAAATTTCAAAGACAATGACTCGACTTCTTCAACGGATACTAATCAGCCAAATCCTATAAATAGAAAAACACTTCAACATTTCGAAATCACCAGTTACTCGCGCGATCAAAGCATAAACACATTCAAACACTCTCAAAGTTCAAAATCTCCAAATTTGAAAAGTCTAGAATTCTTAGCAATTCTTATCAACTCATTCAAGAATTCTTTAGAGTTAGAACTACTCTTTGTAACCGAAGATGTATCTAAATTGTTAGACTTAGTCTTCATGCTAGAAGTGATTAGACTCGATGTTTATCAAATTTTGTAAATGTTGATCATTGATAAGAACACATCTCATCACATCGAGAATCGTGAACGTAAGAGTTTTTATCTTTGAACCACGCAAATCAATTCTTTGTGTCTTTACTCTATATTGCTTTAGTCTTTCAGTTTTTAAATTGTATTAATAAGCGTCCATTTTATATTGAATATTGATTAATTGCAAATTGAAAACTCTTAAGTTAAATCCTTCACTTTTTCTGAATTACCGATTTCTACGTAAAACTACCAACTTTTGCATGTAATTTCACTAGATATATTAGTTCATCAATGTAACACTAAATATAGACTGAAGGCCTAAACTGAGCCTCCCTTTAATTAGGACTGTCAATTTTCAACACGACACGATAATCCGACACGAACCGACACAATATTAATGAGTTTAGGTTGGTCTTTATTGGGTTCAGGTTCTTATCAGGTTGACCCAATAAGAACCTGAAATTTTCGGGTTGGGTTCGGGTTACCTGAAATATATAAATATATTATTTAAAATTATTATTATTAATATATATTTATATAATCGGGTTCGATCGGATCATTATCGGGTTGTTATCAGGTTGGGTTGTTATCGTGTTGGATCAACCTGAAAAAATAACATGTCAGTTTGGGTTCAGGTTGGGTTCGGGTTTGGACCATTCAGGTTAGATTCAGGTTCAGGTTTACTATATCCTTAACAGGTTGGGTTCGGGTTTAACCTTAACAGGTTGGGTCGTTATCTCAACTCGTATTGGAACCAACACACATAACATATGTAGCAATTCCAAATATTTTTCCATATGATTAATTATGAATGTTGTTATTTTTATATTTTATTATTTAATTAATCTTAAATTATATAATATTTAATAAAATTTAAATCAAAATAGATAATTAATAAATTTTTATCAAAAATTAATATATGATTATACAAAGTCATTTGTAAGCATGTTAAATATATTTTTTTTACGTATAAAATTCAGTATTTCACTTTGTGTACCACACTCCATGTCCTACAAACACATTTATCATTTTAATTAGTAAAATTTATTAAAAAAAATATAATAAAATTAATTGTAATTAAAATTTATACAATAAATTTAAATTTATAAATCTTAAAATTATTTAGCAGTAACATTAAATATTAAGAAAACAATAATATATCCTATTTGGGGGACGAACTCATATTACTAAACACAAAACAATATTAAAACATAAAATATTGAAATTGAAAAGAATAAAAACTATATTAAAATTTTCTCATGAACATAAAGTGTCATATTCAAAAGTAGTGCACCGAATCCATTTCATTTTTGAATGAATCCATTTGATTTTTGTAAGATGTATAACAAACAATCCCTCAGTGTGTGTAGGATGACACAAAAGTACCTCCTTCAACCTTTCACATTATTTAACCAATTTTATCCTCATTTTCTAATTAACTTTATTTGACAGGCTGACCCATAACATTTTTTATTCATTTAACCTTTCGTCAATAAAGGTAGAGCAATCATTTTTCGACTGTGGCATGCCACACTCTCATAAGCTTTTTCTGGTACGATAAATAGAGGATCCACCCTCCGAAAGGTGCTGGAGTCTACTTCCTAACAACTATTAAAAACAGAGATATAAGTTTTGGACATGTAATAAATGGGTTATGATACTAGCTAGTTTATATTATTACACTCAACACTGATCACACTCACATTGCAGTACTCTAGGCTCTGCATAAATGAATGGCCCTTAAACTCCATTATTATATGGTGGCACACTTAAATGAAATTATATGAAATTTTGATGAGAAGAGAAGAAGTAATAATTGGTTTTGTTGATATATAGATGTCGAATTAAAGCTGCGGATGAGTATATAGTATATTGTAGGCATCATTACATTAGAAATCAACTTCAGTTCACCCATGTAATAAATACACCCAAGACCATTGGCACTATTTGCAATTCATGACTACTTTGTATTCATCTTCTCCTCTCCTAATAATTCCCCTTAAGAATGCGACTTTCACTATATATATATATATAGAGGGACCGGATCTAATAGGATCCAACCTTTAGGTGTTAAATAGGATCTAATTAGGACCGTAGATTAATTGTATTTGAACGACCAGGATTCAATATAATTATTATACTAATTAAAATTAATATAATGATTATTTATTATAAGTAATGTCAAATTAGTAATTTACATTATGGAGATCAAATTTAAATTAACAAAATTGGTTGAAATAGACCTAAATTTTGGACACTATGATCAAAAAAATAGAATTAACAAATCAAATAAAATTCAATAAACAAGATAAAGTGCATTTAAAATTTCAAACTCTATATTTTCCCCTAATTAAGCGGTTGATACATTATTCAGTTATATATAATAATTAAGCAATATTATACTAAAAAATAAGCTATTTGATGTTCTAAAATAAGCAATGTAATCTACAATATATTATAAGTAGAATTATATATAATAATTTAAGCATTATTATACTACAAAATAAGACATGTGTACTATAAAATAAGCAATGTAATTATTGATTACAATAAATTTTAATTAGAATTATATAAAATAATTAAGCATTATTATACCACAAAATAAGCTATTCGGTATTTTAAAATAAACAATGTAATTATTGCTCACGGTATATTCTAATTAGAATTTTATGTAATAATTAAGCATTATTATACCACAAATTAAGATATGCGGTGTTCTAGAATAAGCAATGTAATTATTGATTATGTTATATAATAATTAGAATTATATATAATAATTAAGCATTATTATACCACAAAATAAGCTATGCGGTGTTCTAAAATAAGCAATGTAATTATTGATTACAATATATTATAATTAGAATTAATATATAATAATTTAAGCATTATTATACCACAAAATAAGCTATGTGGTGTTTTAAAATAAGCAATGTAATTATTGATTACAATATATTATAAGTAGAATTATATATATAATAATTTAAGCATTATTAAATCATAAAATAAGCTATGCGATATTCCAAAATAAACAATGTAATTGTAACATGATTGAGATTTATAAATCATTAATTGATACAAAAGGAAACTCGAATGCTTAATTATGGCAATAGAAAACTTAATAGTTATTAAATCACAAAATATATAATAATTAAGCAATATTAAATCATTAATTCCGGCGATGAGTTATTATCTCCTTGATAGTTATAATTTATAGCTTAATTTTAGGTATTATTGTTGAAGACATGTATATATTAAATAAGTTAGGATTATAATAATAATAGTAAATTTACTTTTATAACCTTTAAAATAATAACATAATATTAAAATAATTGAATAAATTATAACCATAGATCAAAACAAATCAACGATCAGTAATAGATCCTAGTTAACACGTGAGGATAAGGTTAACATTTGAACTCTCCTCTATATATATATATATATATATATATATATATATATATGAGATACGGTGAGAACCGAGTCTTAGTAATAATCAAAATTTATGCAATTTACGCATTATTCTGATGCATTACATGTGATATTTATTTCATAACATGATAATGCATTTTTAAGCACTAACCAATGCATTGTAATTTCAAGACATTTAATTTTATGCATAAATTTGATGCATACTTAATCTGGACCATAGATTTTACAAAAATCAACGGTCCATATTAATTCTTAGATCCTATCAAATACTAATTCTCATTTGATCCATTCTCTATATATATATCACTCCAATTAGCTATTAATAATCATTTAATTGGGTTCTCCATCCCAATCTTCTTTTATTAAATAGGTTGAATATACACGAAAAAATATTAGGTATCTAATTAACTAGTTACATCCATTTACTTGTATATTTATTGTGTATTTATATGACATTTACTTTAAGTGATAAATTAAATTAATAAAATATATAATTAAGTATTTGAATGATAAAATTGTTAAAATTAGTTTAAATTGATCAATTTATCACTTATACATCAAAATAAATACTAGATTAGTTTGAATTATTTTTATCAATCAATTATATCATGAAAAATAAATGCTACATCAAAATAAACATTAGATTAATTCAAATTATTTACATCATTTAATCATATAAAATCATATGATGCAAAGTAAACGCTACCACTATCAAAGGGGCGTTTAATTATGGCTTCCACCTTCTGCACGTATGCATTACAAACGAAAAGATGAACTTTTTAATTTTTTCATCACCTATACTTTTTTTAATAGGGGTGGAAAGGACATGTATTCCTAAATTCAAATCGGACGAGTTAAAATCGGTCCAAGCATACAGTTTTGGGTTTTGACCTAATTTGACTGACTCGTTTAATAATATTTCGGTTCTGGGCTAATTGATCAATTTTTTTTTTCAATTAGTTTTTTGATTTTCTTATGTGTAAAATATTATTAGACATATTTATATAATAATTATTAACATGAATTTTTACATATTTTATAGGACACTTATTTTTTTCAATTTAGTTCGAAAATCATGTAACAGATCAATTTATTTGATTTCAATTATGATCCGAGTCTCGCAGTAACGATTTCCGATTCTGAGCTTAAAATTAGAAACATTTCACCAAATTCGAATCCGGCTGTACCGATTTGTGTTCCAAACCCAAAACCTGAACTATTTAACGATTCCAAACAAATGGTTCAACTAATGAGAATTTAAAATTTTATATGGTCGTAAAATTTAGAAAGTTTTAATTGTGTTTTTCATTTAAATTTCGCCATTTAATTATGAAGATTTGAAAGTGATGTCAAAATTGTGAGAAACAAAATCTTATTCGCCTTTTTAATGTAGATTAATTGTATATATATAGTTACGTTTTATGATAAAAAAAATAAAGAAATAAATGAGAATAAATTTAAGCTCTCCATCTATTTTGAATTAATTGTTAAGATTAATTGAATTTAGATAAATATTTAATTTCTATTATTTTAAGAATATGGAAGTTTTTTCAATAATGAAAATTAATTAATAAAGAATATTATGTTCATTGATTTATTAAATTTTATAGTTGAAATATTTTCTCCAATACATATATAAGAGTGTTCAAATTATTAAGATCTAATCATGGTCGTTGATTTTTGTTGATGCACGACAATAATTTATTCGACTTTTTTTTTTAAATAATTTTATTATTTCATATTTTTAAAGGTTGTAAAAGTATTTTTTTACTATTATTATAACCGTAATATATATACTATTTTTTTCTTCCAAATATAATATCTAAAGTAAGATATATTAATTTATAGGTATTATGGGTAAAATGCTCACTTTTGTAACAAAAAATGAAAAATACTCACTTCGTAAAAAACATATGAAAAGTGTCAATTTTGATTGTAAATTATCTAAAATATCCTTAATTAAAATTAGATTTGCATCTTACTTTGGAATGTATTATTAATTAATTATTTTCTTATTTTTTGCAATTAAAAAAAATACTTGGTATATGTTTAAAATTATACACATCCAATTTAATTAAACAAAAATTATACACACCCAACACCACACATACATATTATTAAATAAAAAAATTAGGAATATACACAAAAATGAAAACCCGGTCAGTTAAAACAAAATTCGGTCATATTTAAACAAAACTCGGCGGCCGGATTTTGTTTTAACCGACCGGATTTTCATTTTTGTGTATATTCCTAATGTTTTTTATTTAAATAATACGTTAAAATCATATAATGATTAAATCAAATATTAAATATAAAATTCAAATATATATATATATATATACCACAAAAAATACAACATGATTTCATAAAAAATTAATGTAACATAGAGGTGTTCACGGTTCCGAGAATTTGGAACCGGAACCGAACCGTCGTTGTGGCAGTTCACGGTTCGGAACCGAACCGTGTAGGACGGTTCCGGTTACGGTTTGGAACCATCCAAAAAATTAATACTAATATATTTAAAAATTTTGAATATTTTATTTATTTTAAGTACATACTTATGCATATATATCATCATTTAATTTCATATCACATAATTAACTTTGTAATGTAATAGTAGAATAACTACGTAAAAATTTATTTTAATTTAATATTAATTATATATAATACACGTATAATGATATATTAATAAAAATGTAATAATGAAAAATTAAAAAATGGTTTTTATGTGTTATTATCTCATGAATACGTTAATTGAATAACACATTAAACACAAATATATTGATAAAATGAAATAAAATAATTAATCTATATAATTATAACAATATAAAATGAACACTAATAAAAACGTATATAATATTAGGATTTAATTAGGTTATCATCTAATTAAATTTTATCTTATTTAATTATTAATGTATTTGTAAGTTTAATATATTAATTATAAAAAATAATTATAAGAAATGACTATTTGTAATATATTAAATAAATTGAATTGGATAAAAAAAAGAGATACGGTTCCGAACCGCCGGTTCACGGTTCCAAATTTTTGTAACCGTAACCGAACTGTCCTCTACACGGTTACGGTTCGGTTCCGACGGTTCCGGTTCCTTTGAACACCTCTAATGTAACATGAATGTAGTGTGATTTAATAGTAAATTTAAGAGTATTTTTCATATAAAAGTTACAAATAGGACATTTTTCATGTTGAAATTACACTATAGGGTATTTTTCATAAATAACCCTAATTTATATCTCCTCTACCATATCTTTCCGACTTGAATTATCTCAAAATGTATTATTTTTACTTCTCATATCTACAAGTAAGAAATTACACGAAACATTTTAATTAAATAAAAATAATCAACCAACCACAATAGACATTGTTAACATGCCCGCAAAATAATGTGAAATGCATGTAGATAAAAAATAAATACTTGATAAAATATTATTAACTCTCACTTTTCTATTATGGTTTATTAACTTGAGTATAATTTTAGATTTTTCAATACAAATTAATAAAAAAATATTTATAGTGAATCCTATGTGGCATTAATACGTAATATTGACACATCAGTTGAAAACATAATCTCCGTAATTTTGAAAAATATATGAAATAATTCAAATTTACTATGTTGTCATTTACATATTATACAAAAAGATTTGCAAATAATTTATGATTGTATCCAAATCATCCATTATATTTTAATCAATAAATTATATTGATCTTAGTTAACACATAAATGTTGATTTATATTTTACCCAACCCATATATATATATATATATATATATATATATATTCATCATGCTATTTATTGAAAATTTTATTTTTATGTTAAAGTGGAATGACTTAGATTAATAGCTCAAAATTCGAAAATATAATATATTGAGATGCATAATCTAGCACTCCTTGGAGCATGGGTCCTTCGTCTATTGTCTCCGAAAGAACTGTTGGAGGAGAAGACTATTGGGATGCAGAATTTAGCACCTCCTGAAAGGTGGGTCATCTATGTATTGTACTCGAAAGAACTTATTAAATTTAGTTTGGCTCAATCAAAAAGGTTATTCACTACCGTTGTTGACAAGAGATTAAATGAATTGATTAATACTATTTCTATCAACACAATGCATCATATTTTCGGTTTACAGCTCTTTAATAAACTAAATACAATATGTTCAATACCAATTGACAATAATAAAACTAATTAAAGGATATAGACATGCACTTGATAAGTTTAAGCTATTGGTATAATTTAATTAATGGTTGCATGCCTAACATGCGAAGTAAGTGATGCATATTTTTTGTCAAATGAATAATGCTTTAAATTAGTGAAAAATACCACCGACTGACTTTGTATTATCATCATGAGAGAGAGGAGTTTAGGGTTTTGTTGGACCATTTCCAATCAATTTTGGGTTCTGAATTTGTATGGACTATTATGTTTGGAATTATAGGATTTGTAGCATCTAAATAATATATTTCTTTCCCTCTTCGACAGTCATTATATATTATCATTATAATTATTTGGAAACAAGTAAATGCGTGAGTACTCGTCAATGTTGTGTGGTATCCACTCACTATGCAATTTTGGACATATATAATTATATTATGCGTATGTTACGGTCAAATTCACAATCTATTATATTCTCCACAAAAATACATCATGAATATAGTGAATCTTATAATGATGAGATTTAATATCATATTTTTTTAATTCACATTCCATCTTTCACTATCAAGTTCTATATATATGTATGGAACGTACATTTCGTAGAAAAGATATTTTGATTCCGTAAAAATCACATTTTTCATAAGAAATATGACCAATCTCAGTTATTTATTTAATGTAATAAACAATTATGATTAATTACATTTTTAATGATTTAAGAAGATGATAATATAAATTGTTTTGATGATGTTTATCAAAACACACAATTAAATTTCTTAAAAACATGTTCTTACATATTAGAGGACAAATTGTTGTTACAATCTGTTTAGTTCAGTTGATCTACACAGTAAAGAATACAAGATCTAGTTAATAATATGTTTTATAAAGATCAACTTAGACTAAAACTAGTTTATTATTCTTAGAAAAAGAGGAGTCAATATATAAGGGACACAATGTAAAGAACATTGATGATATGTACTATAAGATTATCTATAACTTAAACTAGTTAGAAACAGTGATCACAATGTAAAGAACATATCATTGAGGATATGTACTATAAGATCATATGTGAAATAGAATATATGCTTCAAGGTATGAAGACACAGATCAACATGACAATTTGTATGGACATAGATAAAATGGAACGACTTGTGTGCAACAAGGTCTTATAACAACATGTACTAATGCGAGAAAAACTTTTGATCTGCCTAAATGGAAAATCTTATTATCTGTTATGAGGTGCCAAAACAACATTGTCTTCACATACCATTTATGGTATAGCAAATTTAAATATTAGAAAAGACAAAACTAAAAATGGCATCAAAGACGTATTAATTGCGAAGGAGTAAAGGACAAATGTTGGGAACTCCGTGTAATAGTTTTGATGATGGTTATCGAAACATACAATTAGAATTTGCCTAAGTGTTGACCAGTACAGAACGTAGCACGGTGTGTATATGAGAGTTGATCCGATTGTAAAAATGTTAAGACTTGTATTAAGATATGTCTATAAGAGATCAACTTAGGTTTAAGTCTTACTTTCATGTGTTAGTTAACAAATCACTATGTAAAGGAACAGATCGTGAGTCACAATCTCGTCCCAGATTTTTTATAGGCTTAGAGTTTTCTAGATGCTACAATGTAAACAGATAGATAGTGAGTCACGATCTGTGTCTATGAAGCATCTATACTTAGTCTTCGTTTGCAGCAGAACGTACAAGACACAGATCGTATCCTAAGATCGTATAATACGATTCGTCCAGATGCTGTCTAACAATAAAGTATCCAAATCACAAAAGGTGATTTATTAAACAAATTAAGGAGTGATTTGTTCATCACACAGATCAAGAGGTGATCTGTGAAATGTATAAGTGGTACAAATGATATGCCTAAATGGGTCACTGTTCACCTATCCATTTTGGTGTCATGTAGGCTACGTTCTCATATACTTATTCTGGTAAAAGAATTTGAATACTGGGAAACGATGTTATACCAGAAATGACAACAAAGGATGCATTGCTGGCAACGAGTACTTTACATCGGCTAGTTCAAGCATTTAATGCTCCACAACGGCTAGCAAAAGAAACCGTATGAGGGGCTCGTAATTCCGCATGCTCCACAGGTTTAATATAGTATACAAATAATTTAATTCACACATAATACCACATATATGAGAATAAAACAGCGGAATTACCACCTCCTTAGCTAGTCCTTCGTTTGCGGAGAGACGATTTGAATAGTCGACAACGAACAACAATCCTCTCCAATGGATCTCATCGATCTCCTTCGATCCAACCTTGGAAACTTCTAACTTATTCTCGATCTACAGTTTGATTATTTGGGCGATAATATTCTATCAAACATTTTCTAGACAAAAAGAACGAAAAGTTGAGGTTTGGAATACCCTAAAATTTTCGAAAATGGAGAAAATTAAATCTCTCTATGATGGCCGATTTTTTCTAGGGGTAAAAGTATGAAAATTGGCCATCTCACTTCTTCCATATATTTATATATATACATATATATATATATACATATATATATATATATATATATATATATATTGGGCTATATTAAGGCTTGTAAGGTAAATGGATAAGATCATCTAATAATATAATGTAATCCTAATTTTATCTCTAACAATTCCATCTATTATTCAAATTAGTTTGAATATGAATAATTCAAAATTAATTTGACCAAGTCAAAATCATAACTTAATTTAATTAATTTCCAAATCATTTTGACCCAATTAAATTTAATTAATTGTCTTGGTCAAACTAGACAATTAATTATTATATTAAGTTAATTTAACTCTCCAATTAATTACTCTATGGAAATGTAATAAAGTGTAATTCTATGATAAATATTTATCAACTATACTATAGAATAAATATTGAACTATCTTCATTCATTCAAATTATGGATGTAACCCTTTTTGTCATTAATTATCTCCCGCGTTTAAGACTTACTAAATCCATTAATTAATTGAGTTTACTGACAACTCATAATTAATTAATATATTTATTTGTGAGTGATCCGGTTCAGACATTGATTATTGCATATGGAATAAATTCCACCGGTCAAGTTACTTATGCAACAAACCTTTCTGAGTGTCTCACGCGAATTTAATCAACTCGTGTTACTACTTCTCGATTCCATGCGATTGACAATCAAGTACTTCTCTCTAAACCAATCACTACTGCCCAAGACACCACTATATGAGGTTTTGAAAAACCAGCAAGCATAAATGAATCAAAGCAACGTATAATCAGTCGCGTATACTAATGTCATCGTCACAGATTAAGAAATAACTAATTTTCGTGACCTCATTCTAAGCAACAACACATATAACTTATCTCACTGTGAAACCTCTCAATACGTACACGAAAAGCATGTGTGTCAGCTTATACATACCGATATCATTCTACGGGCTAAGGTCAGCTGTCGCATCAAATTATACTGCAACTTTTACCGACTAGACTGTCTAAGTCTGTCTAGACTGCGAGCTTTATCCTACAAAGAAGTTGACTGTGTAATATTTCGCGATCATGGATCCACTACACAGTCTACAATTATAGGAAATGGACTTGTTTGTAATTTAATATAGAAAGATATTAAATAACAAACCAATGATAGAAACATTTATTCTCATTAAAATGAAACTGAAAACAAGTCTGATACATCTTCTAAGCATAAAGCATGTTTTGAGGTATACAAACCCTAACAGCTAGTTCGTGAATCAAACCCCTATAAATACTCCTTCAAGAGTTCACTAACAACTTACTAGATTATGAGCGATCAATACTCTGCATAATTTATCTCAAGCTTTTGAAGTGCTCAACACGCTCAAGTTTTCATACTCACTGCATATGAGTATCACAGTTTATTGTGACAACTATGCTGCAATGTCAAGCTCAAATGAACCGTAAGTCCATAAGGCAAGTAAACACTAATGAAGTATCATATAATTTGTGATATAACGAGGTAGACGACATAGTAGTGACCTAGGTTGTGTATTAGCATGTCCTACCAGATCTTTACACAAGAGAGACTTTCAAAAGTCACGTGTAAGGGATGAAAGTAAGATTCATGGAGGAACTGCTTTGAGTATAAGTTGGAGACATGTATTGTAAATATTTGGGTATACTCTAAAACATATATGTTTGAGTATAAGTGAAAGATTGTTAGAATTTATATACCACAAAGCATGTTTTATGCTTGAGTATCCTAACATAATTATTTTCACTTCCATTTAATGAGAATAAATATTCTGTCATTGGTTTGTGATTTATTTTCTATCAATTATTTATTGCAAACAATTCCATTTTGTAGACTGTGTGGTAGATCAATGATCGCAGAATGTAACTCGGTCGACTCCTTATAGAATAAATTTCACAGCCCATACAGACTTGGACAATCTTGTCGTGAAAAACTGTAGTATCACTCTGATGTCTTGTGTTAACCTTAGTTGACAAAATGATATTTGTGCATTTATGTTGGTGTACATGTAATAGCATATCTGCATTGTGTGATTTCACATTAAGATAAATTCTTTTATGCTGATAAGGAAGAATGAGATCTCAAAGATTTTTTATTTCTTAATCTGTGTCAAAACATTAAGTACATGTGGTTGATTATGCATTACTTTGATGTTTCTGCACTTTCATATTTTTCGTAACCCTATACAATAATACATTGGGTAGTGGTAATTAGTTTAACTAGGAGTACTAATGTTGTTGCGTAGAATCACGTTTCGGTGAGTTCGAGTGGATTATATCCGTGTGAGGCGCTACGAAAGATTTATTATACAGAAACTCGGTTGGTTGGAATTTATTCAGATATATAGAATAATAAAAGTTTGAATCGAATCACTCACATAAAATATATTAATTCATA
Organism: Leonotis leonurus; assembly: GCA_026898415.1. Classification (NCBI taxonomy): domain Eukaryota; kingdom Viridiplantae; phylum Streptophyta; class Magnoliopsida; order Lamiales; family Lamiaceae; genus Leonotis; species Leonotis leonurus. Next base: position 662,766 of record JAPKLX010000136.1, on the reverse strand, counting down.
TAAATTGTCAGCTGACTTTAATTAATCAATGGATGTTGATTCTTTAACGTGGAAATGATTTATTAAATGGAGATACAGTTATTAATATGAAATTGATAATACTAATATATAATCATGAATTTAGTATAATAAATCATTGGCTAAATAATGACAATTTGAGATATATGGCATGGCTATTATATAAGGATTTTTTGGAGATATATTAAAAGAATTGATTATTGTATTTAGATTTGATCTTATCCTGCTCGAAAATTTTAACCTAACCCACACACCTACAAATAGAGCAGTTTGGTCGTCCCCTACTCATCATTTTGAAAATTAAAGTATTTTTATTGTGTCGAATTCAACCATTTCCTCTATAAGAAAATCTCGATAAAATATTACCCACACAATATTCGATTTGTACACGGGTCATATTTTATAAGTTTCTATAGGTTGAACTTTGTTTGTGGCTCAGACGGTGGAGATTCATACCATATAAAATCAGCTGGTGGAGATTTAGACGGAGACTTATTGTTCGTAGTTCGAACAGTGGAGTTCTAGCCTTCTACACCGACATCGAATTCTCAGTCCACAAATGAGGTAAAATTTGAAGCCCTTAAGAGCATGTTAGGGGCTTGATTTTTCCTCTTTATCTTCTCCATAATTTGAATGCTATGATACATGTTTATAATTAAATGTTTTATTTGATTTATCAAACTAGTGGATCCTGCATATTTTTGAGCTAATTAGGTTCCATCTATATAACCCTAAAAACATATAGATTATTAATTCAACTGTTTATTATATATGATTTGATTCATAGGATATCTCAAAGGTCGTGATTATTGCTACTACAAGACATTATTTATTTGATATGTATTTCTAAAGGTGAGATAAATGCAATCAATCATATCTCATTTAGGGACATTTACTAAGTAAGATAAGTCCAAATAAATAGAAATAATATGTGTTTATCTCATATTTACTATTTAGAGTTAGTTTAATTAGATATATCAATGTTCGTGATTAATGCTATTATAAAAGATTATTAATTTGTTTGATTGCATTCCATTTAAACTAGCGAATCATCACTAAATAGATAAAATTATATTCAAATTTGAGCATGAGCACAGCACACTTGGTTCTTTCGTTCCTTACTCGCGGAGCTACATATCGAGAAAAGAAGAAAAAATGATCTCTTGGCAACTTAGACATTAGGTTAGTGGGTATAAAACATGGCATGCTCTTGACTAAGCATCTAGTCGAACAGGAGTGCTTCTGCATGTGATTGGATAATCAAAGAATGAGAATAATTACACAATCAATTCTATAAACACTCCCTTAGTAAACACCCCCTCCCCCCTTATAAGAAGTGGCTCTATTAACAAATTAGATATTTTGTCGAAACTACCCGTAATAACGAACTTGCAAAGTAGAAGTTATGTCTCGGTTCATGTGGAGATAACATTTCTCTTTTGCATGTCCATGGAGGATTTATACAATTACATAGTTTAGACACCTAGAATATGTCGCAGAGCTTTTTATTTAATTCTATCGAAAGACCCAATGAAGTGGGATTTCCCTATGATCCAAATTATTGTTCCCTTTTGGAGCAAGCACATCATTTATGATGAAGAGAATGAGATTAAACACAAATTTGCTAATTAAGCCCACCCAACACAATCACCCATAACTGAATTGGGTATAAATTGAATGTCTAATTCATTTCAGACCAGCTCTGACTTGACCTAATATAACCACAAGTTTAATGGGCTCGAGTCAGTCCAAGCCTAACAAATGTTGCATATCATTCTTATACTAAAAGTAACCTTTTTATAGACATATATGGATTGTAAGAGTGGAGGGAGGCTGAACCAGGTAGAGTTGTCTATAATATGTTATATTTTGTTCCAATACTATCAAAATAATAATAATATTATTAAAATATGTGCATTGATGGATCCCTATATGTATTTATATACATTCACATGTATTGGTTTTATATTCAATATAAAATCTATGGTGGTAGTTAATTGGAGATATATGATAGTGATAGAGTCCAAACGAACTCTATGCAAAATGAGAGCTAATAATGGCGGTTTGAAAGAATGGTTGAGAAACACTCGAATCCATCATTTACTAGATCAACTACTAGCTACTATCACAATATGGTGATATTCATTTTAGTCAACAATAATTTTATATTCTTCTTTTTCTTCTTTCTTTTTCATGCAATTAATTAAGATTCTACTCTATAAAGTGCATTTATTTGGCATGTTAATCAAAAGTGTGATAGAATTTTTTAGACGTGATCTTACAAACAGTCAATATTTTAAATTTCATATATATTCTACTTTGTGTGTCTCATTTTTCCACTAAAAATTTTACATTTTTTTTCTAAAACCCGTAGTAACTCCCTCACAGTACATTTTTGATTGAGGAAGTCATTTTAATATATGATTACATGCATGCGTTTACCTTGGCAGTTTCCTATTGGCTATCATCTTCAATCTATTTAATGTCTGTACTAACCTTTACTATTTATTAACACAAAAATGGTAATCATTATATTGAAGAATGGTAAATTAAATAGGTTAAGTATAGGCAAAACAATTCTATTCAACACATAAATAAGTAAAACATGGAAAAAAGAGCTGCTTTGATCTTTTTACATGGAGTAATCCTTCAAATTACTCTTTCAAATACGTATATTATTATACCAGCCTAAGTGTCATCTACATTGATAACACTTACATGTAAAATGAAACAGGAAACTAGACATAATATTATGGAAACAAAGCATCTATATTCAAAGGTATGATGATACAATTCACTTATATCTAATGGAAGATTCTATGGCTTTTCACAGAAATATTTGCAGCTATGAATTTGAAGTCAAGGAATTGTGGTAGTCCTATGCAGGGAAGGTGATGAGTTGAAGATTTCCTGCCCAAGCTCGTTTATTTTATCAATAAGCATCATTTGCTCGGTTTCGAGTCGAATCATGTACTCTTCTTGGCTCTCGTGGAGACTTTCGAGCTCACTCAGCGACTTTGAGACTGATTCTGAATCATCATCTTCAACCTGTGATCGCAGCCTCATCATTGTTTGCTTGATCTGCAAGAAAGGGAGCATCGTGTTTTTGTTAATGTACATTTCATCAATCAAGAAAGAGCAGAATGTTTTGGTAATCCTCTGTGTTTTTCACCTGGTTTAAGATTTCGTGGCGAACTTTGGTGGGCGAGGAGTCGGAATCTATGCTCGATCTCTTCTCTCGCTCGGGGACTTTTCTCGTGATTTGAATATGGATCTCCCCGCGTTTTACGTTTTGCAGGGGAATCCATTTGTCGGCCATCTGATTGGAAGCTAACATCTGATACTCAACCACACAGTCGCCTATGCTGGATGTCGGCAACAAGGTGTTGTGATCTTTCACGTGCAACGTGAGTGGACTTCCATCGTCGGGAAATTCTAGGGTTTGGTGCCATTTTGGACTAAGTGTTTTGTACATAACCTGCAGAGAGATGACATAGTATGGTTAGATATAAGTGAAACTTCAGATGCTTGAGTTAGTGTTAGAGAGCTTTCATTTTGAATGTCGGTAAAATATAGGATTTTAGAGATTATAATGAAGATAATCCTAAAGCAGCACCAAATTTGTAGATGTAATAATGTAATTATGTGCATATATCATTTCTCACATACCGAGAGCTTTATCGGATATTAGTCTTTAAATCAAAAAAAGTCCAGTACTAAATTTTGTGGAGATCACAACACATCAAATTATCGTAAAAATTTATATATTGAGTTGAATGTATCTAACCTTAGTACTTCTCTTCAAGTTCCCATAATGTATCCTCACATATGGATCACTTGTTCCTCGTAGATCAGCAGCAATGAGATCTCGTGCTTCGATTAAAACGAGTTCGATCCAACCATTTGACGGAGTATGTGAACCCTTACATTACCAATAGAGAAATAAAGATGAGATCATCACGGAACGAGTTGTACCCGACCAAGGTTTGCGATAAAATTAGGTTGTGAATATTATATAATCAAATTTGAACTGAAGTAAAACAATATAGTGAGTAATAATACACCTACTTATACATACCCTTGAATTTTCACCATCATCGACTTTGATCGCCTCTATCTGAAGTCGCAACTCTCCAGAATTCACTTTTTCTAGGGGGATGTGCACATCTCTTATGGAACCTTCAGAAAGTCCTTCCAAATTCACTCGTGCACTGCCGATGCTTTCATCGCCAAGTGTTTCCTCGGTAAAGCATTTTATCTTCAAGTATTCCCCGCCTCCTATTTCATCGAATTCAAACCTTTGATTCCAAGTAGGGTTTGAAGAATGTGGGGCAGGTTTCGTTCTTTGGACAGCCTGGACAAGTTATGCATACAACATCAGTAATAATCGTGTTTTGTTCCCAAGTCACAGAGTGATCATCAAGTCGAATTATTCTCTTTTCAAATTATTCTTACAAAATGTTCACTGTATCCTAATAATGAAACACGAAATTAGAAGGAAGACGATAACAAGCTCAAGCAACAAAGTAGGAGGAGAGATATGTACCTTGCCGTATTGCAATTTAACGTATGGGTCGGATTTCCCAATTTTGTCCTTCACGAGGAGGTCTTTTCCTTCAACTACAGTAATACAAATTTTCCTTCCAGTTCTGGGGAAAAAATTCGATGAACCAGTAAGCGAATGCCGCGAGCTGGCATTGAAATTAGTTGAGGTATGTGAACCATCAGAAAACATCCACTCCTTAAGTACAAGCCTAACTGTCAGCTGCAGAAGATTGTTAACAGAATGCAACATGACTTGATTAATATATGATACTCTTCTGCTATATATCATCGGTATGGAACCATTTGTTCATTTAGAGTTCGGGAAATACCTCTCCTAAATTATTCCCCTCAAATGGAATTGTCATTTCGATTTCTTTTCCACAGAGTTCAGCATGTTTAGCAACCACGCTGTTATCATCCCCAATGGCCCAAAATATGGTTGAATCATCTGAAACATATCTTATCTGCATTGTTGGAAGGGTTTGTGTGAAGTTCTACATTAACACAAAACTCAACTTATGCGAAGCATGCTCGAGAAATAACAATCAATCAGAAATTTTGAAAACCCGATTCGAACAATCCACATCACTTAAAGAGTAGCCATAACTAGGCCAGAATAATGTTACCTTAACTTCACAGGTTGTAAGATAGTCATACTTAATACTTCCAGGAGTGCGTTGATAGAGATGAAACTTAAGAACTCCGGCATTGTCGTGCAGGATTAGATTGAATGTCGAGTCCCACTTAGGACAAGATCCTGCTCTCATGTCTGTTTTCCTGGTTAATTCCTCAAGTTCTATCTCTACAAATGTCTGAAGCTCTTTGCTATCAAAGGGGGCATCTGGAGCCGGAGAGTTGAGTTGCTTTATCGAGCCAGAACCCTTCCAGTTATGACCTGAAAGTCCGTTAGCAGACAGCACCGTCACATACAGTATACCACCGACAGCTTTCTTGTACAAGTCATGAGGTGGCAAAGCAAGACACTGACGACGAGGTTCAACCATCCTCTTATTAAGTGTTTCAGTTGCAAGTTTAACCTGCAAGACAGTATAAGCTTTATGTTTAACATGTGCCAAAAATATAATAGGCCAACTTTGAATTCTTGTGTAATGGAGATTGGTTACATCATTTAGCTCTAAAAAGAATCTGCATCCTATTACAAAAAGATAAATAAAAGGTACATTTATCAAGATGTGAATTTATATCAGATTATGTTGAATTGATGCACCTCAATCAGATTATGTTAGGTAAGTTAAACAAGAAGAGAGGGAATTATTTAGGCTGAACTTGGTTTTCCATTGTCCAAAGAAAGGTATGCATTTACCTATAATGAGACTAGTTTTGTGGTATATGCTAAACTTTGAGAAGAGCTTTGCTTTCTCATTATGTGACAAGAGGTTTCCCCTCTTATTTCATTAGGACACAAAGATGCATTCATCCATAGAAGCTTCGCTATTCATATTATATTCCATCATAGACGACATAGGTGAGAAACTGCTATAGCTACAAACGTACCAGCCATGAAGAAACACCTGGAAGCTCTGTTGCTGGTAGAGATTGGCTTCCACCACTTCCAAAAGCAACACCAAGCCTGACCTCAGGAGTTGATACGAATGAATACGCCACAGCTTTTCCTTCTATTATTGGCATGAAAAGAAGCTGCACAATGCAAATTAAGTAAAAAAATTCTGAGAAAACTGTTTTATACCAAATGGGAATTATGGGGAACAAGACAGGAAAATATGGTAAATGCAACAATTCCTTGGTCATGGAGAATTTTAGGTGTAAGCAATTACATTTTGATTGTAAGAGGGAAAAAAAAGTTCCAAAAATCTTTATGTAAAACAGCTTCCTCTTCCCCTCATAACGCGTAGACAAATAACACGACACAAAGAATGTACAGACACAAAATGACAACATGCAATGCAGATAAGAAACAAATATAATTTCACAGGAGAAACCTTAAAAGATAAATCCTGTAAAGCTCACAACACGGCTATGTTAAGTGCATGACCTTATTATGTGAATCTGTTTGTATGAATCTTTACGATCAGACATTTGAATGTAATAAAATGAGAATAAGATATCGTACATCAGTTACTAATAAGAAAAATGATTTAGAGTGAGAAGTGGACACAGTAAAAAGAGAGACACTATTCAATTGCCGACGACTTGCCAGTATTTAACGATTAATGATCAGTCGGCCCTGAAAATGGTTGCAAGAATGATATACTATGCTACCAAATAAGAAATCAATAATTGAAAAATGATGTTTAAATATCACAAATGTTCAACATAAAATGCAAAACTTCTGCACAAACAAATCAAAAATCAAGTTCCCAACTCTATCTGTCTTGCTCTTATGAACATAGGTTAATCCAGTTGTTCCCCACAGGAAATTTGCAGTAATGAGAAAGTATTACGAATAGAACATTACAGTATATATTGTAACAGGAAATCTTGAAAACTTAATTCTAATCAAGGAATAATAAGAAATAAGAAAGGAGATTGATTCTTACAGTGCCCTTTATGTGGATGCTGTTTACAATAATTCGAGCTGTCCCCATTAAAGGCATAGCCAACTTAGCTGACAACAATATATTTACGTCATCCGTGTCCCAGTCAAAGCTCATTCTCATGATTCGCTGCTTTATCTAAAATCATTAGGTAAACAAGCAAGAGAGAGAGAGAGAACAGGATTAGGAAGATATGTTTCACAAAGTCATATTTATGACCCCCACTGGTTGAAAAAGTTCAGTAGAAGATTAACACTTAATTTCAATATTCGAATAATATATGTTTGTGTGCGTATAAGAAATACCACTCCTAAGTTTCCATTATCATGCTGAACTTTACTCAAAGAATTTTTTTCGTCCCATTACCTAGTGATAATGTCCGAAAAAATTAACGCCAATTATATTAACCATCAATTGATGATCTCTACACATTAACTAGCAGCAGTTCCTTCTGATAATGCAATGAATAAGTTGTATAGTCAGAACAGTTCTGTGTTCAAAAGTTCAAAACAGCACAAGTTCTATTTTTGTGTGTGTTTTTTTCTTTATCCTCTTTTGAAAGATTCTGCAAGCAATTTTTCCATAATTACATATTTTATACTCTTCTATCCATGAAAAACTTGCCTCTTTTTACATTTCGGTCGGTCAACATAGAACTTGCCCCTTTCCATATTTTGTAACTATGTTCCACATTACCCAATGACAACAAAAAGTGGGATCCTAATTCCACCACTACAAAGCTTTCTCTTGAGGAAGCTGGACAGAGCCAATCAAGCTAATCTCCTTCGGATACTATGGTTTACCTGTGGTTTACACATTGCTACGCCTTGTCATTTTATTTTACCTACCTCTTCGAACAAAGAAAAACTATAGGAGCAAAGCATCCAAAGCTTCCACTTATCTTTTTTAGCAGAGTTAGGGACTTGGCTTACACTTAATCGGAGTTTACCAAACAGGAGCAGTTCGTAGAGGAGAATCAACAATTGGAAAGAGTTGAGAATGAGCATATTAGGCACAATAGCATCTATGTCGAAATTTAATATTAATGAGATCAAAGCTTCAGTTTATAAGAAAATTCTGTAGCTCTGCTCATTAGATCTCTTCAACTCTAAGAATGAAGCAAGATTTGCATTTAATAAGTGAATAATGTCAAACCTGATCACCTAATGTCGCCCAACGGGTTCCATGGAGCCCAAAGACAGGAGGATGAGAGCCAAGAGAAAATTCTTGCAACTCAATCCTTTCCTAAAGATGAAAATGTTTCATAATATTAATACTGACATGCTTCTAGCACTCCATAGAAAATTTCTTCACGTGATAAAAATAGAGAATCATAACTTACAATAAGCCTTGACTTCCGATGCTTCAAGCGCCTCTGTGAAGTATTAGAAGTTAATAAGCAATAGAGGTGTAATAAAGCGTCTCTATGCAGAAAGATATGTAGGTGCAAATAGCATGTTAATGGTTCAGGACCAGAACATGTTGTATCTTTTGCATAAATATATACACACAAAAGTTGGGAGAGGACAATCAATGCCATAAAAATCGTGCAATGAAAAATATAAAAAATCTGGAACTGCGAAAGAAGTAAAAGATGAAATTTGTTAGCAGCAAATGACCACTATTTCTCCGCAAAGATAAATGTGAAACCACTCTTATCCTAAGAGAAGAGATAAGAGGTACAAGATTGTTGGTAACCAACTGATAAACATTGAACAACAAATTTGTGGTTTTGTAATGAATAAAGTCTATCAAACCCAATCTGATACAAATATTTACTATTTCCATAGCTTCAACATATTTTACCCAATCTATGACAACAGACAGAAGTTTTCCGCTAAATTAGTTTATGAAATGCATTCTTGTTTCAGAGGGTGAATCCATCAAATTTGATCAACCATTAACGAGTAATCCTAATGTGGGTGGATTTGGTCAGGGAGATGCCGAAATAGTACTTCAAGATCCATTACGTGTCCAAGGTCTTTTGGTCTTCTTGGCATCTGTTATTTTGGCTGAGATGTTCAGTCGACTCCCTCCCCCTTTGTGGGGGTCCGGACCCCTGTGAAGCCATTCAAGACAAGTGGGACGGGATATGCCTTCTTTACCCGAAGATAGGTTCTTGCCTTTCTTTATTATTAAGAGATACGAAAATCTATGATTTTCTATTTTCTAACTGATAATTCTGGTTAATGGTCTCATTGATTGAATACACAGCACGCATAAGAGAACTAAATCTATAATTTTCTGATTTTTAATTAATAAATTTGGTGTATGGTCTCATCGATTGAATACAGAGCCGGCATAAAATAACTAATAGACAATAGTTTTGTAATCGATGAATAAAATTCGTTATATATGTATACACATAATGTGTGTACATGTAAGAGATATATTTAAACTATTGCAACAAAGACTGATAAATGACAAATCAGTACATAATAAACCAACCAAATACTCTTGATTCTCCTTTACCATACCTATCTATAATTATAAGTGATTGTGTGTGTATATGGAAAAACAATAAATATGGAGATCAGATTAATTACCTCAACAACAGATGCAAACCGTGATGAAAGTTTTGGGTTAATATAGTTCAGCCAAACTTCCATTAATAACTTGTTTAGCCATTCACAGTGTTCTAACGGTGTTGTCGCCTGCAGATATATGGAGAGCAATGGTTGTATCCAAATTGTACAACAGTAGCAATCATAACAAATCTGATCCAGGAAATAATGTGAATACTTACTGAATTATGTAGCGTCATTTGCATCCATTTCTTATGCAAGTCTTCAATGACAATCCGTTGTTTATAGCTTCCGTACTATGAGGAACCAAATTAAAGTCAGCAAATGCTTTTAACAGTCCGATCCAGTTGTGACCATATTTTAGTTATCATACACGTATCTCACACCAATACATAAATATGAGCATTGTACTAAACTACTTTATTTATATTCTAGCATGTGCAGAAAATGGTAATGAGAATCATGCAACCAGTCTGATATTAAATATGAGGAACATAACCAAGCACGAAAATGTAAAGAGCAAACAAATCCAAAGCATTTTGACAGCAGATTCAGAGCTGAAGCAAAGTAAAATTAGACTCAACACATTGAAACAAATAGTAAAGCACACTACTACTTATTGTGTGCAGAAGTATATCCTTTCTAGACATATCTGTTGTACTTGATCATTGTTCTTGAGAAGAGTGGGGCATGTAAATATGCATTTCCCGCAAGAAAAATACCTTCTTTTTAAAGCCAATTAGTCACAAAATTGGGAACATTTGAATATTTCCCACCATCCCACAATCTTGCATCAAAACCCAAGTGGTCCAGACCTTGATAACAGCACCAAATATACATTTACATTATTTCTAAGAAAGAATTTAAGCTTTCAAGATATGTGAATCCTAAATAAGAAGCATAATTACAGTTTCCCCTGCCACATACCAATTGCAGATCAAAGTCAAGTACAGAAAGACGCTCTTTGCACAATTTATCTTATTTTTACTGCTTAACTTCTTACTAAAAACCCAATTGTGCTTTCTCCTTAGAACACAAGGTAATTGCCTTAATCAGTAATTTCCCCTTATCATTGCATCAAAGATTTGTGGCAATGATCTAATATTTAAGACCATACAGCTCGAAACAAAGCTAAAACTATCCACTCTGATCAGTTCAAGCTAACTAATTGTTATTGACCAACACCAATTCTTGCATACTATTACTAACATGTATACTAAAGGCCCAACTGGAAAGAGTATAACATATATTTACAAAGTCAAGCAAATATTTCACAAGAACGTGTAATAGCTCTTCAGACATGATCAATAGAGTTATAACCACATGAAAAAAGAGGACAAAACGAAAACTACCTGAATTGTAGCCCAAACAGCACAAGCAAGAAGAACCCAATTTGAGAGAGAGAAAAACCACTTCTCCACAACCCAAAGGAACAGCAGCAAAGCTACAAGAAACGGAAGCAGCGGCTGTTGCTCCACCAGCTTGTACCATGATTCCACCGCCCCCTTCGCGTCAAACAAATTCTTCTTTGGTCTTCCCATAAGTCAATGGACAAAAAAAACCAAAAACCAAAAACCAAAATAGAACTCTCACTTTCCCCCAAAACTGATCATGATTACGAAAGATCAAGAATCTCAAAGGGTTGCCCAGAACCAGAAACGACGCTTTTCTTTTTCTTCTTTTTCTTTCTACGCCCCCTTCAATTCCTTAACTTGCAGATGGGCAAGGACAAACTAGTATTAAACCGTTAAATAGGGAAAAAGAAATGGGCCCGTCAAGAATTCGGTGCACTTGAGTAAATGTTCTTGTTTGGCAGCTGCGAGAAAAGTATTCTCAAATCAAATCATTTGGCTCGATCAAAAACAAAAAAGAAAAAGTTGTAATCTTTATATAAATAATATGCTGAAAGTATTGGACCTATTGGTGTGTTTAAAGTGAGAAAAATTTAGTTAAGAACTCCGAAGGAAGCACAGAAACACAATATGAAAGAAAAGAACTTGAAGATATACCTCAAACCATATTTTTGTCGTATTAAAAAACCACCTTCTGTTTTTTTATTACAAGCGTGCGATATTTCCGGATTTTAGTACTATCTTAATAAATTACTACTCCACTAGTTAAAATACCCATTAATTTTAGTAAAGAGTTCACTGTGTCATCATACTTTAAAACACATGTATTATATTCATTTTGCAAATATTAATAATTTATTTATTCTTACTAAAATACAATGTAAATAAATAAAATTAGAAATTAATGTGTCAAAATGCCAGTATGTGTAATTTACACTTTGACTGATTTTTTTTTTCGTGCATTCAAGTTGTAGTCTTTTTTCGCATATTGAAAAATATTAAAATGTGTGAGAAGTTAATGATTAAAATTATGTTTATTTATTTGTTGCTATAATTCATCTTTACTAACTTAGTAACTATTTTTCACTTGTGTGAATTTTATGCAACAGAATTTGGAGAGTCGAAATTTTCTAACTTGAAAACGGAGTGAGTTGATGATTAACCATAATTTTCTCATAAAACTTGTGATAATAGGTAGAAATTAATTTAAAATAAGTTGGTAATAGATCACATTACATCACTTTCTTGGTTTATATTTTTATTGTTTATTACAATGCTTTAATCGTTTTATTTAAATATTTTCCAATTATATGAGTTGAGCATGTTAAATAACAAATGAATGTTTTATCCTTATTATTATAAATATATTTTTCAACCGACTTGTTTTAATATTAAAAGAAAACGAATTCTATGATCAAAATTATATTGATTGAAAACAGAATTTGAATATTGTTTTAATTGTCGAGGGCATTAAGTTTGTTCTTAATGAAGAATGTCCTCTAATTCCTGCAAATGATGCCTCTAATGCAGTAAAAGAAGCACATTCTAAGTGGTATAAGGTTAATCAGATGATGCAATGTTACATTCTAGCTTCTATGTCAAATGTACTGCAACATCAACATGAAACTTTTGCTATAGTCGTTGAGATAATGCTTAACATCAATGAACTGTTCGGTACAAAAAATCGAGTGGCTAAGCAATTGGCCATTCGGAATGTAATGAATTTGTTCATGGCTGAGTGATCATCGGTTCAAGATCATGTATTGGATATGATAGGTTATTTGAATGGGACCGAGATTTTGGGAGGTCAGATTGATGTTGCCTCTCAAAATGATATCATTATTTAGATCTTACCTAGTAGCTATCAACAATGCAATTGAATTGTATAATGAATAAACAAAAGTATAATCTTGCGAAACTATTGATGGAGATACAGTCGGCAGAAGCTTTGATAGAGCAAACTTGAGAGGCGGTGGTTGCTACGACACCATATTCTAGCAGTCTCAATAGACGGAGAAAATGCAAGAAGAAAGAGGTGTCTTTAGCTTCCACGAAGAAGGAAAAAGTGAATGGAGGAAGTTCGTTCTCCAAGAAGAAGCAAATAGGGAAATGTTATAGGTGTGGCCAGAAAGGACACTGGAAATTGGGCTATCCATTTATCAAGAAGCGAGGAAACGGTCAAGGTATGCCTCATGCCTTAGTAGTTGAAACATGTTTAGTGGCTAGTTTTTCCGAGTCATGGGTAGTAGATATAGAAGCCACTGACCATGTTTGTTATGATTCTCATGCATTCCTGTGGACCAAGATGCTTAGGAAAGCCGAGATTTTCATCTCTTTGGGAAACACTGCGAGAGTGGCAGTCGTTGCAGTGGGTGACGTGCATTTGAACTTTCATTCTTCTGTTTTAGTATTTAGAGATGCTTTACTCGTGTCGAGCTTTAGAAAGAATTTAATTTCAGTTTCTATATTTGTTTCGAATGAATATTTGGTTTCTTTTGATTATTCAGTTATTATTAGGAAAGGAAGTTCCTTTATATGTTATGATACGATGATAAACAACTTATATACTATTAGGAAGTGTTTGGTAACTTAGTTAGGAGATGCTATGTTATGATATAATATGGGATATATGCAAGAAGGTTGGCATGTTTTCTTCCAAGTTTATCTTTTATATAATATTTATTAGCTCCACTCATTTTCACTCATTGTTTTCATCAATGTTAAAATAATTCGCAGGGAGTTGCAAAGTTGGCGCTAGCAGTAAGAATCTGAGAGTAACCGTTGAAGCTTGACCGAAAAAGAGGAGACAACACACATATCATCACTAAAAGAGCTGATAGTCCATGGGTGGAAGTCCAATAACAACGACTTCAGGGCTGGATATCTCAAAAAATTGGATGATGTTTTGCATCAACCAATACAGACCTCAAAGTCATGCCTCGTGTGAACTCGAAACTTTCAAGCTGGAAAAAGCCACTACTCATTCTCATCGATGTTCAATCAAAACAGTGTGTGATTTAACTTACAAGGTACTCACATGATTGAATGTGAGGATGATCATCGGGATCAAATAATCATGGTAATATGTTCTAAATATCGTAATTTCTATTTTATTTACCTATGGAACAATATTTGTGATTTTCTTGATGTTGACTTATTATCATATGCCTTGAGTAGATATATAGAAAAACTTGGAGGGGAATTGGTGTTTATTCTAGAGTAAAGTATTACAGCATCTATATTTCTGTTTAACATCTAAGTTATATTTGGTGTATCAAACACTGAAATAATAGCATCTATATTTCTGTTTAACATCTAAGTTATATTTGGTGTATCAAACACTAAAATAATATATATTAGTGCACTTGTTTTTAGATCAATAAGTGATTTGTTGCATTAACCACTAGCCTTGATGATTTGATTTAACAACATTAGATAAACCCAAATGCCAGATTGATGTGTTACAAGCCTTGGCCGCATTATGAGGATTAGAATGAGTTATTGAGAAAGGATCGCACTACTGATGAGAATGTAGAAGATGTGTATGAATCTTATGATTATATATGTTTTAATGATCTGGAGCAATTTGTGGTTTCCGTTTTTGGCTGAAGAACAACCTTATTTTTGTTATTGAATAGATGTTTGTTGCTACTATTTTTATATAACTTGTAGCTTCTATTATTGAATGATGAATATGTGTTAAATTGTGTCAGAATGCATGCATCAGAAGAATATGTGTTAAATTATTATAATACGAGTGAACAAAAACATGAAAAATGGTGACAAATGCAGGTTGTTACTACAAAAAGACATTTGTTTATTCAATTTTCTATCGTTGTTGCTAATAAAGTTTGGTCAGTATTTTTAAGATAGGACTTTTCAAAATTAGTGAAACTTTTGTCATGACAGGAAATAATAAATCTAACACAAATATAGATCATGCCATGCATATATCAATTCACTATCCAACTCCATGGACACCGCTTTAGATGGGACTTGTCAAAATTCATTTATATAATCGTTTATAAAGAAGAGAATTCACTTGAAACATTTTCCTTTCTTTCTCTACATCTCTCTTGAAACACAATGGCACTACCATATATTCAAGAGCAAGCCTTTTACTTATATCCAACTCCATGAACACCACAAATACAAAACTTCTTCATTGAAGTTCTCATTTCTTCCAAAAAATAACTTAACAAATGGTCGAGTCCGAATGTCCACAGCGAAATTCTATTATCGGCTGCAAGATCCACAAATATAGCTCATGGTACATCGCTCAATTATGAGGATTCTATAGTCGCACGCGGTTGTTGGAGAAAATGTTTCGAGCTTTTAAGGAGATCGACAATTACGTAGATACTTATTTTAACCCCAACGATAAGATCTTCTTCGCTAATTCATCACCTTAAAATTATTTCCTTGTAGAAAAATGAATTCGCGAGGGCCTACTATTCGAAAGGGGAGCTGGAATTTAACAAGTTTGCTCAGTGATTTGATGCAGACGAAGTCAAAGAAGAACCAAAACATAATTTGAGGGGAATAAGTAATTTTTCTTAACAAATCGTGGATCTTAGTGACGAGAAAGAGATGACTTCACCAGTGATGAAATCCACTCGTAGAATGATTTTTTATGATGACCAAATATCTTGCAACAACAACGTTTATGCACCTTGAGATAGTCTATACCCATGTCGCAACAAAAAAAGTCATTCAAATATAGGAAATAAAGAGAGTTATAGTTCGCGCGGGTCCTCAATCCCAAATGTTGTGTGTAAGAACTAATTCAAGTGAAGCTTATTTGTTGTTATGCTCTTGTTTTCTACTTTGATAATTTATGATTTTTGTGTAGTATGTTAATCCTTTTCGGGATTTGAAATTATTCCTTTAGCCTTATCTAATCATTTATGAAGGAGAGAAAGGTTAGAGATTATTGAAGCCATGTTGTGGTGTAAAGAAAATTATAATAGAAGAAAAAATTTAACTATAAAAATTATGAGACAAAAAATAGAATATAAGAAAAGCTCAAGAAATTATAGATACTTAGATGATAATGAAAATTAGTTTTATGTTTACTGCATAATTTATAACACAAACAAAATAAGAGCAGCAGATTCATAATGCAATCACATCAATATCTACAAACATAGACTACTAGAAGGTGAAAACAAATAATTTTCATCACCAAATACATACATATAAGTCTTTTATAAATAAAACTAAACTTCACTACAACACCGCCTAAAATTATGCAAATAGTTTGCCGAACGCGATGCTAAGAAGAATATTATTATTGTCATTTGTGACATGGCCACTTCATCTTGACCCCTATAGTGCATGTTGTTTGTTCGAGCACCTGTGTAATGTATGTTGTTTGTTGGAGTGGCTGAAGTCACCTGATTTGATTCATAAGTCTCATAGCTAGTAGCAGACCTCTTTTTACCACTTTTAAATAACAACGTAATCGTGTATCATTCACGGCCCATCATTACAGTGATAATAATCACACCACAAGAACCTTTTCATGTGAGCTACATTTTTGGGACACTTGTAGAATAATCTTTAGGGGTATTTTGCAGTTTTGGACACACAAAATAAGGTCATTCGTCTCACACCACAATTGCAATTTGGAGCTTTGCTCTCTCTATGACTTAATTATGATGTCATGTACTTGTTATCATTCAGTAAAACTACTTCAAGAATAAATAACATATCCTAACACCCAATTATAATTCACACAATTTCATACACCAAATCACACTCAAGTATAGTTTTATAACAAATAGATAAACACACAAATCCAGTCATAATGTAAGAATTAATCAATTTAGATGTTTCCAAATGGCGCATTAAAAATCAGGAATAACTATGGTTGCCACATTAGTTGGGAAAAGTCATCTCTCTTTTCATTCCAAGCAGTTGAAGCTTCTACATAATCCACATAGTCTCCGTTCTCATCAGGTTCGTCAACTTCTGCATCATCTACATTGCCTACCATTTGCTCAATGGGATCAACCACCATTTCAGATCGTATGAAATTGTGAAGAAGGAAACAAGTCATGATGAGCCTAATTTTCACCTTCACTGGATAGTACGACGTGCTCCTAAGTATGCACCATCGCTTCCTAACTACCCCAAATGCACGCTCGATGACATTCCGAGCTTTAGTGTGTCTCATGTTAAATATCTCTTCCGAATTTTGAGGCATTAATGCATTAGGACCCCACTTCTTTAAATGATATAAAACACATTTATATGGTGTTAAGAAACTTTCACTTTGAGCTAGCCATTATCGCATAAATAGTAAGACCCTATAGAAACAAAACAATAATAATAAGAAGCTTAAAGTTATTGCCTCAAATATCATCATATTATTAAAAATGTGTGAATGTATGTAACGCTTGGAACTTTCAAACCATGTACTATGTTTACAGCTGTTGGGGTCCCAGTTAGAGCAGATGTGGTGTGTGTGTGTGTGTGGGGGGGGGGGGGGGGGGGAGGGGAGTGAGGGAAATACACCAATACACCACATTACAAATTTTGCGCGCGTTCTGCTTAAGGAAGTTGATCGAGACAACTTCTATACAAGGACAGAGGGATGTGATTGATGAAAGATTCTCTCCACTAAGATAGAGAAAGAGAGCCTATCCAAGTATGATTCTCGACACAGATTGTGTGTGCGGAAGACGTGAATACATGTTTCTGCTCTATACTTAGAAAATTTTTGTTATTAAGTCGAGTGTTCTTTTAGCGGTTAATTCAAGTGCACAACTCGCAGATGGTGATCTGCTCGCTGGTGAAGTGTGAATATAGAACTAGTAAATGCAATTGTAATACCCCGAATTTTTCTAATACAATTTAGATATCTTACTACGACTAATTAAAATTTTTAGGAAGAGACTATACCATATTAGAACCTACCATATGAATTTGGCACCCGGTGAAACTTCTTAAACGTTTATTTAAAAAATTGAAATTTTCATGCATAAGTCAAAAGCATGTCAATATTATACTCATTTTGTAGGATTTTTCAAAAGAAAAATATTGGAACTAAGTTTTCCAAAAAAGGAGTTCATATGTAACCGTTATGAATTTTTGAAGTTTAAGCACGTCGTATAAAAATTAGTTTTTCCATGCATGATTGAAAGTATATCAATATTATAGTCATTGTGTAAAGTATTAAGAAAGAGAAATGTTGACTTTGGATTTGCTCGAAAAGGAGATCGTATGAAAAAGTTACGACGTTTTAAGGTTAAAACATTAATAATAATATAATAATAATATAATATAATATAAATAATATTAAAAAAAATCAAAATCTCACCTATAAATAGGTGTGATCCGCGCAGAGCTTCCTTGTTCATTTCATCAGTGGAGTTTTCCTCCCCTCCTTCTCCTCTCCTCTCTTCTTCTTTCTATTATTTTTAAGTATCGAGGTTCAGGAAGTTTGAGAATCGAAGATAGATCCAAGTCAAGGTATGTCAGGGTAAGGTCGTAGGTAGGCATGGAGCTTGATAAAGGTGGCTCAGCCGCCGTCGAGTCTCTGCCGCCATCGTTCCGATACCGTCATCTTCAATTTTCTCCCCTCGTTCTCTTCTTCATTCATTTTTCCCTTCGTGACTATCGGTCTATCAAACGGCTAAGGTCCCTTAAGGTTTTGAGTTTCTGATCATAAGATCTGTTACTCTGCCGGATTAAATTTTAGATTTGGATCCCGATTAGGATCGACATGTCATGATTTACTGCATTATTGTCATGTTTTTCTAAATGAAAAATATTCACGGTCTATCATTTTTCGATAAAATTTATAGTACATGTAGAGAAAAAAATATGGAATTTTATGAAAGAGATTTCATTAATTTTTATCGGTCCAATTTTCATAGATATGAAAAATACTACGAATCTTCTCGAGTAAGTTTAGAGGTAAAGTTGCATGTTTTAAAAATATTTTTACATATTCCTATAGGGAATAATGCCTTGAGTATTTTTGTCTTCTGGGCCAAGTTGATTTGAAAACCCAGGTATTACCAAAATGACCTTAGAAGACTTAGAAAGCCATCGATTCCTCGTTTTCACTTTAATCGCGTTACGTTTTGGAATTTGAGGCAAAAAGTTATTCCGTATAATTGTCATGTGCTTACGATTGGGAATGAGACGTTTGACAGATTTACGGTTATCACACGGTATTGGTATTTGATAACAGGTGGGTGTATATATGTTTTCAAATGTATTTTTGAGTTATTAAGCTCTGATATTTATGAAAATCGAAATGGATGTCCATGTTAAAAATTTTTGCTCCTTATTGGATAAGTGATCCCTCAAGCATGACGATCGGATCATGTGCTATGTTAGCGCACTGACACATGGTTAGTGTACACGTGGGTTTATGTGGGCTGTCCCCATATATTCTCGAGTGAAGTCAGTTTGGGTAAAAGTTCCCTACAGATAAAGGACATAAATGATGGACCTCTATGGGTTGTCCCCATATGTTCATAGAAGGGTATCTAATGCCAATATTGAGCTAAGGAAAATGAGATTTCAACGATTTTGGTATGCATATAATGACATTTCCGTTTTAAAACTTTCTATGTGATACTGTGCAAGCATGGATATTCCTTTTCAGAAAATGATTTCGCAAAAAGGTTTTTAAATGGCATAACCCACGGGGTACATTAGTACTCAGCCCTGCAAAATGTTTTCAAATTGTTTTGCAGATTGAGTGGCTGGTGGTGTCGTGCGAGGCTAAGGCAAGGGTTGTTGCAAACTATCATGTTATGTATTCTGCTGCCAAGCTCATGTTCTTTATCAGTCTCTAATTCTTCATGTTATTGGCTTCATGAAATTAAAAAGATTCATTGTTCCTTCACGAGAATTACTATTGTCTATTACGTGCATTCATGTTCATAGGAGAGCTTAGAAGTAGTCGGCCCCTCTTGGACGCTCTACTCCTCGACCCCTTGTGATGTTGTCGTGTAGCACCGACCACACTTGGCGAGTTGGGTGAGTGACTCCTTTTGGCGAGCTAGGCTCACTAACCTCCGCCCTTGATCGACGACTCCTATTGGATGATTTGGCCACTTGGGATTTTGGATTACCGCTCCCATGTAATGAGCTATAATCTTCACCCCGTCTTGCATTGCATCTCTTTGCATTCGATTATTCATTGTGCATGACATCATTGTTGACTATATCTACTGGTGGGTTTATTAGTTTCTCTTCCCCCATTCAGATTAGTCCTAGTTATAAACGAGTTACTGTCCATTTTTCAAGGACAATTCTTCTATCATAATTACACGTTTCATGTCCCCCTTTCTTCCCCGCTTCTTTTCTATCTCCCCAGTCACGCTCTGGCGCGTGCGCCGTCCCTTGGGATTGGGGCGTGATAGCAATGCAGGAAGTAAAGAACACACATTGTTTAACGTGGTTCGGGTAACACCCCTACATCCACGAGCGATCAAACTTGATCGCTGAATCCCTTAACCTTGGATTCCTCAATTCTTTAACCTCATTGAGTACGAGCACACTCTTCTTGTTTATACTCGTTGATGATGAGTTTACACCTCACATATTTAAACTCGCTGAAAACGAGATATGGGTAGGAGTTTGTGTTTAAACCTCCTTCACAGTTTTAGGACTATGAAGAATACTAGAACTATGGTTGTTGAAGTGTTAAGATATAGTTAGTTCTAGGATATGAGATTCTAAAAAATGTGTTGGTGATTCCCTACAAAGTTACAACACTTCGAAGGGTATTTATAGGCAAACGAATGTTGAATAAGCTCTTGAATGCTGGAGAGAATCTTGCAGCTTTGATGGCTAATTTTCTGGGAATCTCTGCACGGACTGCCTTATCCACTCACTTTCCTCTCATATTAAATCACTATCGTGATTCTACTATTTAGCGCAGTGTGATTTCTTATCATTCTTTTTCTCTCTCCTTTTCTTTTTTCTTATTCACACACTTTGGTTTGGGAAGGCGTAACAGTATTTATAAGGCTGTAATAAATTGTAGTCGTTGGTGTGGTGCAGTTTTTACATCTAGCATTAATAACCCTGTTGACCATTGATTGTTGACTGTAAATCTATCTGTTGGAGTGTGTCCTACGTGTCATCCGACGTGTCATCTGATGTGGCATGGACATGTCAACTTTAATCCATTTAAGTAGATCTGTAGCTTTCTCCAATCTGTGTTGAGCAGATTTTTGTTATGTTCTGTCTGAAGACTGAATCTCTTAATACTTCTTGAGCTGTCTCTATATGCCTCTAATCATTACATTTTGACTTAGCCTTTTATTAAGAGCAAGATCATATGACACAGATCGTGACTCGCGATATGTCCTTACAGATTGATCATATGTTCTGGTATATAAAATAAGATCAAGCTCTATAGACTAGGTAATTATATTTATTAACCTATCTTTACATGTTAGTTGATCTGCTATTTAGGAATACAGAAGATTACATATGGACATGATCTGTCTTTTATTGATCTGGTCCTTTTACATTTAATCTTCTGTAAAGTCTAACTATATTAGACAAACTTAAATCCTAGGCATCACATAGTATAGAATACTGATACAGAATGAATCAGATATCTTAACACAATAATGGTTTCGCAAGCATCATTAAAACCAACATAGTAATGGTTTCGCAAGCATAATCAAAACCAAGCTAACGGTATTGACAACATCAAAAGAGTTCCTAACAACAGCTTCCCTTAGAACTCTACAGTCAGTGGCAGAACCCTTCCACCCGGTTAAGACATACACAATTTCAGGTCTCAATCGCATGTCGCTAACGTGTTGGTGGCAATTTCCCTTTCAGAGTCCTATAATGTGGTGTGTCATTGTTTATAACCGTCACGTTAATATATGTGTCATCTTGAAAGTTTTTGTCTACCCGTGCTATGTTGAACGTGAAACAGTTTGTGCAACATGTTACACAGAAACTCACACACACCAAGAACACATGAATTGTTAACCTAGTTCGGTGCAACCACCTACGTCTGGGGGGCCACGCCCAATATAAGGATCAATCAACTATCAAGAACCTCGAGTTAA
Source organism: Leonotis leonurus (assembly GCA_026898415.1). Lineage (NCBI taxonomy): Eukaryota > Viridiplantae > Streptophyta > Magnoliopsida > Lamiales > Lamiaceae > Leonotis > Leonotis leonurus. The sequence goes on along the minus strand of JAPKLX010000136.1, from coordinate 640,750 downwards.
AAAGGAATATTAATCTTTAAGGACTACCCACGCTTTAAGAACCACCTTCACTCTCCAACGCTCTTCTCAAGTGTATTGAAACTAACCTCTCCCTAGATTAGCCAACCCTAGAACCCACAAGACCCTAGGATTATCCTTTTGAGTTTATAGAATACTAAATTACAAAATCACACACCCCAACTCTCAAACTCACTCAATAGTTGAGGCAAAACACAACTACACACGTATGTATGTAGGATTACAATAACAAAGAGCTAAACAATAAAAAGCTCCGACTCTTCACTCAATATGCTTTCACAATATATCTCTAAAGTGGGTGAATGGTCGTGGACTAAAGAGTCATCCTTATATAAGGTATCGTCAAACCCTAGCGTCGCCGCTTGGCTTGTATTCTCTTTCCTTGTGTAGAAGATCTTGCATGGCATCTAGGATATATTTTTTTGATTTTGAAAGGGAATAAATCTTGAGAGCAATATTCTAGTTACATAGGGGGTGAGAGAGAGAGATGAAAAATGACGCCCAGAAGGAGTATTAAACCCGCGCATAACTTCCAGCTAGCGGTCACTGGCTTTGAGTCTCTGGCGCATGAAGTATGCAGGGCCAGCGGTCGCTGGGCCCTGGCCTCTGAATATTTCTGGCGCTGCACCCCAGCGCCTGCTAGGGTGCCAGGGGGCGCTGACTCCTTTTTGTGCTCGTCTCCTTCTCGTGCCATGCTTGTCTCGCCCGACTTTGCTCCAACGACCTCGTCTGCACCAATCCTAGCCCAAATCATCCTTTTTCACTTCATCCTACAACAAACATAACCAAACAAGAACCGGCGTAAAAAATGAACTAAAATCAATACGAAAACATCAAAACTAAGACCTAGACATGACAACACAACGAGCTAAAACGCAACAAAAGCACACTAAACATTTAATTAGAGATAAATCGCCATAATTATGAAGATAAATCCGCTAGAACTTATCTTAGATTTGAGCCTTCAAAGCCCATAGTTCTAGCTTCCTTCATAGCCAAAAGCTTGTAGGAAGAACGATTATAAAACGGAACCCAGATCTCGTACTCGACGAGTTTAAATAAGAGAGTTGTAATCTCGTACTCAACGAGAATAAATAAGCGAGTTTTGGCTTGTACTCAACGAGGATAAATAATTGAGGGATTCGAGGTTAAGGGATTCATCGATCTAGCTTTGATCGATCGTGGACGTAGTGGGTTTTCCCGAACCACGTTAAATATTGTGTGTTCTTTTATATTACATTGCATTATTTTGATTCTTTGTTTATAACTCACCAGCGAGATTATCTAATTAAGAAAGTTGTGCATCTAGAATCAATATATTTAAAGAACACTCGATATAAACAAAATACGTTTTCTAAGTGAAAAGAACAGCCAAGAAAATACACACAGCTTCCGCACACGATCTGTGTTTGGACAGATCATCTGGTATACTCCAGTTAGCTGCCAGTCTATCTGCTCCTTGACAGATTACTCACCGCTCTGTGTTGAGAACTTATTTGAGCAGCTTGGATCTCTCTCTATATCAGAGGAGATCGACTGCTATTCCAAACTAGTTGTTCTGGTATAATAAGCGAGCTGCTTCTCAACATGTTGTTCACAGCCTAACGCGAGAAAGTTGGATTTGCTTAACGCGAGAAAGTTGGATTGTGGTGTATCCCCCCCCCCCCCCCCACCCACTCATACACCACACCTGCTCTCCCGAGACCCAACAAATCTCAGTAGAGATATTAGTGCATCAGTCAAAGACTAAATATAGAATGATGGATTCCTATCAATCTGTTTTAAAAACATATTTTTTTTGAACTGGTATATTCCTCCCTCTAATATATTAGATAAATTCATATCAGGACTACTATCTTAGTTTTAAGTAATTTATAAGAAATTCACATAATCTCTTCATATATATATATATATATATATATTCTCCATTGTATTATTAAAATGATCACATTTTGTGAAAAGTGACCAGTTATGTAAAGAAAGAAGAAATCTTGGCTTAATAAAACACTTTTTAAAGCACAAAGTATATATCAAACATTAGGTGACGTAAGTAACAACTGAAGTTGCGCATGTAATCTAAAATTAGTGGAGGTCTTGGTTTAGACAACCATATATGATATACCCCATGTTGAAGTTTAATATTTTAATTTACTACAAAATATATATTGATATTTTGGTTGACTAGTTTCGGTCCAATAGCCCAGTGGCCCGTGCAGGGCTACGTTGGGCTGAATATTAAGCGATCTGCTAACAATTAAGCATAAGGCCCGATGGGATTGGATCGAAACGGGTCGGACTTTAATAGCTCTACATTTGGTCTATCTAGGGTTTAGGGGTATGTATTGGTCAGTTCAGTTCAAAGATTATAAACTGAATCAAAAATTATTCAATCAAACTCGATTGGATTCGGCAGGTTATATTTTGAATCAAATCATAATTATATTTTATAATTTTTATGTTATATATAATTTATAGGATCTATTTTCATAACAATTGTATATTTTGAAATTTTCTAAATCTAAAATATATTATATAATTGTGTGTATATATACCAAAAACAATTATAATTATTTAATATTTATATTAATTATATATATTTAATATTTATATTATTAAGTTTTGGTCGGTTTGGTTACTGGCCGAATCGAAAATTAACTCAAATAAAAATCGAATCGAAACCAACCTAAAAATATTGATTCTGTCAATTTTCTTGATTATTAGATATAACTTAATGTGTTCGTGCCTAAAGTGGCATGTCACGTAAATAATACTCCCTCCGTCCCCCAAAGTGTGTTACGCATTTCCTTTTCGGGCCGTCCCCCAAAGTATGTTACATTGAAAACTTTCCATTTTTGGACATTGTTTTATCTCCCTTTTACCCTTTAAAGTTGTGTTATTTGCAAAATTGCCACATGTGGGCCCATTAATGTTTTTGTCTAATTTTTTTAACCCAACCCATTTTAAATCCTAACCTAGCCCAATTAAGACTAATCTAACAATAACCTAATCCACTAATACTAACCTAACCCTAATCCACTAATACTCAGTCATCCCTAATCTATCCGCCTCTCTTCTCGACTAACCTACTGCCTCTCTTCTCGATACTTCATTTCTCTGTGTGAAATACGAAACCCTAGTGCACAAATGGAACCCTTCACTTCTCCTTCGAGCTCTGTGATGGATGATTCCAAATCACCACCATTCGCTTCTCCTTCGAGCTCTCTTCACTTATCTCAATCAGATGTAGAAATTGCTACATCTACCCAATCCCTTTACCTTGAGCAGTGGATGGAACCATCCCATTTTTTGGGCGAGTTTGATACAATTGTGGAGGAAACATCTCTGGAGGGAGAGATTGGCTTAGATCTCGTAAGATCTAAGCCAACTCGGCCTCCAGATTCGATGATGGAGGAAACCCTAGATTCTGAGGCGCCTGAGAATCGAGAGTGGTCGGAGGAGAAGAAGAAGTGGTTCAGAGAGCTCGTTGGGATCTGGGTACCCTTGGTTGTTCATTTTCTCTTTGGTAAGGAAGCAGGTATAATCTTCTAAGTGCATGTTACTTATTTGGGCGTAGTTGGCCCCTGCTGTTTATGATTTGTGATATGGGCGTTAGTTGGCCTTTGCTGATCTACTTTTGGGCGTAGTTGGCCCCTTATTACCTGTTCTTGGGCGTAGTTGGCCCCTTGTTACTTGTTCTTGGGCTTAGTTGGCCTTTTCTCATCTGTGATTTGGGCGTAGTTGGCCAGTTGAGCTGTGTGAGCTTATTTGTGATATGTTCTTGGCCTCTTCATGTGATATGTACAGATACTGCACTTGTGCTTGCCTCTTGTGATATGTACAGATATTACACTTGTGTGAGCTTATGTGTTCTGTTCTCCATCCCTCTTCATGTGATATGTACAGATACTGCACTTGTGATTGCCTCTTGTGATATGTTATTGGCTTGTTGAGCTCTTGTGATATAGATACTACACTTGTGATCTTTTCCTATCCTCTTGTTGCCTCTTGTGATCTGTTGTTGCCTGGTGTGTTTGAACTGATAGTGATACTACACTTGTTCTTGCATCTTGTGATCTGTGCTTGCCTTGTTAGGTTATTTTCTGCATGAAACCATAGAACCTATCATCATGCCTCCACTGCATTGCTTATTTGTGATGTGAATTTGGAGACCAAACCCTATGATGATGGTCTAGATGTTTAAGGTAAATCTGAGGGTGTTCTTCACCATTTGCTTGTTTGTGATGTGGTTTTTGGAGGTTGATTATAGTGTTCTTGTGTGTTTCAGTGCTTTATACAGAGTCTGTGATGCATACAATATGTGCTGAGACTTTAATAACCCTACATTTGTGGCAAAATAAGTGTTTAGAGGCTGAACAACCACCATCACTATGTACAGTTGCTTAGCTTCCTAACCCCAGCCTATCCAAAAAACTTGAGATCATGAACCCTATCCAAAAAGTTTTTTCAAACTGTCTATACAGCAAACTGTTGTAAACTATATCCAAAAGCCAATGCCTAACCCCTATCCACTAAACCACTGCCTAAACATCAACCTCCTTCTCCAAAAGCAGTGACCAAGCTGTCAATGTTGTAATTAGCACCTCCATTGTTCTCTGGCCTGTTTAAGTACTCCAAGCACTCCCTTATCAAATCATCTTCCACCTGAAGACAGGTTGGAAGTGTTCCTGCCCTTGCTTGTCCTCCTTTTCCCATATGTGGTATCTTGTAGTTGTTGCCTCCCTTATGCTTCATTATTTCAGTTAAGCACCCTTGCAGTGTCAAGAAGACATTGTTGAGTGTGATTGCTGTTAGTTCTTGAAATGCTTGTTCCACATTCTTAACTAGATCATCAACACCTTTACATACTTTGTCATCTTGTAAGCTTTGTATAGCTCTGAAAAATCCTAGATCATTGATATTGCAATCTGGTGAGTTTGGTGGTTGACAAAGCAAGCTTATGTTGAATCCATCTGAAGTAGCTGCTTTAATGAATTCTGGATTAGTAGTTGTGATATGTGGTTTGGCATTATCCTGTTGAATGATGATGTGCTTTGATGCATTATTTGGCCATTTTGCTTTGATTGAAGGTATGATCTGCAAAATCAGATTAGTGATGCATTGAGTACTAAGTGTGTAACCTGTTTTTGCTAAATCAGTGATGCACTGATACTGAACTGATACTGATACAAATTTTGCACATGTTTAATGATGAATTTTGGTGCTGCATCAATGATGAACTGATTGGGATACAGATACTGCACATGTTTGATGATGATTTTTGTGCTAAATCAAATTTTTTGTAAACTGAAAACAGATACTGCACATGTTTTTAAAAACTTAGCACAATTTCTGAAAACAGCCCACCTTTGGTTTCAATCTGAAAACCAGTAAATGGTTACCTTGCTTATGATGCAGTCTCTTATTACATCCTTTGTGATGGATTGGATTGCTTTGGTCTCCATTGTCCCTTTCTTTCTGTTTTTGGAGTTCCTCTTGGCAGGTTCTAATTGTGTGAATGGGAAGATTCCAATCTTCCCATCAAACAAAACAGTACCATCTTCTGAAATCTGTGGCCTACTTACGGCACACATGAACATAACTTTGGTAATGTACCTCTTTGACTTGCAACTTCTGTGTGGTTCAATCTCATTCGGAAGCAAGTAGAACCCGTCACTTGCTTTTGTCATATAGAACCACTTCTCATCTATATGCACAACATTATGCATGCTATGATACTTCACACCTCCACAGCCTGCTCTTACCTCTAGGTGACTCATACTCCATCTTAGTCTACCTATCTTATTTTGCATAGTTAGTGTAGGTTTGATTGCACTTGTGTGAGCTCTTATCTTTTTTTCTTTTGCCCAGCGACCTACCACACTCTTACTCACACCTATATTATTTGCCAACTTCCTAATAGAAGATCTCTCAAGATATGTAAGTGCTCTAACTGCCTCTTCATCTATTTGTTTTTTATCGACATGCTTACATCCTTTTTGCTTGCTTTGTAGGTGGACAACCTGACCAAGACGAAGCTGCCGCTTCGTAGCTTGCCAAATCCTCGACACAGTCTGTCTAGTGACTGTGAAGGTGGAGGCAGCTTCATTAACTGCTCCGCGCCTCAATTCTTCCCCATCAAGATGCCTCAACAACCACTGCGCAAGCAGATTTCTTTGCTCGTCACTCAGCTTTTTCTTAATCACCTTTGTAGATGTAGACATATTTAATGCAGCTGCTTATTTTGTGGAGTCAGTTTTTGTAAGAGAGAATGAGAAGAGAGTTAAATGATGTTTGTAAGATGTGATTTTGCTACTTAAGCATTTGTAAAAACAGAAATGTGGTTTGAATTTTCCCTCCATAATTTACCTCTTCATTTTTGTTACTTAACCCCTTCTTCCTTCTTTTTTTCAGCGCCATAGCAAACATTCTTTTTGGCAGTTTAATTATGTTGTTTAATTATTTAAGTTAATTATGCAGTTTGATTATTTAAGTTAATTAATGAATCTGATTAATTAATTATAGCCTTTAATGATTAATCTTTAAGTTAATCAGATTAATTAGAATTTGTTAAATCAGTTTAAGCATTAAAATTTAAATCAGATTAATCAAATTAAATTAGCTTTAAAAAAATCAGATTAAATCAATAATGGTTAAACTTAAATTTAAATTGTCTAAATTGTTAACTATGGATTATTGTACACTAAATCTATTTTTAACTAAATATAAGTGGGACCCAATCTCCACTCACAACACACCTTTCTTACACACTATACACTAAGTCAATATTTTTTCTTAAAATCCGTGAAGGTCAAAGCGTAACACAAAATGGGGGACGGAGGGAGTAATACATTTTTGATAAAAATTTATAATTTTTTTTTTACTTTTGACTATGATTTAATGATTAGACTATAGTTTAATATTTATTTTATATAAATTAATAAAAAAAATAAAATTATTAAAAAACAAATAGTATAGTGATTTTTATATTTTTATAGCATTACGTGACATTGTTATATCAGTCGCGATTAAGTTAAATTGTTCCCGTCTTAGTTAAGGAGTTGTCCTATAATACTCTTATGACCTAGAAATTTCATCAACTTAACTAGATATTATATTAATATATTGATAAATTAATATTTTATGAATTATCTTCTGTAATTTAGAATTATAATTTTAGATCAAGTTATGATGATTAAAAAATTGGTATATAACATTTTTATATAATTAAAAGTAAATAAATTCATACATGATTAATATTTAATTAAATTCATGTATCTACCAACTCATAATCAATTAAATGTATATTTTATTAAAAATATAAATACTATAACTATTTAAATATATATTCCTGAATTTTGGATCATATAAAAAAAATTACTTCTGTTAGAAATTAAAAAAAATCTCAAGCAACTATTTTAATAAGTCAATGTTTCTATTTTTTCTACAAATTAATTTTCACATTTATGAAATAATGGAATATATTTAAATTCAATTTAATCAATCTCAATTATTGGTTCTAGATAAATTGTGCCTATATTTAGTTTTCTTTTTTTACATATAATTCATTTCTCATATAAATCTAATCCTATAACTATGTACCCAAATATAGATTTAATTGGAAAGGCATGGATGAATTCTTCCTAGATTGTAATTTTATAAAAATCAAATATAATTGTATTTTAACAAGTTAGCATATATAGTATTTATAATTAAAATATTTTAAGACTTATTAATTTATAATTTTATTAGGACATGTATTTCTAAAGGGATTTTCCTAGAAATTATTTTATTATCATATTAGCATTGGTCAATTTTTTACTGGTCATCTAGCTTGGAAATGTAGAAATTTATTATTTTAGAAAATTTATTAATTTAAAGAGTATTATATTTAGTACACTGGATGCTCCTCTCCATTAGTGTATAATTTGGGAACAGAAAAAGTATTAAACACAATTTTTTTTTCTTGCATTCCTATAACATTATGTATAAAAATAGTGGTGGGTTGGTACAATATATCGATATTTTTTTCATTGTATCCAATTGTTGGTATGTCATTTTTTATATTGTTATCTTACCAAATATTTTGGTATATCGATACTGGTATATCGAAAATTTGATATTAAAGAAATTAAATACCGATACCATACCGAATTTTGATATACCAATATATCAAAATTCGGTAATGCAACGAAAATAATGCATTCCATACCTAAAATTATGCCGAAATATTGTGAATACATTTATTTTATATTTTATCTTATACTAACAATCACTTATGAACATAAAATATAAATAAACTTATCCTTATGAATTATATTAATATTAATTGATATACAACAATTACATACGACTCGATTTAAGTAATTTTATTAAAATTATATTTTAATCTTATGTGAAATTATCATCAAATTTTTTTGATAAAATTTTAAACTATTATAATTTTCCTTATTAATTAATAATCTAATCCAATTAATTCATAATAAATATATTTTAAAATTAATAAATAAGAATTAAAATATATCTACTAAACTCATTAGAATTATCTCGATTTGATTTATATACAATTCAATAGCAATATTTGGAGGTATTCAACAATAGCAATATTTGGAGGTATTCAGCTTGAATATTTGATTCAATTATTAATATATATATATATATGTATAATTAACTATATATTAATATCGAATCAAATATTATAAATTTTTATTTGTATTTGAATATTAATAAAATGGGATAATGTATATAAATACAAGAATTTATTCACATTTTCTGTTATTGAAAACAATTTATAAAATCTGACTTCTAATACACAAACTAACGATTTGTAGTAATTAAATACATCGGGTTTAATTGTGTCAAAATTAAAATTATTTGGACCCGATTTTCCATGCCATCAGCTGACATGGAAAATCTTTTTTTCTCTCTTTTTTTAGCGATAATTGTCTATAAATACAAGAACTATTCACTTTTTTGGTATTGCACACGATCTATGAAATCCTACTTCTAATACACGAACTACCAATTTCGAACCTTCATTTATGTTTGAAATTGAACTGAGAACTGAGTTTGCTTCTCTTAGATGGCTCCACATGTATGTTTCTTGTCAAACAGTTATAGATTTTTGATTCGTTTATTGTTCGGAGATTTTATACCCATTTTGTGATTGACGAGGATGTTGGAGGGCTTGAGGTCGCGGTGGATTATTTTGTACACGTGGAAGTACTCGAGGTGGCGGGGTCGCTCTCGCTGTGGACCATCTTCAAGGCATAGACGGCTGAATTTTGCTTGTGCCTTACTTTGTAAACGGTTCCGCCGTTTCCATGACCGAGAACCTGGAGCTTCTCGAGGTCGGCAGGTAACATGGCGGTAGCGGAGGAGGCGGCGCAGACAAAGGCGGTGGGACGAAGAGGGGGGAGGGGGGAGGAAAGCAAGAGCAGAATGAGGCGGTGAGTGACCTTGAAGACATAGAAAAAGAGAAAAGAAGTTCATGTTAACTGATGACATGACAAATCGAGCCCAAATAATTCTAATTTTGACTAAATTGAGCCTGATATATCCAATTACTACAAATCGGTAGTTTGTGTATTGGGAGTCAAATTTTGTAGATCGTGTGCAATACCATAAAATGCGAATAGTTCTTGTATTTACAGACAATTTATCCCTATTAAATTATGAAAATTATATTTTTTTTCAATTTAAATTGTAAAATATCGAATACGAATACGAATACGAGTATTTGAACACATATGTCGAATCAAATTAAAATTATTTGATTCGTTTACAATCCTATTTATGAGTTATATTTATGGTAAGTGAGAAAAGTGAGGTGGGACGGAGAGAGTACTATAACATCTTTTATATTATAGTTATATTTAAATTATAATTTTATCCAATATAAAATAAAATTTATGTAAAATTAATATTAAAAATTAAAATATATAATTTTTTGATAAATATTAGTATATATATACCTAATTTTAGGTACGTACCAAAAGTTCAATACAGTTAGGTATATCGCGATATGATCAAAATTCATAGCGATACGGTATCGAAAAAAATTGGTGTACCATTAATTATGGTATTTTCGGTACAATATTCCCTATATGCCGATTTTTTTGGTATATTTATTCACCCCTGTATAAAACATTTTTTGTACCACATTTTTTTGCTAAATTTAAGATATTAAACCAGATCCGTAACTCACTAAGTGAAGCCGGAAATTCATCTTACAGTACTTCAAATGGGAAAAAAAGAAAAGAAAAGGTAAGAAATGTATTAGAAGAATAAATATGGATAAGGTTTAAAATAGGGAAGTACATATGGGGTGTTGCACAATAAGGATGCAAGTGAGTGTGAAGTATTTATTTATGTTGAGTTCAAAGAATCTGATCAGACTATGGTCTCCTCTCCTGCTGATTTAAATGAATCTTGGAGTTGTAGATCTAAGAAAACAAAACAAAATATAATTAAATATAATGAAAACCTGAATTTCAAGAAACCCCACCCGGAAATATCGCTCAAGGCATGCATATGCGAATGCACATTCTTGCTGCCACTTTTAATTTACACTCTTAATTATGTTTTTTTTTTTGTAGTTTTGCCTCGAAAAAGAGCTTGTCCTCATAACTACGCACGTGCCTACCATAATATATATAACTTACAATGTTATTGATAATACTCCATTCATCTTAACATTTTGATTAGCATCCAATTTTTACCGGTTATTTTTAGGATAAAAATTAAAATATTCATAAAAAATAAAATTTACATACTAAAAATAAAAAATAAAAATACCTACCCAAATAAGCATGTGAGAAAATTCATCATGTGCTCATATATTTTATTTCACAAAATAATTTAAATTACATGAGTACATAATGAAATTCCTAATATTATCATGTAACTTGATCTTTTATTTTTAAATAGGTATTTTTATCTTTGTTTTATAAAATTAGTGAATAATTTTATCCATTAACCTTTTAAAATTTACAAGAATCTAATCTTTTATTTCAACTTTATATACAAATTCAATTAAAATATAAATTAATTGAGATAAAAATTCATTAAATACTTCTTTCGTCCCATTAATAATGACATAACTATTTAACCAAAATTGTGAGAGCTTAGTTTGTGATCGAGGGACTAAATAATATACATCAACTTAAACTTCTTGAATAGGTACATGTATCTAGTCAAACTGGTTGAAAAAATTATGAAGATAATAAGTATTTACAACCTTTTCATGTTTCAGTTTCATGCTTTAATTTTTTACTCTCTCACAAGGTTGAATGTAAACCACATCTTAATTATTCCAACATTTGAAACTCTTGTTATTTTATATAGAGAGGAGTATATAGTGTATGAATAATCAAGGGTATGAAGCCAGAAAACACTGATATTGATGGAGAGGTATAGTTTTCAAAATTCTGACCAGATGATTGAACTATGATTGATATATATAAAATGGCAGTGATCTGATGATTGTATAAGTTTGTGTTTTCTTCATCCAAAATATCCAAAATGAGGGTTAAGAATATAACCACCCTATCTTGCCTCTCATGTACAATTTCACTATTACTATTTTTTCTTTCTCCATCACACTCTAAAGATGGATAAAAATAGTAAAATTATAATTTAAATAAGAGACATGAATAAAAAAGAAGAAATTTAAAAATTGATTATATTCATTTGAAAAAAATAAATTTATCTCTTAAAGAAAAACAACGAGTAAACAATTATAAAACATATTAGTAATTGGAATGAATATGAGTCTAACCCTAGTATGAATGGTTATTTATATATGTAATTACAGTATATATTTAACGGTTATTTTAAATATGAATGTATATAAGTGGTTCAGTGAATTCAGTGAATAGAAGGAAAGCCCCAAAAACCTTTGGACGTACGAAGAAATCTTGGAAACAAGAGCTCAATGCCTCGTCTTTGCAACTCGTCTCGTGAAATATTTTGAAAGATTCAATTGCTTTAATGAAACCCTTTGTTCATGCAAGCATGTGTTATTCAGGGAGACACAACTGTACTAATCTCATCACAGATTACTATGAATATTATATATATATATATATGTATATATATTTAACCAGATTTATAGGTAAATGCATACACTATGATTAGGTCTAAAACTGGAGAATCTCCAGAAATATTACACTTTAATTTAATTTACCCTTTCTTCAGATCCATTACCACATTCTTACAAAATACTAGCTATATTTTAGTGCAATTCTCAATACATTTGTTAACTGATCAACAACATGAGCACTATTTTGCTATTGATAATAGAATCAAATTTAGCATTTTGATATTGGACGATCATCAAGTAAAAGAGTATCTAATAATGTATATAACCAAAAGAAATATTTATACTGAAAATTCTTCACTATTACCATCATTATCAAACTGATCAAACCACAATTAATTAAAACAAACCAACAAAAACGAAAACCTGATCACAACGCAATAAAAGTGGTTCTAATAGTGCAAAAGAAGAGAATAAATTATTTCCCCAATAATTTACTCCATTATCTTCTAATTAAAATTATAACTCAAGAACATAAGGATTGATTAGTTTCTCAACAACAAATTTGATCTAATTAGTACCTCGTTCATATATATGTTGTCAGTCCGGCTTTAGCTAGAAGGGCAAGCCCTCCCCGTCGTCGGCGGACTACGTCGTATTCCGCCGTTAATAATTCTAGAAGGGGGGCCTTCCCGTCGCCCAGAACTCGTCGTTCTGCATCTGAACGGAGTTGAGAAGATTTGGGGGCATCCCCTGCAATAACGACGGCTCCCCCATAATCTCCGGCAACTCGCCGCCGCCCTGGGCCCCATTATTCTCCTCGTTGTCCAGCGGCAGCCGCTCGTATGCCGCATTGCTGAACGAGGCCGCCATGATGATGACCGGCCCCGCGGCCAGTAGTTGCCCGGCCACACTGCCCCCAACTACTTGCCCCTGGCCGCCTGCGAGGTAGACGGTGAGGCCGGTAGCGGCGGGCGGCGCTGGAGGCGGCAGGAAGGAACCGGCGAGGGAAAGGATCTCGAAGCGGCCGTGCAGCGTCACCACCGCTCCAGGGGAGGCCGGCTGCCGCAGGGTGACATTTGCGACGCTGCCGGCGCCGCTCATGATGCAGACGCCTCGCTGGCGGCTGCGGGCGAAGCCGGCCACGGCCTCCATGATGTCACCGCCGTCGGCCACCTCCATCACGTGGGTGCGGAGAGCGTTGGCGCTGTCACGGGAGATTATGATCGGAGGCTTGGACTTGTTCTTGGACCCAGCGGGGCGGCCCCGAGGTCGCCGGCCGCTACTGCCGCCATCGCCTGCGGAGGAATCGCCGCCGTCGTCGAGGGGGCGCTTGAGACCCATGTGGAGGGCGGAGGGGGATTCGCTCTGCTCGTCTTGATCGGAGCTTTGGTGGTGGAATTGGTGCTGCTGCAGATTGAAGTGATCCCTTGTGTGGAACGCCGGTGGCAGAGAAGAAGAGTGATTATTATTATTACTATTATCCATTTTCCTCTTAGCTTGATGCTAAATCTAGAGAATCTAGAGAGGATTGGATTGAGGGTTTTCTTGAGAGTTGCTTTTTGTAGCTAAATTTTATTGGGTCTTTCCCTTTAGGGTTCTTTAGTGGGATCTTTGGGTGTCAACCACCAAATTCAGAGACCAATCGCCACCGTTAATTCCCACTTCCGACAACCATTGACGGCGGCGCTAAGCATGAGAGATCTGAGGTGGATTAGTTTGTTGTCTGAATCTGAGGAGGATTTATGAAATTGTGTGGTAATCTTGGATCTCAAAAACTTAGGATGATTAGGGTTTGATTCCAAACAAAACAATTAAACCACCTCTCTTTCTCTCTCTTTCTTTCACACATGACACACCTATCAATTATATTTATGTTAGCTCCATATATATCACTAAATATTACTCATATTTTATAATTACGTACGTAATTAAATGTTTCACTTTTATTTTCAAATTTTATTTTCATAATTAAATTTATTATTTTAATTAATATTTATTAAAATAAAAATATAACAATCATAATTAAAACTCCTACGTCCATCAAAATGGTTTACATTTTGACCGGGTACAAATTTTAATAATATGTATTAGATTAAATAGAGATGTGTAATTAACGGAGTTTGAGTTTCACTTCAAATATTATTTTAAATTGAGTTGTGTGTAGTGAGTAGTGGAAACTTACTATAAATGGAATGTAAATGTAATACCCGAGTATTTTATACCTGACTTATAGGTGTTTAAAAATCCTAAGAATAAATTTTTGGATTAGAAACTTTATTTTGAAGCTTGCTGCCAAGTTTCAGCGAAATCGGAGACCAAATCTCCGCTCTTTCGAGAACCGGCTTATACTTTTATAACCGGTAACAAGAGCAAATACGAGATTCATTCGAATGCCCGGATTTGAAGTTCGAGACGAGATATGGACAAAGCGCGATAATTTACATACACTTTTATCGCGATACGGACCATACGCGGAACTTTTTATTTTTCGCCGTCCGGTGAATAGTAAAACCGAGAACTCGAGAAATCGAGAAAACTCCTATTTATCGATTTTGATAGCACGAGTAATGAGCAAATTCTCGAGAAGTTTAATAAAATGAATTTCAGAAGAAACGGAGTTTTAAATTGATATTTATCAAGAAATCGAGAAAAAAGCATTTTCTCGATTTATGTGCAATTCGATTGGGCCAAACCCCGGCTTTAGTTAACGAGAGACGAAGATGTTTTAATGAGTAAGAAAGTCGAGTGTGTTGACTCTCGTTTCAATCGAGATAGATAAATGACGAAATCGGACCGAAATATCTAAGAGGCGAAAAGACGATTTGGACCCCGAATATTTAGATATTTTGAGGGGCAACTTGTGGCCTATAAAAGACCACAAAAGTCACCCCCAATTCAGATTTTTACGTGAGAAAGCAGCCTCATCTCTACACTTATTGGGGTGAACAAAGAAGAGAAAAGGAGGAGGAGTTTTGCTCCGATTCTCGTCCCGTTCGTCTCGTTTTTCCGATTTCTTCGAAATCTAATCCTATAGAAAGGTAGCTCTCGATCTTACCTACGTTTCTACGGTTTTATTTTCATGTTTTGAGCTTGATGAAAAAGTGAAATAGGGGCTGCCCTTTACGATTTTTATCGAGTCAAGCCCGAATCGAAAAATGTCGAGAATTAATGTTGCTCGTGTAAGTTAGATAAACTTGTATATTAAGTTTCAAGGCAATCTAAGCATGTTAGGTTTTGAGAAGTTAACTTGAGCTCGTCGTTTTATATGTTTTCGATTTTTCTCGAATGGATCGAATAGACGAGCATGTATGTAGGTTATATACGAGTATTATGTGAATTTACGGAAATTAATCGAGCATGTTTAAAAAAAAAAAAAGAAAGGGGCGACAGTTTCTGCCCGGGTTTTGTCTCATCGTTTTAAGTACAGAATGAGTAGAATTTTTAACATAATAAAATACTAGATCGAGTTAGGAGTAATCTCCAACTTGAATCACCCAATTTCGTTGTGTTTTCGATTTGTTATGAATTTTTCAAAATGGTTGCGCAAACTGTCAATTCCAGCGAAAATTTAGAAATTTATCTAACTTTGAAAATTCGTGAAAAATAGAGTAAAATGATTTTATGTGTTTTGTCTTCGGATTATAAAACTTTACGATATTATGGTCACTTTAAAGTTTGATTTGTTACAATTGGAATTATTTCCAATTTATTATGATTTTTCAAAGTCAACTACTCATTTAGCTTGAACATGTGTTGAGCATGTTGTGAATTTATCGGATTTTTCCGTCAAGTGTGCAAAAATAAATTGAAAATAAGCTTAGTGATTACATGGTTATAATCATTGTTGCGTTTTGTTTCATTTGTATGAGATATTAATGTGGCCCACAAGGGGTCGAAAAGAGGTTGATTTACCCACAAGGGGTAGGCCCACAAGGGGTCGGGTCCACAAGGGACCGATGATAGTCTTATTTAATCAGCTAAGCCAAAGAGGTTCATTACGTTATAGTGTATTAAAGTTTCATGATATTCAAAGATGTTTTGATATTAGACGAGCATGAGTGCCGAGAAATGATCGAACATGAAGTTATGTGTTTAATCAAAGTCAAAACATGGTTTGATTAGAAATCATCGAACGACCCTCCTAGAATTTAAATCCGAAACTCGAACGATAGCCGAGTTAAAAGAACCGAGAATAATTCTCAAATAACAAAGGATAATAATTCCTTACACCTAGAGAATATTAGATGCACTCGAAAATGTTATCTCACTTGAGATTTCTTTAAAGGGTACGACGAAAGGTCAGGACCGCAGTTCGAGAAAGAAGCAGTCTTCAGTCAAGACGATCCAAGTAGGCTTTTCTTATACAAACAAAAATATGTGTGTTTATCCGCATTTATGTTATTTCTTTTCAAATAGCTTTTGAATTGAAAATATGTTTCAAGTATTGTCTTGTCATAAAATGTTTATGATTTTCGTATGATACCTATCTGCTCAGTGAAGTTAAAAGAATTGAATTCGGGTTCTAGTGGGATAACAATCCTACTAGGACTAGTGTACACAAAGTAACCGTGAGTCATCGTGCGGGTTGGCCGGTTAAAGTGACCGTGAGTCATCGAGCGGGTTGGCCGGTCAAGGTGTTCGTGGAAGGTGGCCACCTTCCCGACACAAAGAAGAAGAAGTTACAAATATGGTAGATTACTAAAGAACTTAGACAGCTGTCGAATTTTAAGATTTCACAAGAAGGATTTTAGTGAACATAGGTTCTTTAGAGATAAAATCCCTATGTTTCACTTACAATGGCATGACAATTATATATGTATGAATGCGATTTCGGCATGTGTCTACTGAGTACTTTTGTACTCAGCCCTGCATGTATTTATAAATGTGCAGGTTGAGGTACGTGATGAATGGAGGTGCTATGTCAGGCTTGTCAGTCTTTTGCGTAGTTGACCTCTTGGGGGTTTACGTGTCTTCATACACGTGGACTTATGTAGATCCTTTTCCGCTGCAAGAGGTTTCATCAATTATTGTTGACGTAGGTGTCAATTCAGAGTTAAACTCTTTGTTATGAACTAAAACTCAGTTATCGAAATATCCTTTTGCCTTAGTGAAAGTCCACAGTTTCCTTTTTACCCTTTATTTAATTATTTTATAGTCGCGTATCCCAACTTTGCCACCAAGGGTGAAGGACGGTCGTGACAGTAAATAATTTTAGCGGATATCTCAAAATGACAAAATGTAAATTATTTTTGTGGACGGAGAGAGTATTACCTTTCTGCCCTTAAATGTGTTCATGTTTTCATTTTGGATTGTGATATAAAAAATAGGGTGCTATATGATAACTACTCACTTCCCTAATGTAAAAATGAAAAATGCCCCTTTTATAAACATATGAAAAATGCTCAATTTTATTTTAAACTATCTAAACTACCCTTAGTGAAAGATAGACTGATCTTATTTTAGTAAAATAATGGCAATGATTGATAATTATTATGTTTTTTTTGTATTTTAGTATTAATTATATATTTTCTTATTTTATTTAGAATTAATATAGCAATTTGAAATTACATTCAATTGAGAAATTATGTTAAAAATATTATATTAATTTCATAATTTTTTTGAAATAAAAAACGATAATCAAGACGACAATTAAGATATTTTCTTATTTTTTAGAATTAATATGACAATTGAAATTAATATAGGTAAATTACAATAATATTACATCTGATTGAGAAATTATTTTAAGAATAATATATTTACATTCAAAATTTATTTGAAAAAAATATCGATAATCAAGACGACAATCGAAACATTAATTTTCAATACAATAATATTTATAATTGAGACATCATATTTGCACTCAACACCTCACATACTTATTATATATAATCTTTGATGTCATAACATATTTTATTTGAAAAAAAACGAGAGAGACAAAGACGAGAAGGAGAAGGAGAGAAGAAGATTAGAAGAGAAGGAGAAATCCACACGAAGTGCTTGTTTGGCCAAACGAAAGAGGTATTGTGAAATTTAAACCCGTAGTTTTAAAGTATAATGTGTTATAAGGTTAACAAGCAAAAACGTTGTCGTGAAAACATGTATTTTCTGTTGTTATTTATGCAAACATGACATATTTACTTTCAAACGTCCAGATTTATATATTTATATGAACTTTGACGATGAGATTTTATTGATTTAGAATGATCATAACATGTAAAGTACATGCTCAAAAACCTTTCCGCTAAAATCTAAAGAAATATCAAAACCCGATTGTGATTTATACATGAATGATGTGACACGACCGAGTTTTACTTTTCGTAGGTAATTTCACGATCAGGTTTTTATAAATTGATAATTTTATGATTTTATGATTATAAATATATATTTTATTGTTTAGATGGACGGGTGGAAGTGTATAAACGTAAAGTACAATGATTATTGGGAAGGCGATGATATCGATGGTTACGAATGGTCCACTCCTATTTCCACAGATCCAGTTAAGCTTGAAGAATTGAGATACAATATACAACAGATACTGTGAGATTCTGGGATGTCTACAAATTTCGAGATTTACCTTATATCAACATATAATGGAAGTAAGCATCGCTTGTGTAATGATGATTCTTTCAATAGTTCGCTTTGGGACGAATGGAATCCGGTGGCGTAATTGGAGATAAGCAATGCCACACACGATGTGGAATCTTCGAGTAGAGATTCGTATTTTATGGGGACGTCGACATATAGTACTCAACATGGAAAAGGCTAAACGCATCCAGGTCGTCTGCAAGCATCCATATCCAGGAATCGATCCTGACACTCGCATCAGCCCCACGAAGAAATAAGAAAGCAACGAGCACGTGCGCTATATGTTTGTGAACTTCTTAAACACAGCAGTAGCTGTCATGGTTGGTATGTCGTAGAAAGCAGTATAAACCTCCACGTGCCCTATATCATAAGTATAGCACGTGTCAAAATAGGAAGGTCCGAATAGTAGACCGCTAATCAAGCAGAATTCTTTGACACCCAAACAATAATGACACCCATTCACAACAAAGTGTATACCTTCATTATCATCATCATTTCCATAAACCATACGCGCCACCAAGCATGATAGAGCATTCAAACTCTTTTGACCCAACCTCAAGTCAATAAAATGGTCGATGTAGCCATCTATAAACCGGTGTAATAGCGGCTCACCTCCTACAACCCTCAATGTTTGGACAATTTGATCTAACATTATTTCCTTATAATAGTTATTGACTACTATACTCGAGTTCACAAGCCGAGGTCTAATGTAACGTATCTAAAATACCAAAAATCCAAAAATAAGTCTTAATCATAGATAATCAAATTTAAATTTTTAAGAATATTCCTAAAATCATGTATTCATTAATTAAATCAAATTAAATTAAATAAAACTGTAATTTAATATATTATTTAAAAAATTAAATGAGAAGTATAATTAGAAATGAAAACTTGGTCGGGTAAAAAAGCCCGACTACAATTATCAAAACCCGGCCATCCAAGTATACCTATATTTGGCCGGGGTTTTTAAACCTGACCAGGTTTTTATTTTAATTTATATTTCTAATTTTATTTTTAAATAATACATTAAATTCATTTAATTATTTAATTTATTTTCATTTAATACTAATTTAATTATGACGTGACCATTATTTTATGATATTAACGTATCTAAAATTTCAAAAATCCTAAAATAAGGCTTAACCATAGATAATCAAATTTTAGTTTTTATGAATATTCGTAAAATTATGTATTCATTAATTAAATCAAATTAAATTAAATAAATACATGAATTTGATGTATTATTTAAAAATAAAATTAGAAATTAAAATATAAATTAAAACCTGGTCGGGTACAAAAAAACCCAACCAAAGTAATCAAAAACCCGGCCAGCCGGATTTATGTAAATGTGGTCAGGTTTTTGTTTACCCGACCAGGCTTTTATTTTAGTTTATATTTCTAATTTTATAATTAAATAAGATAACTTGGGTAGCAAGTCAAGTTCTTCTTGTTAAGAAGAAATAAACTTACTCAGATAATCCCTTAGGTCGTGATTAACAAAGATTAAGTATAACTTTGTAAGTTAAACTCAAACTAAGTTGTGTGTGAAATTTGGTGGTTAATGCTCTTTATTAAGATGAAAACAGTTTTCTTTATTCACAATATTAGCAAACCAATTTCAGATATGATATGAAGAAGATGATAAAACAAAACAAATAAGAAAATAAAGAACACGAGTAGTTAACGTGGTTCGGGATAAACTGTCCCCACGTCCACGGCTCGATCAAGAACTAGATCGAAAATCTACTATGCTCTCCTTTCTTTTTACTTGTTGAGTACGAGCCACAAGAAAATATCAAATTTAGATATTGTCTAGTGATTACACTTCTTCTTCCAAAGATTGAGAACTACAATCTAAGGAATACACTTTCTTGGAACTAAACTAGACCCTAACTTTGGTTTTGAAAATATTTTTCCAGAAAATACAAACTTCAAGTGGTGGTAACACTCAAGAGAATTCTGAGATGTTCTAGTGTTTTTGAGTGATGGGGAGCTTGAAGATTTTTTAGCAGAGTAATGGAAGTTTCTTTCGTTTGAATTATCGTACTCATTTCTGGAAGTGATGGTGGTATATATAGATGCCATTGCTGGAACTAGCCGTTGGAGAAGATGAAGAATCCTTCTACTTTGCATTAAAGGCATGACACATTTGTAGAAGCACGCGTCGCCTGTATTGTGTGAAGTAACCACCAATCACGTGATTTTCCAGTGTTTTTCCATACCTAGAATGATTCATCGTACAATTAATATGATATTGTTGTACTTCATTCCTTAAAATATCTTCTTTGATGTGAAAGCACAATGAGTGGTTGACTTATGACAAATTTAGGTATGTTGGCAGTCCACCGTAGTTAATGTGGGGGGACAACTAGCTGGATTTCTTCAAACAGATCGTTTCCAACGATCTGTCCATCGAGCTGTCCATCAGGTATTAATTTGTTTGATACCAAATTAATACTTTGATTATTTTTATTCATTCTTGAGTCAATCTTGATTCATGCAGCAATCTAGATTTGTGACATATTGTTTAGAAAACGATATGTTGGTTCTAAGAACGTTTACTTGAGATGATTCAAGTCTTCAAAGATCCTATACTAGATAACAACTAGTTCTATAGGACATGTGATTTTTCTGACCACCTGTTCTTTTATATTTGCTGTTGTTCTAGAAAATGCAGATCGTTCCTATAAGTGAGTTTAAAACCACAAACTCCCTTTTACAATGTTGATCTGATAAAATCTATTCTAGATAAAATGATTTCTAAAACCATGACAAGTATAAATGACAGCTAGCTGCAGGATTAGGGATAGATTGTTAAACCAACAATTTGTTCCTAAATAATTTAACTAGCTATTTACAATGAACACATACTTATCGATATAGTGATCAATATGTCCAGGATAGCTTTATATGAAAAATACAGATCGTATATCTAACGATCAACTTCTTTTATAATCAAGTTCTTCCTTAAAAGATGACATTGACCACTTGGTTTTAAAGATCTTGAATTAACTAAGTGTTGTTTCAATAAACATCCTCAAAACATAATTGAATTCGTGGGGTTCCCAACAATTTCCCAATTTTTGATGATGTCGAAACTACACCTTTCATAATTTTTCCTAAGTGTTGAAACAACAGATAGTTTATAGCAAGTAGTAGATATGCATAAAAAAAAACAATAAATAACAAACATAAAAACATTGCCTGGACAAAAAGATATTGTTATCAGGTTGTTTTTAGGAACCAAAAACTTCAAACTTTCATTGATGAGAGCAACAATTTATAGATGGAAAGAATTAATGTAGACATCTAGCTGTGAAAATAGATTACAAAAAGTTTGAAACTTAAAAGCATCTTCATTGTGGAGGTGGTTGTTGTTGATCCTTCTCCTGGGACTGTTATTGTTGATGTTCAGGGAGCTGTGCTCTTCTCCTCTTGACCAATTCTCTCTTTCTTAGCTCGAAGGGCACAATAAAAATAGCCGGCATATATCTCGTTGAATATCCTCATGTAATCTTGATTGTCCAGATCGATGGGATAATCCATGTGTTGAGAAGCTTGATTAACGACGTTGAGGATGTAGGTGTGATCAACTTCTATAGTTTTAGGAATCCTTGGAGGCACCATTGTTGTTTTCTTAGGAGCAGTGAGACTCACATTGGTCATAGCAGACTGTCTGAATAGATAGTCATTAAAAGTTTGATTCTTGTGTTTGCTCAAGTACTCCCTAAACATTTACCGAACCACCTTGATATTGTGGTTCCATTAGGTAGTAATACTCCCTGACAAAGCCCTTGAAAATATTTCCCATTCTCCTGCCTTCTTCTATGAAGCCAAGTTAGATTTTGTGGCTCAGAGAGTTGAAATTTGTCAAAGAAATTGAAGATGAGATTTGTCGGTTCATCTCCTTCCTCTGAAGTCGAGCTGTTCTCCTTTGTTTTGGCATCTATCTCCTTCTATCTCTCTTTTTTCGCTCTCCATAATTTCCTGAACTCAAGATTGTCAATCTGTTCTAGTTTATAACTAGCCAAGAACATCTCTTCCTCCTCATCTTTGTCTGAGTACTCCTTCTTTCCTTTCTTTTCAGCAGCTAGCGTAACATCATTCTCCTCTTCTATCCTTCTTGCCTACTCAACATTTTCAGCTTTTAACCTCCTTCGCTCAGCTAGCTGTTTGGTAGTTAGTTTCTTCTTGGCAGTTGGCTTCTTCTTCACAGCTGGTTTTCATTGAGCAGCGGGCTGTTCATCTTTACCTTCCCCCTTTTCGACTCATCAAAGAAGTCTTTAGAGACGATGATTCATAGGGCAGAAAGCTATTCTTTCAATTCTTTGAACTTATTTTTAGCATCCTCCTTGTATTGCAAAAATGTGGAAATGTTCCCATTTATATCATTGAATTGCTTCTCATTCCCTTTGTTGTAGTTGGCTAGCTTGACCTGCAGATCGCTGCCCATAGCTTTCATCTCCTTGATATTTTTATTTATCATGTAAGTGTCATCTCCTGTGACAACATCTGCATCATTCAAAGCCTTGGGTAATAGGTCTTTGAGCACGATTGACACTTCTTGTTTGACAACAGCTGGAATAGTTGTTTTCTCCATGTCAGTGTATTGTTGCTCCACAGCTTTCTTGACCTCCTCAACCATTTTTCCACCTGCCTCCTTCAATTTTTCATCACACTTCTCGACTTCAGCTTTGTACAGCTCGAAGCGTGTGTCGTTGGCCTCCTTGTATTTGTCAAACACGTCCCTATCCCCATCCAAATCCTTGTGTAATTCCCCCGACAAGCTGTTGTGAGCTCTTTGGTAATTTTCTTCAATAGTGTGGAGAGTTTTTTCGGCTGCAGCAAAGATAAAGTTTGCAAGAGCAACACTCCTATCATTGATGTGAATATGAATCAATTGACTTATTTGCTCATAAGTCATGGGCCCAGAGAGAGAGGAAATCAACTCATCAAGATAATAATATGTATAATCAGTTGGAGTTGTTCCCTTGGTATCTCTGAAGCACATATACGCCATTTTGGGCAGCGTATGCGTATTAATACGTATCGAATACGCGATACGTTAAAATATGTCAAAAATACGTATTTTTCACGTATTTATTTTAATTATTATTTTTAATTATTTTTTAATTATAAAATACGTATTTAATACGGTCAAAATACGTTTTCCTTAGTCAAATACGTTTTAAACCCTAAATAATACAATTTACTATGCTATTTGAGTATTTTCAATCACGCTACATCTTCTCCAAAAGAAAAAAATCGCGCAACAGAAGAAAAGAAAAGAGTAGAAGAGAAGCAAAAGAAGAGAAGAAGAAAAGAAAAAACCGCCGCTCACTCACCGTGCCGCCGCCGCAGTCCACTTCTCCTGGGTTGTCGTCTGTCACTCATACTTGCAACATTACAGGTGATTTTCATTTTCTGATTTCATATTGCTTTCAATTTCTGATTTGTAATTTGGTGTGGGTAGTATATATTTATATGTAGTTAGGGTTTAAGATATGGAATGGGCTCTGTTTATTATGAATTACTAAATAAATGGGCTGGGAAATTTTGGACGGTTTGGGCTTATTATGAATTTACTGGAAATACAAATTTATTATTTGATTTTGTTGACAACAGAAGTCATGGAAGCCAATAGCTCAACGGGCTTGGCTTCTCAAGCAGCAACAAGCATAAATATGGATGGCTGCAAATCTTTGTGGAAATATGTTACGATATTGTACAAAGAGAAAGGCGGACCTCCTGGTATACCTTGGAGATGCAATTTTTGCAAGTTACAAAAAAGAACTACGTATACTCGAGTGGTGAATCACTTACTAAAGCGCGGCGGAGGAATTCAGGCTTGCAAAGATGTAAGCATTCAAGATATAGCTGAGATGCTTAAACTAATAGAAGAAGATGAAAGAAAACAGAGGGCCGCTGCTCCAAAAAATGTGCCTTTGCCGCCGTCTATAATGTATTCGAGTGAAGTCTATAAGAGCTACGATGGATCAAAGAAACGAAATGAGAGTGCGAGTACTTCTACGACACTTGGCAAAGCTTTCAATGTTCAAGCTCGTAATACCTTAGATGCCTTGATTGCACGGATGTTCTATTCATCGGGCTTGCCATTTCATTTGGCAAGAAGTCCTTATTACGGTGCTTGCTTCACATTTGCTGCCAACAACAATTTAGGAGGCTATGTTCCACCAAATTACAACCAATTAAGGATGTCTCTACTGCAACAAGAAAAGGCAAATGTAGAGTGTTTGTTGTAGCCCATTAAAGGCACGTGGCGTGAAAAGGGAGTGAGCATTGTGAGTGATGGATGGAGTGATTCACAAAGAAGACCGTTGATTAACTTCATGGCCGTCACAGAAAGTGGGCCAATGTTTTTGAAAGCTGTAGATTGTTCAGGAGAGATCAAAGATAAATTCTTTATCTTCAATCTATTGAAAGAAGTTATTGAAGAGATTGGGCCCCAAAATGTAGTTCAAGTCATCACAGATAACGCGAGGAATTGCCAAGCTGCTGGACTTCTTGTGGAGGGATCGTATCCTAACATTTTGTGGACTCCATGTGTCGTTCACACACTTAATTTGGCATTGCAGAATATATGTGCAGCAAAGAACGTTGAGAATAATCAAGAAACGTATGAGTTGTGTTCTTGGATCTCTAAAGTGGCAGTGGATGCTAATACGATCAAGAATTTCATCATGAATCATGGGATGAGGTTAGCTATTTTTAACACCTTTTCCCCTCTCAAGTTACTGTCATGCAGCCACTCGATTTGCTTCGGTTATTGTGATGTTGAAGCGTTTCAAGCTTCTAAAGAGAAGCCTTGGTACAATGGTTATAAGTGAAGAATGGGATTCTTATAGAGAAGACGATGTTGACAAGGCGAGCTTTGTGAAAATGAAAGTGTTAGATGATCTTTGGTGGGATAGAGTTGATTATATACTTTTATTTACGGCTCCTTTGTATGACATGCTTCGAGCTTGTGACACCGATAGGCCGTCTCTTCACTTGGTTTATGATATGTGGGATTCAATGATTGAAAAGGTGAAGAAGGCAGTCTACAAGCACGAAAGAATTCAGCCCCATGAAGAGTCAGATTTCTACAAGGTTGTTCATGCAATCTTAGTTAGTCGTTGGAACAAAAACAACACCCCCCTTCATTGCTTAGCTCATTCACTGAATCCGAGGTAATTTTTAAAATTTTATTACAAAAGCCTTCGGTTATTGTACTGTACTTCTGTTACTTTCTGTTTGCCTTCGGTTATTGTACTGTTACTGTTTGCTTTCTAACAGACTTGGCACTTCTTTTTTATTAGATAATCAGTGGCTTAGTGAGGACTCTACTCGAGTCGCTCCACATCGGGATAAAGAGGTTTCCAAGGAAAGGATTAAATGTTTGAGGAAATATTTTCCTGATGCAGCTCAAAGGAGAGATGTGGCAATGGAGTATGCTAACTTCTCTAGCATGTCAGGAGATTTTTATGACTTGGATGCGTTTGAACAACGTTTTGACATGGATCCTAAGAGTTGGTGGGTGACATATGGTACAAGCGCGCCTACACTTCAAGGTTTAGCCTTGAAACTACTTATTCAACCTTCGTCTTCCTCATGCGCAGAGAGGAACTGGAGCACTTATTCTTTCATCCACTCGGTGCGAAGAAATAAGATGACGCCTAAAAGAGCTGAGGATTTGGTTTACATCCATAGCAATCTTCGTTTTTTATCAAGAAGAACACCGGAATACTTCAAGGGAGAGACAAAAATGTGGGATATCGGAGGAAACAACTTTGGTACATTGGAGGATGTTGGAGATTTAGAGATTGCACAATTATCCCTTGATGAGCCGGAGATGGAGAGCGTCGTCTTTAATGAAGAAAGAGATGCTATGGATACAGATGCTGAGGAGGAGGATATTTGAATTTGATTAACTAACATTTTGTTCTAGTATTTTGAATTTTAGCATGAACTTTTGTTGCTTTTAAGATTCACTGATTCAGACATGTTTTTATAGTTATTAACTAGTTATTTTGCTTATATTTTGAGACTTTTATATAATTTTCATAATATTATTATTAATATTATAAAAATATTATAAATAATATAAACGTATTTTTCACGTATTCGTATCTTAATTTTTTGGAAATTGACGTATTTTCGTATCGTATCGTATTCGTATTTTATTTTCGTATCTGTGCTTCTTAGCTTGGTATAGATTTCCCCAGTTGGTTTTGCATCAACCATTGGGCCAGTGATAAACGAGGCGGATTTCTTCTTCTTCTTTGGAGGGTTGCTATCTTGATTGAGCTCCTCCATGGTAGCAGGTTATTTATTTTGCACAGATGGAGATGTAGGAGATTGGAGCATGTTATCATCCTGCTGGATGTCATGTGTTTCTCCAGCAGTTGGTTCATGAACAATAGTTGGTTCTTGAACAGATGGTATAAAGGTGGATGTTTCAACAACGGGATCTAGAATTGAAGTGGCAGTGAGCTGTGATGTAAATGTCTCACCAGCAGCAGTGGGCTCTTTCTTTTCAAAAGTGGGTTCTTCAAAATTGAAGAAATCATCGAAATCTCCGGAGTGCAGATCAACTGTGAGATCATATAAATTATGCTCTTTTGTATAGAAAGGGGCAAGATCGATCTGTAGCTCACAAGTTTCTTCCTTCATCTTGGTTAGAACATATGTTCTAAAGTATTGGCGCGCATCGGGAATGTCCATAAACCCAAAATATGTCTGTAGTTGGTTTTCCTCCACCCTCAGATCATTGATGGAGAAAAGAAGCAGTATTGCTTCTAGAATGTAGAACTTGCAATCCCTAATATCCAGATAGGTTTAGAACCTATTCGCCAATTCCAATACCTTTGGAGTCTGCTGGATCTCAGGCATCAACTCCAAAATGGTCTTTACAGCGTTTTCTTGAATCTGTTGGAATATGAGTTGAGCTCCACGTAGACGAGTATCCAAATCATTTGTAATGTGTTCATGTGGGACAACCTCCACATGCTCTTCTAATATTTCTTGTGTATCAGCCTCTCGTGCATCCATCTCCCGAACAGGCCGCTGTTGTGATGGGATTGTTGTGATTGGTTCTACATCGCTGATTACTGTATCATCTAGCTCGTCTTGCAGATTGTGTGCTGTTGGTTTCTTCTTTGTTTCCTTCCTTGGTGCTTTCTTAGGTTCCTTCTTCTTGTGTTTCTCAACCACAGGAGATGGCTGCTTGGTTGCTTTCTTACTTTTCTTTGCAGCAACAGCTGGTTTTAGATTATCATCAAGTTTCCTTTTAGCAGCACGCTCCTCTCCTGCTTGAGCAGCTGCAGCTTCACCAACAGTAGATGATTTCTTCATTGGAATCACCCACTCCCGGTTGGATTGGTTAATCTGAATCAAAACTTTCTTGATTTTCTCATCTGTTACCTTCAAGAAAATTTGAGAAGCTGTAACAATGGCCATCTCAACTTGATGCCTAGTTCTCGGTAGGATCCAATCATCTTCGAACTTTACTCCCTTGTTCCATTTATCCTTGGTGAAAAATTCTCCAATAATGGTGCTTATTTTAGTGGACAGACGGAGAGGATGACTGATATTCATCCAAGTGCAATTGCCATCTGAATCCTGTCGCATATCGATCTATTGGACTTCATCCACAATTAACTTTAGTAACGATCTGACCCAATATATGTTTAAGTTGAGCAGTACGACGGAGATAACTTTCATTTTCCTTAGTGTAACAGCGTCGTAAGTTCCTCCATGTCCAAGAAAGACTTTTTGAACATAATCCAGAAGCAGACGGTAAATGTGAAACATCAGCCCTCTGTTAAAAGCTTTATTCGTCCATGTGAGTGGCTGGGCCACTATGATATTCAAAGCTTCCTGTATGTGTTCATTGGAAACATCATCAATCACCATTTCTCATTCATCCTCCAAGTGATACACTTGTAGTATCATTTCAATCACAGTAGTGCGTAGGTGTTCTTCCTTGATCTTACGAACCAGTATCTGTACCGAATACTCTCCACGCTCATCCTTCATCCATGAGCAGTAGAAAAGAGCTACCTGTTGTGGGAGATACTAATCAGGAGTAGCAGAGATAATCTTGTGGAGTCCTATACAACACACACATTTTTTTTAAGTGTTTGTTTGCCATAAGCAGATCGCTGTATAGATCTGCTAGTTAGCAGATGGTTACAGTAACAAATCATTATGGAACAAATTGTTATAACAGATGGTTAATTATGGTTATAGTGACATAGAGGCATTGATTTGCAGTAACTCTCACACTTCAGCAAATTAACAGAGAATGAAACATGATTAAGACAATTTATATAATAATTATGCATATTTTTCTTACAATAAGCATGTTTTTCAGTATATCAACAGAACTTCAAGAGATGTTTGAGACCAAAACATGCTTAAACACATTAGAAACACATATCTTTAAGTAAAATTACAGACATTTAGGCATTTTTGGAAAGTTCATCATACTTATTTCAACCACAATGAAACCCTAGGTCATGCTTCTAGAACACAAAAATGAAACATTTGCAAGCTTCAATCTTTCCAAATAACACATCAAGGGTCCGAAACCCATGATGGTCGTTGATGGCACGAGGCTCCGGCGAGATCTTAGCCTCGATCATGTGGAGCATTTCCGACAATGAAATCGGAGATGCGTGTGAAAGTAAAAACGATGAAGCAGAATCAGACGTGATGTAGTGTGAATGTTTTTGTGGAAACGTTATGAAGATATGTGAGTGAGAGTGCTGGTTTTGCAGATAAAAGCTTGAATGCTCGAAAATGGCGGTTTCTTGAAGTTGAAAGATATTTTTGAAACGTAGGGACGAAGGCGGTCAAACACTCATGTTTATATAGACTAAAAATTGAACGGATGAGATTAAAGCAATAAAAGTAACAACTTTTAACGGTTGAGATTACTCCCTGATTTTAATCATTTGCCGTCCAAAAGTCGATTTGTCTCCACACGCTATCTTCATTCTCTCTCCTAATATGCCACATCATTGCTTCGATGCTAGTACCGAGGAGTGCGGTCATTAATGTTCGTCCTTTCTACTTACTTTTTATCATAAAAGGAGACTTTTGACATTATTAAATATATATATATATATATATATCAATAAATAGTGATAATGAATAATCATTAGACATCAATATCGAGAGAGTTAGAGAAATAAATAGCATTTATATCTCTATCTTGGTTCCCCCTTAATTAATGCCTAACAGATCGTTTCATCATCTTCTTGGCTTGGTTGGTCCAGCCTTTTGTGTAACCACTTGTTAGAAACAAATGGTGTGAAATATATAAATATTATATAGTAGTAAGTTGTACGTGACAAAATAGGAAAATATGATCGATCTGTTGCTCGAGCTGTACTTTATTGATATCCTGAAAAACAATATGTTAGTAGCAGTATGTAATAAAGAATTTTAATAGCAATTTGATCAATCTGTTCAACCACAGATCGCTGTGTAGCAAAGAGTAGACAACTTGCTGTATTTAATTTCTTCATTGATAGCAACTATTTGTTCCACTCTAAGGATGTAACCAACTGTGATTTTAGGTATATATATGTTTCAATAAGGAAAATGGACAATGACAGATGGATTTATGAGCATGTAAAAGAACAGATGGTTATTATGGAAAGACGATTTGTAGTCAATACTTAAGAATTATTTTCATCTATATTTACTAAACCCAGCTTCCCACATAGTATTTAAACGATCTTCTGCTAATGCTTTTGTGAGAATGTCAGCTCGCTGCATGTCGGTATGCATTTTCTCGATCTGTATGTTCTTCTTTTTGACGTGATCGCGTATGAAATGATGTCGAACATCAACATGCTTGCAGCGAGTGTGAAGCACGTGATTTTGAGTGATTGCTGCACTAGAGCTATTACAAAAGATGGATACTGCATTCATGTAAATCTCGTAGTCTTTGAGCTGTTGCTTTAACCACAAAATTTGCGCGGTACAGCTCCCTGCAACCATGTATTCTACTTCTGTTGTTGAGGTTGCAACAGAAGTTTGCTTCTTAGAAAACCATGAAATGAGCTTGCTTCCAAGGAATTGGCAAGTCCCAGATGTAGATTTTCTATAAAGCTTGCAACCTTCATAATCATAATCAGAATACATAGTCAGCTCAAAGTTGTCATCACAAGGATACCACAAATCAATTTCGGATGTGCCCTTGAGATATCAAAGTATTCTTTTGGCTGCTTCCATGTGAGATTCTTTTAGATTAGCTTGGTACCTAGCACAAACACCAACAACAAAAGTGATATCATGTCGACTAGCAGTTAAATACAATAATGATCCAATAATTCCATGATATAGTTTTATATCAGATGCTTTTCCAAGTATATCTGGACCGATCTATCCATTAGTTTGAATAGGGATCTTGACGGGTTTACTATCTTTTACTCTAAATTTTGTGATGAGATCGTTCATGTGTTTGGATTGGTTGATCAAGATCCCTTCAGCAGATTATTTTATCTGCAAGCCTACGAAGAAATTCATCTCTCCCATCATGGACATTTTGTACTTATCCTGCATAAGCTTGCTAAATTTGTTACACATGAATTCAGATTTAAACCCAAATATAATATCATCTACATATATTTGAATTAAAAGGATATATTCTTGGACTTTGATGGTGAAAAGTGTTTTATCCACTGATCCTCTCTTTAATCCCCATTGCAACAGGAAAGTGGATAAAGTTTCGTACCAAGCTCGAGGATCTTGTTTTAACCCATATACAACTTTAACCAATTTGTACACCTTGATTTCATCTTCAACTTCGAACCCAGGAAGTTGTTCCAAATAGACTTCTTCTTCCAAAATTTCATTAAGGAAGACACTCTTAACGTCCATTTGAAATACTTTGAATCGTTGATATGTTGCGTATGATAGAAACAATCGTATAACTTCTAATCTTGCTACAGGTGCCAACGTTTCATCGAAGTCGATTCCCTAAACCCTGAAAAAAAAAAACTTCAATGACATCCTTAGGTTTAGTGTGAGATAGATAGCAGCTAAGTAGTGCACTTTCTCCATGCATTCTTCGTGTCTTTACTCTATCAGTTGGGTTCCCAACAATGAGGTCGGTTGGGTGGCTATCTACCCATCTTCTTCGCCTTTTTCATTTCTTCCACTGAAACTTTGAGTTCAGGTTCGGCACCCGGATCCTCAAATTCGGGACGATCTGTGAATGAAACATCAAAAGGATTATCATTCTTCTTCTTCTTCTTCTTCTTCTTCTTCTTCTTCTTCTTCTTCTTCTTCTTCTTCTTCTTCTTCTTCTTCT
>JAPKLX010000136.1:592263-608770 GCA_026898415.1 Leonotis leonurus | reverse complement strand
CTTCTTCTTCTTCTTCTTCTTCTTCTTCTTCTTCTTCTTCTTCTTCTCTTCGTGGACTCCAAAGTAAAATATCATCAATGAGTTGATCTGTGGAGTTACTCAATTTCATTGTTAAGTTTTCATACTTCGAAGAAGAGGAACTATCTGTACCTGAAACGTCAAAAGTAGATACATCAAATACCACATAAAGTGTTACTTCCACAATAAGGGTTCTCTTATTAAAAACACGATATGCCTTGCTGATGTCAGAATATTCTATGAAAATTCCTTGATCAGCTTTGCTATCAAATGTTTTTAATTGTGTTTTACTATTGTTGTGGATGAAACATTTATAACCAAATGAACGAAAATATTTAATACGAGGCTTCCTGTTGTTCCACAACTCGTATGGAGTTTTCCCATGGCGTAAAGTTATCACAGGTCGATTCTTTGTATAACAGGCCGTATTTATTGCTTCCGCCCAGAATTTCTTAGGGAGATTGATTTCGTTTATTATTGTACGGGTTGCTTCCTTCAGCGATCTGTTGCGCCTTTCCACTATTCCATTTTGTTATGGCGTACGAGCTGCTGAGGTTTGATGTTGAATTCTCATCCTAGAGCAGTAGGTTTCGATCATTTGATTGATGAACTCCGTTCCACGATCTGATCGAATAGTAATAATGGAAGTTCCCTTTTGGTTGGACAACTTGTTGGTAAGTCAGGTAGCTTATCCAAGGTCTCCTTTTTCTTAAACATGAAGACAACCCATGTAAATCTAGAAAAATTATCTACAATTGCGAGAGTATATTTTCTACCGTTTATGCTTAATGGAGATACAGGTCCAAAAATGTCAAGATGGAGAAGTTCTAGTATTCTTGATGTTGAGTGAGCTGCCTTTGTTGAGAAATAAGCTCTAGTCTATTTTCCATCTTGGCAAGCTTCACATATGTGATCTTTGTCGAACACTTGATCGGGTAAGCCCTTCAACCAGCTTGTTGATGGTTTTGAAGTTTAGATGACTTAGTCGTTTATGCCACAATCAGCTGGTCTCAATGTTGGATTTTGTCACTAGGCATGTTTCGATCTGTTCATCCCATTGTACGTACGATATATAACCTGTCCTGTAAAATCCCGATAAAAAGAATTTATTCTACTTCCAAATTTCTCACTAAACACTTGTTAGCAGTAAATTCTATTCTCTTATTATTGGCACAAAATTGGCTAATTGAGAATAGGTTATGATTCAATCCCTCAACACATGAAACATTAAGGATAGTAGTGTTACCAACTTGGATATCGCCATAACCTTTTGTATATCCTTTAGAATCACCTCCAAAGGCAACGGTCCAATGCACTCCTTGTAGTTGGTTAATAATTATTTGTTTCATGTCATATGTTTAGAGCATCCGCTATCGAGTATCCACACCGCGCCCCGAGATGTATGCGTTCTTCTCATCGATCTCTTATCCTGCAATGAAAATTTACTCAGCTACCCTACTGATAAAGGGTGCTTTTTCAGTAGACAAAGTTCCTTTTGGAACCTAAATTTGACTAATAAAAGAAATGTTCTGAGACGACCTGATCTATTTTCCGCTGAAGTCAATGTATATGATCTGTTTTTGTTTTGCAGATGGTTGTGATGTAGCAGTCTGCTTCTTGGGTGCAAACGGCTTGAAGAACTTTTGTTTTGTTGAAGCAGGCGATTGGTATCTTCTGTTGTGTTGGGGAACAGATCGTTGTTGATTTGTTGTCTGTCTTTGATGATGATATGCAGGTGGTCTTCCTTGTTGATATCCAACTCCATGAGTAGTATATTTCTTCTGTGAGTTAAATTGTTGTTGTTGTTTGGGTTGTTGTTTTACCAAAATGGCTTGAGGTTGTCTCAGTTTGTTGTTGCTTAGATTTACAATCTTGTCCTTCCCTTTTTCCTTGACAAACTTTTCCGAATGAGGTCATTTATCTAATCCATAAAAATCTAGACAAGTACGATCTGCTGCCCTTCGTTGCATATCGTTGATCATCTGAATCCTGTCTTCCTTTTTGTACATCAAGTGATTAATTATTGCACTTAGATCATTGACTCTACTATTAGCAGAAGCTTCCCGGTCTATTAAGTATTTTGGCATTGAGAGCGTAAATCTCTTCACTCTTGCTTTTGAGTTGCATCATCAGCGCGTTCTCTTTGTTATTGAACGAACTGCTGATGTCCTTCATTTCTTGGATGGTGGTTGCCATCCTACCATTTTCCCTTATTGCGTGTTTGAATATTTTGTTTAATCTTCTGTGATCCTCCATGAGTTTTGTAAAATCGTCCATTGACAGGTCGTCTTCTTCCTCTTCACCAGAATCATAAATAGGTGGATTAGAAGAAATAGAATATTGACAATTTACCTCTAGATTGTCGAGTCCATTGTCATGTCCCATGAAGCATTCATCCCATTCATCATCTTCATCATCAAGAGCCATAAATGCTTCATAATTTTCTGACGAGCTATCCGACAGATGGCTTTGTGTAGCTTGCTCTTCATCTATCATGGCTTTCCGTTGATCTTTAAGCTTTTTATCTCTTTTAGATCAAAACTCATCTCTTTCTGCCTTTGATATGTCGGGACAGTCCGTTTTGAAGTGTCATTTCCTACCATACTTGACACACGAAAATTTAGAGAGGTCAGCTTTAACATATGAGGTTGATTTTACCTCACTCTTTCGTTCGGTCGATCTGCAGATCGATCTTTCCCTATGAACTTCCTATTGTTGTTTTCGTTGTAGAGCCTCTTGTGTTTGTTACTATCATTTTCATTCGTTGGAATCTTTGAGCCATGAGATAATATTCCTCGAAGTAATTTTTCGTAGGATAATACTCATCATCTAAGCAGGACGATTCTTTGACAATAACATTTGGAGTTTGTTTTGAAATCTCCTTTGCCTTTTCCTTCGTCTTTCCTTTGAACGCTGCATCTTTAACTTTGTTACCTGCAACAGATGGCTTAATAGAAGTTGGATTAGATGATCCATGAATACGATTGTTGGTCCTGAAAGAGCTAGATTGGTGTATGGGGGGGGGGGGAATACACCAATTCAAACTCTTTAGGTTTTCTTGTTTCAAACTTAAGTATAAGGCTTTAGCACACCTAATAACTTAAGATAGCTAGGATTAGTAAGACAAATCTTCTTGTTAGGAAGATTAAATCTTACTCAAATAATACCTTATGCGTGAATAACAATAATCAAGAGTGATGAACACAGATTTAAACTTGATTAAAGTTGTGTGCGGAATATGGTGGTTAATGTTCTTTTTAAGGTGAAAAACGTTTTCTTTCTTTGAGGTGATTAACAACCCAGATTTAAATGTAAGAGTATGAAGAAGATGATAATGAAGTAAAACAGAAATAAAGAACACAAGCAGTTAACGTGGTTCGGGATAAACTGTCCTTACGTCCACGGCTCGATCAAATCTAGATCGAATAACTTCACTAGCTTTCTCCTTTCTTTTTACTCGTTGAGTACGAGCCACAAGAATTATCAAAATTAGATAACTTCTTGTGATTATAAATCTTCTTCCTAAGATTGAAAACTACAATCTAGGAATACAACTGGATCAAAACTAGATCCTAACTTTGGGTTTTGATAAACAAATTTCCAGAAAGAAAATCTTCAAAATAATAAACACAGCAGAGAATTCTTGAAGGTTGGATGTGTTTAGAGCGTTGAGAGCTTGAAGATTTTTTAGCAGAGTAATTGCAGGTTAATCGCTTGAATTCTCATGCTTCTTTCTGGAGGTGAAGGTGGTATATATAGCCTCAATGAAGAAACTATCCGTTGGAGACGAAGATGTCCTTCCCTCATTGCATTAATGGCAGCATTAAATGCATGGTAGGGTTGTTGAGACACGCGCTGCCACATGAGAGTTGTTTCCACCTTTCACGCGATTTCTCAATGTATTGCCATACTGGGAATGATTCACCGTACTGGAGTTTTGATATCCTTGTACTTCATTCCTTAAAGTATGCCTTTGATGTGACAATACACCGAGTGGTTGACTTATGACAAATTTAGGTATGTCGGTAGTCCACCATAGTTACTGTGAGGAGCAACTTGATTTTGATGTCATACCAGCTCGCTGTCCTTCGTGTTGTAACTTCATCTCTCTGATTCTTCATTGAATGTGACGACCAGATCATTTTTGGTATAAAACTATTTGCTATATATATGGTAGAGATGATAAGATCATTTTTTTTTGGATACAAACGATCTGCCGCTTGAGATGACAGCGGGTTGATGTATTCAGTTTGAAACAAGCTCCACTACCTCTTGTAATGAGTTGAGAACAATCTGTTGCTGGCCTCAAGCAGTGGGCTGATGTTGTCAATTAGAGACGAGCTGCTCATCCTCTAGAAACTATACTCTTTCCTATTCAAAGCTAAACCTAGTCTAGAGAGCCAGATCGTTATAAGTAAGCTTGAAACTTCAAGTTACTTTTACATTTGAGATCTGTTAAAGGATAAACTAGAAGAAACCAATAAACAAGTATAAGTGTCAGCGAGCTGCTTATATGGGAAGCAGATCGTTATTATTACATAAAACGATCTGCTCCCTACATTAGGAGCTAGCTGACTTACAAAAGAGAAACTTGTTAATTTAGTAATCATTGAGTCTAGGATACCTTTTACTTAGA
Organism: Leonotis leonurus; assembly: GCA_026898415.1. Taxonomy (NCBI): domain Eukaryota; kingdom Viridiplantae; phylum Streptophyta; class Magnoliopsida; order Lamiales; family Lamiaceae; genus Leonotis; species Leonotis leonurus. The sequence goes on along the minus strand of JAPKLX010000136.1, from coordinate 604,116 downwards.
ATAATGCAGATCGTGATTTATGTACTAAAAACGATCTGCTTATATTACACTTTAGATATTCCTTAATAGATGACAATGACTACTTGGTTTCCAAAACATCAAAGTGAAGTTTCGAGTAACATCATCAAAACAAATATAAATTCATGGGGTTCCCAACAACGATTAATTTCATATTCATTTCTAGTTAATAAGTCAAATAGAGATTCAATAGTTAGAGAGTTGAACTCTGGCATCATGGGATGCATGGCTGAGTAGATTTTCCAAGTCGCAGGTAGGGCTCGGATAACTTTCAAATTCTTCTCTCGTTGAGAATATTTGTTTTTTTTCTATGGTCGCAATCTCTATAAGCACTTCAATAAACCTGTGCTTCATTTGTGTGATGGTTTCCCCGAGTTTCATCTTGAACTCCTCAAACCTGTTGCAAGCTATAAACAACTTGTTTTCTTGTATTACATCTGATCCTAAGCTGATTTCTTTGAGCACGTCCCACATCTCATTTGCAGTTTGGAGATGTCGAATTTTGGCCAAGTAAATGCCTCTAACTGTGCTCGAGAATAAACCTTTGGCATAATCATCAAGTCCAACTTCTTTTCTTTCTTCGGTTGTGTACTCATCCATGCTTTTCTCTTTTTCAACTATTTCAATAGATGGAACAGATCCAATTCCATCCTTGATTTCAGCGCTGTAACGGTGCATGATTTTGATAGGATCATCATTGATGACTTTATACATCTTTATGTGTTGATCTCTCAAACACATTTCAATCCTGAAACTTCAGTCATCATATCCAGCGATAGAGAAGTCCTCGCAAGCTCGAACCATTCGACCTTCCAGAACTCAAGTATAGGATTAGATAAATGCAAGTGCTGTGTAGTGAAAATGTTTTCCTAGATCTATCCAAGATGACCTTACTCAGATAATCCCTTACGTCGTGATTAACAAAGATTAAATATAACTTTGTAAGTTAAACTCAAACTAAGTTGTGTGCGGAATTTGGTGGTTAATACTCCTTGTTAAGATGAAAATAGTTTTCTTTATTCACAATATTAGCAAACCAATTTTAGATATGATATGAAGAAGATGAAAGAACAAAACAAATAATTAAGAAAATAAAAAACACAAGTAGTTAACATAGTTCGTGATAAATTGTCCCTACGTCCACGGCTCGATCAAGAAGTATATCGAAAATTCACTATGCTCTCCTTTCTTTTTACTCGTTGAGTACGAGCCACAAGAAAATATCAAATCTGGATATTGTCTTATGATTACACTTCTTCTTCCAAAGATTGAGAACTACAATCTAAGGAATACACTTTCTTGGATCTAAACTAGACCCTAACTTTGGTTCTGAAAATGTTTTTACAGAAAATACAAACTTCAAGAGGTGGTAACACTCAAGAGAATTCTGAGATGTTCTAGTGTTTTTGAGCGATGAGAGCTTGAAGATTTTTGAGCAGAGTAATGGAAGTTTCTTTCGTTTGAATTATCGTACTCATTTCTGGAAGTGATGGTGGTATATATAGTCGCCATTCCTGGAACTAGCCGTTGGAGAAGATGAAGAATTTTTCTACTTTGCATTAAATGCATGACACGTATGTAGAAGCACGCGCCACCTGTATTGCGTGAAGTAACCACCAATCACGTGATTTCCCATAGTTTTGCCATACCTAGAATGATTCAACGTACAATTAATATGATATTCTTGTACTCCATTCCTTAAAATATCTCATTTGATGTGAAAACACACTGAGTGGTTGACTTATGACAAATTTAGATATGTCGGCATTCCACCGTTGTTAATGTGAGGGACAACTAGCTTGATTTCTTTAAACAGATCGTTTCCAACGATCTGTCCGTCGAGCTTTTCATCAGGTAATAATTTATGTTGTTGTAATACCGAGCTGCGAGACTGGGTTAAACGATCTGTTGATTCCAAGAACGTTTACTCGAGATGGTTCATGTCTTCATAGATCATATACTAGATAATAGCTAGTTCTATAGGACATTTGGTTTTTCTGACCAACTGTTCTTTTACATTTGCAGTTGTTCTAGAAAATGCAGATCGTTCATATGAGTGAGTTTGAAACCACAAACTTCATTTTACAATGTTGATCTAATAAAATCTATTCTAGATAAAATGATTTCTAAAACTATGACCAGTATAAATGACAACTAGCTGCAGGATTAGGGACAGATCGTGAAACCAACGATCTGTTCCTAAATAATTTAACTAGTTGTTTACAATGAACACATACTTATCGATATAGTGATCAATATGTACAGGATAGCTTTATAAGAATAATACAGATCGTATATCTAACGATCTGCTCCTTTTATAATCAAGTTGTTCCTAAAAATATGACATTGACCACTTGGTTTTAAAGATCTTGAATTAATTAAGTGTTGTTTCGATAAACAACATCAAAACATAATTGAATTTCTGGGGTTCCCAATATGACATTGATACAAAATTAATACTTTGATTATTTTTTTTTTCATTCTCGAGTCCATCTTGATTTATGCAGCAATCTAGATTTGTGACAGATCGTTTAGAAAATAATCTGTTGTTGTAATAGCGAGCTGCGAGACTAGGTTAAATGTTCTGTTAATTCCAATAACGTTTACACGAGATGGTTCAAGTCTTCATAGATCATATACTAGATAATAGCTAATTCTATAGGACAATTGGTTTTTCTGACCACCTATTCTTTTACATTTGCAGTTGTTCTAGAAAATGCAGATCGTTCATATAAGTGAGTTTGAAACCACAAACTTCATTTTACAAAGTTGATCTAATAAAATCTATTCTATATAAAATGATTTCTTAAACCATGACAAGTATAAATGACAACTAGCTGCAGGATTAGGGACAGATATATTCATAAATAATTTAACTAGTTGTTTACAATGAACACATACTTATCGATATAGTGATCAATATGTACATGATAGCTTTATAAAAATAATACAGATCGTATATCTGTTGGGAATCCTAAAGTCTTAGTGTTAATGATGGTCTTTCGAAACACACTTAGCTAGTTTAGAGCTTAAATTGTTCTCGTGTAAAAACAGATCACTATAGATAAGTTGAATTACGTTATGGAATAGATTAGGAGATGACTTAAAATGTAAAGGAGATGTTCCTATAGAAGTCAATCTCAAACTGGAATAGGATGAAAGTCAAGGCTTTATGCCAAAGAAGAATCGATCTGCTGTAACAAACAGCGACCAGAACGATGACCAGATCGATGCCTACAACGAGGAATCAGAACGATTGAGTCATCAATCCATCAGCTGACATCATCCTACACATCATATACTATTGCCACGTCAAAGATCAAAGTCCATCCAACTGGGATTGAAAAAGAAGATCTTCGGTTAACTTATATAAGGAAAGAGACCGTTAGCAATCTGTTTTCCATAAATTAAAGATTGAGTCAACCTTTCCTATATGACAAGAACAGATATGATGGAAACCATTGATTGGCAACATACCGTCTATCTCACGCCAATCAACAACGGCTAGAATTTCAAATTCAATGCCTATATAGTTGAAGTCAAAAATCTGGAAAAGGGGTGAACATACATGCGAGCTATACTGCTACTATTCTTCCAAGCAATCTGTATTCCAGACTTAGAGCTTCAACACTCTGTGATTCAACATCACACCAACCACCTCGATTCAAGTCTGTCTTATTGAGAAAAAGGAGATCACCCTGCTAGCTAGTAGTTTTCTAGTGGTAACGTAGAGGTAATCTGTTGTAAAGGGACACGACCCTTCATTCGTGCATGAGTATCATTCTAGTTGTGATTGATACTTGTGACTCGTTCTCCACGAGTATAAAGAAGCAGAGTATCCTAGTAGTGGATAATCTAGTCTAGTTTTGACCAGATCGTGGACGTAGGGATTTCCCGAACCACGTTAAACAACTGTGTGCTTTATAATTCTGCATATTTGATTTCCGTTGTTTATTATTCTAACTCTCTGCACTATCATCCATCTGCATCTCAATCAATCTCCTTAATCAATCTGGTTAATTCTTAAGGTTTTCTAAACAAGAGCAATCACTGAACCACCATTATTCCGCACTCACTCTACACTCAGAAGGTAATAAGATCACTCTTATTATCAACTAAGTATTTTCACTGAGAGAGTAATCTGTCTGGACTAAATCAGTTATTGATCTGAATATCGATCTGTTTAGTCACTACCGAGCAATTTCTCGTATAGAATAGCTTGAACTCTCTTATAAATTGTCAAGTAAAACTAAAAAGTTAGTATTTGGTGTATTCCCCCCCATGCACCAAACCTTGCTCTTTCGGGACCAACAAGTGGTATCAGAGCAGTGGTTCAAACTGACAATTGTTTTGTTTCACAAGGTTAAAACCTGCGTGGTCTACTTGAATAGATCTAGGAAAACCTTTTTCATCCAAGTGCATACTACCTGTTATGGAGTCATCTGTTATCAGGGCTTGCGAGGAATTCTCTATTAAATGATATAGAGAATGGAGCTTCAGGATCAAGATGTGCCTTAAAGCCCATCATTGCTTAATGTGGAAAGTAATTGAGGAAGGGCCATTGGCAATTACAGAAGAAACTACTCGTATCACAGAGACAGGAGCGGTTAAAGAATCAGTACTAAAGGATCCCAGAAAATATACCTCTGAAGAAAGGAGAGAAGCAAATCTTGATGATTTTGCCAAAGGGATCATCTCCAGCACGGTCAAAGGCATACATCTGGCCAAAATCCAAGACTTGGATACTGCCAAAGAGATGTGGGAAGCCTTAAGAGACCTAGCCCTAGGATATGAAGTTATGATCGAGAACAAGCTCTCTCTAGCCTGTAATAAATATGACGAATTCAAAATGAAACCAGGCGAGACAATAGAACAGATGAAGATGAGATTCACTGGAATTCTACTTGAGATATCAGCGTTCAAAAAGAACAAATATACTCAAAGGGAGAAGAACATGAAAGTTCTTAGAGCTCTTCCACCAAGTTGGGAGATCTATGCAGCAATGCAACCTCTAAGAGCAGACTTCAATGATCTGTCCACTGAAGCCCTATTTGATCATCTCGAAGGTCATGAGTGTGACATCCAAAGAATTCGAGGACCAGACCATCAGTCCAAAAAGGCAGAAAGCAGCTCAAAGAAGGACAAAGAGGTAGCCTTCAAAGCGAAGAGCAAATCAGATGATCCTTCTGAGCCTGTTACTCCAGATGAAGAGAAAGGCTATGACAAACTCTTAAAAGAGTTCGCAATGATCGCCAAACGAATGGACAAGATGGAAACCAGATCGAAGAAATACAGACGCTTCTACAAAGATAACAAGAGAAACTTCAACAAGAAGTACGACAATGATCGATCCGATGACAAGGATGAGTCCAAGAAGCAGTTTTCTAAAACAACAAAGACCTCTAGTTCTACAGATTACACTTGCTTTGAATGTGGCAGAACAGGTCACTTCAAAACAGATTGTCCTAATCTGTCCAGAAGTCAAAGGGAAGAACTAAGAGCTAAAAGAGATCGAAAACTTAAATATGAGCGCAAAGCGATGATAGCTGAACAGAACTCAAGCAGCTCGAGTCACTTCTCAGATAGCTCATCAAAAAATTATGAAGCCTTCATTGCTGACGATGAAGAAAGCTGGAATGAATGCTATGTGGGATTGGACAACGGGCTAGATGAAGTTGAGGTAAATTCATGTTACTCAAATTCCTCAGATAATGATAATGATCTTGAACAGGAAAGTGAAGATCAAGCAGAATACTCATGGGATGAAATAGATGAGATGTTCAAAAGCTACTCAAATATCAAGAGGCTATTTAAAGAAGTTGTTGAAGAGAACGACAGATTGAAGAAAGTTGAGCAAATTTTAAGCACAGCAAATACACAATTTGTTGCTAAAATAAACGATCTGGAAGAACAGATCAAGAGTAAAGACAGTGAGATCCACACATTTAACTCAAAAGTTAAGGATCTGGTTACAAGAAACAATGTTGCTGAAGAAAAGATCAAGAAAGGAAAAGAAATGATCTACAAGAGTGATGAGCGTGCCAAGTTGCTAATCAATCTGCAACAAAAGGGCACATCTGGATTAGGGTATCCAGGTCACTCAGAAAAGTCTTCTGGAACTATAAACTTCATACCAGAAAGGAAGCAAATACCAGATCAAGTGAAGGAATTGAAGAACAAGAAAGGTTATCCTCAAAAGATGATAATAAAAGATGTAAAGAACAGACAGTATCATCAAACAAAGGGACAACCAGCTCACTACACAGAAACAAAACACCTTCAAAAAGCAAATGTCAACAGGACAAAAATTGTCAACAGGACAGTACCTACTAAGAAAAGACTGAAGAAGGATGAAATAGAGAGATATCATCCATCTGAAATTCACTCTGTACCTAAAGTAGATAATGAGGGAAACATCATTACCTGCTATATTACTGTTCCTAACCCTAGAATGTTCTGGATTCGAAAAGGAATGATTGCTAATAATCCAGCACCCAAACGTTGAAAGGGTAGCTAAGTGTGATAAATTGCAGGATCAAAGAACTGCAAGAAGGAGTAAGATAGCAAGAGGAACTATCTGGATTATAGATAGTGGTTGTTCAAAACACATGACATGTGACAAGAACCTACTATCAGATTACATAGAGAAACCAGGCCCACAGGTCACTTTTGGAAGTAATTCAAAAGGATATACCAGAGGGTATGGAAACATCAGAGTTGACAAGACCACCATCACTAATGTATCATATGTTGAGGGCCTTAGCCATAATCTGTTTTCTGTAAGTCAGTTTTGTGCTAATGGTAATCAGATTGTTTTTTATACTAACAACTGTCTGGTGAAGAATAAGGAAGGAGATGAAATACTCCTTACCGGTAAACTGCAGGATATATTATATATTGTCCAGTGGACAAATCAGATCGAGACCTGCCTAGTCACTAAGACCGTATCAGAAACAAGCTGGTTATGGCATAAGAGATTGAGCCATCTTAATTTCAAATCAATCAACAGGATTGCCAAGGAAAAGTTAGTGGAAGGACTACCAGATCAAGTGTATGATAAAGATCACATATGTGATGCTTGTCAAGCTGGAAAGCAAACAAGATCATCCTTTACGAGCAAAACAGCTCACTCAACATCAAGGATACTAGAGCTGTTACACCTTGATCTGTTTGGACCAGTCAAACCACTAAGTATCAATGGGAGAAAGTATACATTGGTAATCATAGATGATTACTCAAGATTCACTTGGGTCATCTTTCTGCTAAAGAAGAAAGAAACCCTAGACAAGCTCCCTGACTTTCTACACAAGATCACTAAACAGAAAGAGATGAGTATAACCTCTATCAGAACAGATCGAGGAACAGAATTTCTCAACCAGAAGATTGAAGCATATTGCAACAAGATGGGAATCACTCATCAAACATCTGCTGCTCGAACTCCCCAACAGAATGGAGTTGTTGAAAGAAGAAACAGATCACTCAAAGAAGCAGCACGCACAATGCTTAATTCAACCAATCTACCGAAGAAATTCTGGGCAGAAGCTATATACACTGCCTGTTATACTCAAAACAGATCATCCATCACAATGAGACACGGCAAAACACCATATCAGATTTGGAACAGCAGAAAGCCTAAGATTTAATATTTTAGAACTTTTGGCTGTTTATGTTACATACACAATAATGGAAAATCACAGTTGAAAACCTTTGATAGCAAAACTGACCCTGGAATATTCTTAGGATATTCTGATGTCAGTAGAGCTTATCGAGTTTACAATAAGAATTCTCATATTGTGGAAGTAACACCTCATGTTATTTTTGATGAGTCTATTCTTGAGTACATGTCACTAGATAAAAAGCAGACAGAAAACCAGGTGACTACCAGAAGGATGAATGAACTTTTACTTGAAGATATTCTTATCTGGAATTCAAAGAATGAGGATGAAGAAGTTATCACTCCACCTGTTGCTGAAGAGATCATACAGCAAGGGGGAATATCACTGCACAATCTGGATGAAAACAGATCATCAACAGAAAACAATGAAACAATTATTACAAATGATGATCAACATTCAGAAGAAAGTCCAGATGAGAATCCATTTCAAGCTACATCAACTGCACACCCTGAATTTGAGGAACCAACAGATCAACCTGATCCTGAGATATCTGATGAAGAGATGACCAGGAGAAGGAGATGGATACAAGACCATCCACCAGAACAGATTGTTGGGAACCCATCAGATCGTGTGAAGACCAGAAGAATGCATGGAGAAAGTGCATTGTTGAGCTGTTACCTCTCTCGCATGGAGCCATCTGATGCTTATGAAGCACTCCAAGATGCAGATTGGATAACAGCAATGCAAAAAGAACTCAATGAGTTCAAAAGAAATGAAGTCTGGTACCTCGTGGACAGACCCAAACACCAAGGAGTAATAGGTGTAAAATGGGTGTTCAAAAATAAACGAGATGAGAATGGTGAAGTAGTCAGAAACAAGGCCAGATTGGTAGCTAAAGGCTATAATCAACAAGAAGGCATTGATTTTGATGAAACATTCACACCAGTAGCCAGATTAGAAGCTATAAGGCTATTTCTAGCATATGCTGTTCACAAACGGTTCAAAGTATACCAGATGGATGTCAAAAGTGCCTTCCTCAATGGTATTCTTGAAGAAGAAGTATATGTGGAACAACCACCTGGATTTGAAGAGGCAGATCCAGATCAGAAAGTATACAGACTGGCTAAGGCTGTCTATGGTCTAAAACAAGCTCCTAGAGCTTGGTATGAGACCTTATCAACTTTCCTACTAGAATCTGGATTCAGAAGAGGATCTGTTGACAAGACTTTGTTTATCATCAAAGTCAAAGAAAATATTCTCTTAGTCCAGATCTATGTAGATGATATTATCTTCGGATCTCAATCTACCTATCTGTGTGACAAATTTGCTGAACTTATGAAAAATAAGTATCAAATGTCCATGATGGGAGAAATGAGTTTCTTTTTAGGTTTACAGGTCAAGCAGCTACCAGATGATATCTTTATTAATCAGACAAAATACATCAACGATCTGCTGACCAAGTTTGGATTAAAAGACAGTAATCCAGTGAAAATCCCAATGCAGACCAATGGGAAAATTGATCCAAATCCCGAGGGAAAACTAGCTAACATTACACAATACAGAGGGATCATAGGATCACTACTCTACCTAACTGCCAGTCGACCTGACATCACTTTTGCAGTAGGAGTATGTGCTAGATATCAAGCAAACCCCAAAGAGTCTCACATGGAAGCAGCTAAGAAGATACTAAGATATCTTAAGGGAACAGCCCATATAGGATTATGGTATCCATGTGAAGACAATTTTGAGCTGACTGGATATACTGACTCAGACTACGCTGGATGTAAACTGGACAGAAAGTCAACATCTGGTACATGTCAGTTTCTAGGAAATAAACTGATTTCTTGGTTCTCTAAGAAACAGACATCAGTTGCCACCTCAACTACAGAGGCAGAATATATGGCAGCTGGAAGTTGTTGTGCACAAATACTGTGGTTAAGACAACAGCTTAAAGACTATGAGATTGATGTCAAGGAAATACCAATTTTCTGTGACAGCTCAAGTGCTATAGCAATCACACAGAATCCTGTTTTGCATACCAGATGCAAACATGTTGATGTGAGACATCACTTTATAAGAGACCATGTTGAAAGAAAACATGTACAGATTGAGAAAATACACACTGAGATTCAGAGAGCAGACATTCTCACTAAGGCATTACCAGAAGAAAGATTTAAGATGCTTTGTGGAAAACTAGGACTTTTAAATCTTGAAGATAGGACCAGATTGATCTAAACCAGATCAAAATCAATATTCCAACATGGAATCAAAACCAGATCATCATGGTCCAGATTGATAAAATCCAGCTTATGTGAAAATTCCAACATGGACTTAATACCAGATCACTAAGTATATGTCAATACAGATTGAGCAAATTCCAACTGGGAATTATTAAAGAAATCAACCAGATCGATAGTTCTCACCATAAAAGAGATTGACCTTGACCAGATTACTTAATGCCACGTGGATATTGAATTAATATTTCTTATTAATTATTCCATTACTTGGTTAAGGGGGAAAGGTCAACTATATACGGCGACTAATTATCTATATTCTGACATTAGATATCAAAATCTTTTATTTTTGATGATTACGCACAGTAATTGGGAAACGTGATCGAGGAAATATCTACCAAATCAAGAAAAGGAAGAAACTGACTGCAACAAAGACAACGCGCCACATCACAACCATTCGATCATAGCGCGTGCGTCACACGATAAAGAGAGGCAACTATAGATTGTAAACCTAGAACATGGAAAGGCGGGAAAGCTGAAAAAGGGAAGGATTTCTGAATATTTTATTACTCTACTTATCTTCTCTTTCATGTATATAGTTTGATAAGGCGTTTCATGTATCACTCACACTTACATATTTTTCGAAACTCTTAGCAAATTTTCTGCCTCCCAAAATTCTCTCTTCCTTCGTAAATCCCTCTATTTTCTAGCAAAAATGGCTCCCAAATCATCTGTCTTTCTCGAGCAAGCAAGTTTTCTGAAACCTTACATTCACCAAGACCTTTTCGCAGTTCTTGACACCTTCGGGTTTCACAAACTGGAAAAGGCATTTGATCTTGTCCGCCAGTGCAAAGGTTTCTTGTTTAAAGTTTGTTTAATAGTATCTCTTATACATGCATTTGACAAACTGCGTTTACTCTGTTTACATACTTTTACTCGTGATCTTTGTAATATCGATTGCTAGACTGCATAAAACTGCTTTGGGGCACTAATACTTCACTGATGGAAGGATAGTGCTCACATATGCTCTACTGTGTTTCCTGTAGGTTTCTACAACATTATCACTTCACATCCAGTACACTTCCTTCCCAAGGAAGTTGCTGCGGTCTACCTCTCATGGAAAGGAGAGAGAGGTGGAGATGAGGCCACCATCAGGGTGAGCAAAGGGAACACGATTAGCAACACCTCCTAAAACGTAATCAACATCATCAACGCCGCTTACAAAGTGAAGGATGAAGGCCTAGAACTTGGAGAAATTACTGCAGAACAGCTGCAAGAAGCTGTGGAGATGGTGATGATTATTCCCATCCAATACACAAACCGGATGTTTGTCCGTGCACTTCTCGCACCAGAATTCAGAATCCTATTTGAATTTGTACAGCGAATTTTCCTAAATCACAACGGGTCCTACGACCAGGTCACCCCTGAGAAGTTCCAGATCTTAGCAGCAGTAGTCCTTAACCTGCCAGTTAACTAGAGCAGGATCTTATACGATCTCTTGGCAAAGGAGGCCAAGATGATCTTGTTTGTGAAAGGCAGCTCACCTGGAATTGAAGTAAAAAGAGGCACTCTAAGACATTCCACAAAAATCAGCTTTATGCTAGAGTCTTTCTTCCCTCAACATCAGTGGGATACAGTTGTTGAGTTTAACACCAAACAACACTTTCCTAAGGACCAGCATCAGATAGAAATGTCGATGGGCATTTCAGCCAATCTGATTGCCCAGGTGAAGGACTCAGTGGTATTCAGTGCACTGATGGAGATGGGAAACTCGAATCCCATTTGGATTCCACCATCTGGTCAAGCAGATCGACCCACAAAATCCAAGATAACAAAGGAACAGCCAATAGAGAGAACCCCCACCAAGAGAACTACAAGAAGATCCAGCTCAATCGACACAGATACATCTACCGCAGCTCAGCCGCCCAAACCAAAATACAGACGACTTCACAAATTGTCCACTGAAATTCAGACTGAAGCACCTG